>CM059196.1:45079381-45549863 GCA_030323885.1 Branchipolynoe longqiensis | reverse complement strand
ATGTGGAACTTTGCAATTAATCTTGTTGCCAGGTAATTTAGTTATACAGAGGGTAGACGCGATTAATTATTCAGTATAAGCTTCACTCTAATTTAATCGGACTGTCATTCTGTTTTAATATGTGATCTAGAACGTAATTAGCCAATCTCGGATGACGGTAGTGGGTGGGAAGAGGAGGGACTAACAAACTTAATTATGCCAAAGTGTAAAGAAAGTGTTCCATCCATGTATTTCAATGTGGTATATCCTCAGAATAGTGTATTGAGATGCATACGCATCACAGGTGAAATGCCCCATGCACAGATAAGTGTAAGTATTTAAAGTTGCATCGGCCGATGGTTTTGAATTTCTGTATTTTTTCTGAGATAAATATATTACATCGATCATTAGTAAAATAGTAGAATCTACTTTACATTAGTTAAAAGTTACTTTTATTTTAAATGGTAAACTTTTGAGATATTTCGAGTGCAAACATTGAAAATTAGTTTTGGCAAGCTGGCCAAAACTCTGACACCATAGACTTCTGCAGGAAGAGGTTCTGTTAAATTGACTCAGTATTGCCTTCTACGCAGAAACAAATGCTTAACAAGTGCATCAGTATCTAAGTTAGATATGAAAAATCAAATCTAGATAATTGGTTTGGTTTTGAAAATTTGACATGTCATCAGACTATGCAGCTTGAAGTTAATTGCATCAAATACTAACAGTTAGGGTGCTGGCCCTGGAAGGGCAGAAGTTGGGATCGAATCACACTCAAGGCATGATTCCCAATTGCAACCAACCCGGAGGACATTGGCTCCATGACCAGGATAATGTACATGCTATGCACTGTATAGTGTTCAACCATTCACGTGTATGTACTATAGGAGTTCTTCCTGGATATTTGTAATTGCAATTATGACAGTTGGATTTCACTGACCTCCCAGGTGAATTCTAACATATGAGGTAGGCATCGGTAGAGTGAGTGGATGTGGGGGGTCTAGATTGTCCAATGGTCAAAGTGCCAGCTTTAGAATGGTAGAAGTGTCGGTTCGAGGCTCGCTCAATGGAAATGTTTCTTGTAATTTGCAACCCCATGTGATATTGGGACCATGACCAGGATACTGCTCGCTGAAGAGCATTGACGCATCATATGCATATACTTTGAGAAGATACCTGCCTATTTGTAATTGTAAGTATGATGGTCTGGGAAGAAGGTGCATCATGACTTCATTATACTTGTAACTAATCACCAATGCCTGGGAGGAGGGTTCTGTACCCCAAGCATGGAAGGATGCCAGCATTGTAACCATCTACAAGAAAGGTGATCGAACAGACTGTGGGAACTATAGAGGAATCTCTCTTCTTTCCATAGCAGGGAAGATCTTCGCCAGGATCCTACTCAACAGACTATCTATTCACATAACACCTGGTGTAGTTCCAGAGTCACAGTGTGGCTTCAGAGGTAACCGGAGCACTGTGGATATGATATTTTGTCTCCGACAGCTACAAGAAAAGTGCATTGAGCAGGACCGACCACTGTACATGGTATTTGTCGATTTCACTAAGGCATTTGATACAGTCGGGAGGACCGGGCTATGGCAGCTACTGAGGAAGTACGGATGCCCAGAGAAGTTCACAACTATGATCGAGGCTCTACATACAGGAATGATGGCGAACGTTAGTGCTGGAGGGGAAGTCTCGGAATCGTTTGCGGTTACCAATGGGGTCAAGCAAGGTTGTGTACTGGCCCCCACGCTCTTCTCCATCTTCCTATCAGCAATGCTAGACGAGGCTTTCCGAGACATGGGGGATGGCATCTATATACAGTCCAGACAGAGCGCTGACCTATTCAATGTCGCACACTTCAGAGCGAAGACCAAGACTACTCAGATACTGGTGAGAGAGCTACTATTCGCAGATGACAGTGCACTGGTTGCCCACTCTGCTGAAGAGACCCAGAAAATAGTGGACGCTTTCTCCGATGCATCAAAGAAGTTTGGCCTGAAAATTAACATCAAGAAGACAGAGGTGCTGTACCAACCCAACTCTACAAGAACCCGAGAGGAGGAGATCATGGTTGACGGAAACAAGCTGAACTCTGTTCCGGAATTCACCTATCTCGGATGCACAATATCAAGTGATGGACGCATTGATGCTGAGATACAGAGGAGGATGGCCAAGGCTAGCGCATCTTTCGGCCGACTACGCCAGAGACTCTGGAACAACCACCATGTGTCCATTCGGGTCAAAGGTAAGATCTACCGCGCAATCGTGCTATCCACCCTACTATACGGAGCCGAGGCCTGGACAGCGTACAGACAGCAGGTGAAAAAGCTGCATGCCTTCATGATGCGACATCTGCGTTCAATCATGAGGCTAACCTGGAAGGACAAAGTGACGAATAAGGAAATACTCGAACGGATGGGGCTGCCCTCTATGGAAGATCTTCTGATCAAAAAGAATCTCCGGTGGACTGGACACCTCATGAGGATGTCATCAGACAGGCTACCAAAGCAGATCCTCTATTCTCAACTGTCTTTTGGCTACAGAAAGAGAGGGCGCCCCCGTTCTCCGGTTCAAAGATACCATCAAGAGAAACCTGAAGCTGAGAGACATTAAGACCGACTCATGGACACAACTCTCACAGCAGAGAGCTAAATGGAGAGCGGCAGTCAAGTAATGAAAGCAGTCTTTGTCGCATCGCGACCGACAGCATGATGATGATGATGATGAAGTATGATACTTCCTAGTGTAGGCAGACTAGTGTAACGAGATACACTTACAATGCCACATATAAAAGGTAGGCATACCCAGTAGGTTGATTGCTTTAGGGAGTGTAGAACCCAGTAGTGGCAGGAATGAGGGTTCAATTTCCACTGGAGCTGCAATGCTAACTGCAATTGCAACATTTCTTTTGTTGTTTTACTTCCTAGCAACATCTAAGATCATATCAAAACGGGCATTTGCAACAACAAATCACACACAAATATGACACTAGCAGATTTCAATAACTCGACGCCTCATGAGTTTGGGTGTCGTCATTCACCACAAACAGCCCCCCCCCAATCCAGAGATAACCGATGATGTTGCTAGGACATAAAACCCCAATAATTTAATCATTGTGAACATCTGCCTTCTAAATCCAATGATGAATCTATCTTTCCTGTCCTCATTAATATCTCATAAATACCTCATATGTATGGATGATGATAAGCGCCTTATCGCGTCTAATAATCGAGGCTGGCTAGTTGCTTGTCCACCCGCCCATGCTTGTGTGTGTGTGTGTGAGGGAGGCCTTATCCTTCCAGTTATCCACCCTATCGGCCATGGCCAACCATGCATCAATCGCGCTGAATTCATTTATACAGTAAAACCTCTCTAAATCGACCAACCTTGAGATTCGCTTTCAAAGGTCCATTTAGGGAGGTAGAATATGGTTATTGTTGGGACCTAAATAAAGTGATCGATAGAGGGAAGTGGTCGATCTGTGGAGGTGGTCGGTTAGAGAGGTTTTACTGGACATACATATATACATATACATAAATTATATATAAATACAGCAAAACCTCTATAGATCGACCGACCACCGCACCGACTTTAAATGGTCCATTTAGGGAGGTGGTCAGTGTATGGAGGTTTTTTTTAAATCATTACAATGGTATTGTACAGGCGATCGCTAGGGATCCAAATAAAGCGATCGATATAAGAGAGTGGGCGATCTGTGGGGGTGGTCGGTTAGAGAGGTTTCACTGTATATACTAACTTGTCCATTGTTGTGAATAGCTTAAAACAATATCAGTGTGTGGTCTTTAGACAAGTTCGGTAGGTAAAGTGACCCAATAAGTTTGTCTTAGGCTACTCTATCCAATAGACCAGAAGCCATATCTCTTATTGCAGTTATTTTTTCAGGATCCGGTTTCAGCCCTGCTGAACATACAACGTAACCTAATAGTTTTACTTCCTTCACACCAAATTCACATTTAGATTCTTTAATAGTCATATTGTTATTTTGCAAGATAGTCAATATAGTAGTCACATCTTTCTCATGACTCTCCTCATCTGGTGAATAAATAATAATATCATCTAAATAAATTAGACATTTACCTAAATGTTCTGCAAAAATTACATTCATCATTCTTTGGAATACTGCAGGTGCATTAGTTAATCCAAATTGCATACACTTAAATTGAAATAATCCCATGTGTGTATTTATAGCTGTTTTAGGTCTGCTATCCTCATCTACCATTACCTGCCAATACCCTGATTTAAGGTCAATGGTGGTTACAAAATTTAGCACCATGCAACTGATCAAAAATGTCCTGTATCCTGGGTAAAGGATAAGCATCTTTAATAGTTACTGCATTTAATTTACGGTAGTCACCACAGAGACGTATAGTACCATTTTTCTTAGGCACTAAAGTAACTGGTGAAGCCCAAGGACTACAACTAGTTTCAATTATATCCTCATCTAACATTTTATTTAATTCTTTTTCAACTATATGTCGCTTACTTAAAGGTATTCTATAAGGTCTTTGATTTATTGGGTATGCATTACCTGTGTCGATATGCATCTCAACTACCTTAATAGCTTTAAGTTTCTCATTAGAATCAGATAATATCAAGGGAAAATGCTTTTTCCAATAGTCTACTTCTAGAACTATTCCTGCCATTTTTCTATCAATTAATTCTAAACTACTCCATGGATGCACAATATCACACAAGGAAACAAATTTATTTCTGTAACAAATTTCTGCATTACACATTTCCATTATATCTCTCCCAATTAATAATTCAAAAGCTAATGATTCAACTACAAAGAAAGGACATAACTCATTATAAATAGAAATATAAGTTATACCTAAAGTTGGAATTAAATGACCTGAGATTGATCTCAGTCTACTACCCAGATACAATTGTTTATGTGCTATTCCAATATCTACTAAATTTCTAAATGCATCTATATGTATTAAACTTTTAGCCGCACCTGAGTCTACCGGACCAGTTAATTTTACTTGATTAAAATCAATAGCAATACTCGGACGAGTATCAAGTGCGCTATTTAGTTTCCCGAAGCAGTAGAGCTAATGTTACTACGCAGTAATTTCAAGTGTGGACAATTTCTCATCAAATGCGGTTCATTACATACATAACAAGTCAAAGTATTACGACTAGCACGCTGTGTCTGTGGTTGATACACGTGTTCTATTTTAGCCGTCGACGCCTGCGCGTGAGCAGTCGGCGTCGCTTTGCCATTGCTTCCCCGCTGTTGCTTTGACAGCGCATACTTTACTGTGTGCTCTCCGACTGGACTGAGTTTATTTTTAGATGTACTAGCCAATTGACCCTTCGGCGCTACGTTTACGCGCGGCGACTCAAGACGTCTGCTCTGTGCATAAGAATTGCCACCATATGCTGGGGCAACGTTTACATCTGCACGTGCACATTTATTCTCAGAAACAGTTAAGCGTTCTACACATCTCCTTAGTGACTTCAGTTCATTCTGGAGCGACTTTAGAGCCTGACTATCTTCTGATATCCCTGAACTAGCCTGAATTTCCTCTGCAGGAACCCTTTTCGACAATTTAGAAGAATTAAAATTTAAACTATCTATCTGACCAGTCATATTTAAATCTGTTAGTCTTGATTGAGCACGTCGTTGCTGTCTCAATACAGACCTATCACTTAGCATAGCAAGAGTGAAAGCTTCCTCTAATGATTTAGGCCTATTGGTTTCCACGTACCACATAGCGTTGTCATCTAATAATGAATCAAGAAACCTTGATAGCAAAATTTCAAAGGTGTCAGTCCCTAAGGTAGCAGAAGGTAGTTTCCATCCCTTACTTGCAGCAGTTTTAAACCGTTGGCAATATGCTGCCACTGTCTCACCCTCATTCTGTACCATAGTCATTACTATACTTTTTAGGTGAGTTTTTTCATCAGCAGTTAACAAAGTTCTAGCAATTTCTTCTTTAATATCATTCCATGACCTAGCACCTTTAGCTGTGAAAGCAGTGAATAACACTTCATGCAGTGTGCCCGTTGCATTAGAAAGTGCAAACCGAATTATATCTAAGTCAGACACGTCAGCAAGAACCCCAATCCTCTCAATAAGATCTACCCACTCTCTTAATGCACCTCTGTCAGTACCGTCCAGCATAGGCACAGACTTTCCATATGGTTTTAGAGCTCTTATTTTGGTTTCACTACTTTTATGTTCTAGACTAGCTAACTCACATTTTTCTCTACGTTCTTCTCTCTGATAGTCAGCTTCAGCACGTTCAGTAACCTCTAGTACTCTTTCTTCATTTTTTTCAGTTATGTTCTCTATGCTATCTGCCATAAACTTAGTCCATGCTTCCAATTTATCACAATCATCACTCAAAATTCCCAAATCTACTTGGTTCTGCAACCACAATCCAAATTGTTCACATAAAGCATCCTCCTTTAATCGTGTTCTAGGCATTGTGAATGTGTAGTGCATAGTATCAGTACAAGTGTATTCAATAGAGTGAGTGTGTAGTGTATAGTATCAGTACAAGTGTATTTAATAGAATATATTCAATAATATATTAACTTACCACAAGTCAAATATTTAAATACAATACATTCAACCATATATTAACTTACCACAAGTCAAACATTTTTCACGCTATTGAAATCCTCCTTGTAGCGGGTCAATGGGAAATTTAGTGTGTTGCGTAAAGCGCGGTAGAAACAAAGTCAAAGAATTGTATCCAACCGATAGAATTTACCTGTACTGTAGTAGAAAAGTGAAAAGTCTCTCTCCGTATGTATTAATACGCTCCCATTTACTCCAAGGTTAAAGAAAATTACCGAAAGTAGTCCGAAAATGAAACAATTCTAGCGGTGACACGAGGCTTCAGACAGACGATAAAACTATAATATTACAGTCATATCAACGTCCAAGACTAATGTAACCCTTAAGAAAAGACACTTTCGTCGGAAATTCGTCGACAAAGTAATTTAATTCAATTTATGCCTTGTAAAAAGTAAAAAGAATAGAGAATCAAATAGAAGAAAACAACCTATCCACTCCAGCTACCCACCAGTCGCAGTCTATGTCAAGTCCTTAAATTTCCCAACCTCAAGAAATTTAGAATTTAAAGTAGCATATAAAATTAAATTAAATCAAAATACTACGTACGTTATATAGTTCCTAAAAAATAATTGTAGTACTACCCCTAACGTCAAAAATGAAACTACACGTGTATTGAAGTCACACCACGTGCGTTCAAGTCACCCACGTGCGTTCAAAAATAACAGTAGTCAGCTAACAATTAAATAAAGAAATATAAATGTGTAGTATCATAAAACAAATAAAAAGAAAATGCTACCGAAACTCACCGAAATTCTATAATAAACTATCTATAGTCAGTACTAACCAAATCCCGGTAGTTTCTCAAGTCGTGGTCGCCATTTTGTAAACGTGCCGGCTGGTGGTGTGGGTGGTGTAAATAGGTCAAGTGAAAGCACTACAGGTAATGAAGGAAAACAGGGTAAGAGTGAAAAGTAAGAGAATGAGACTCTTTAGTTTATTGGCTTATATAGGTTCTTCAAGACTCAAGATGGCCGTTGTCACATGATTCCATTCATCAATCACAGTACAATGCAGTGGTCACATGACTCACTCCTCCAATCAGAGTACAATGCAGTGGTCAATGATCATAACAATACCATGTGGGGGGGGGGAGGGGGCATGTGAGGTGACTCTTCCAAAGACTGTTCTTAGTCAAACTCGGAAGTGACACTCCCTCCAAAGACTATTCAATTATACAAATTCTCTACTCAATGAATAATAGTTTACCAATGTCACACATCCCTCATATGCCTTTGGGTTTTTATATTTTAACATTTATCATTATATAGACAGTTTGTAATTCATTATAGTAACTTCACCTCGGTTCACATGTATTATATCGGACAATTTTACACTTTGATGAACCAGTTGTGGACCACTGAACGGAAAATAGCCCAAACTGTAAATGTGTCCACTGAGCAGGATCGATAGGATGACCCACACCTTCATAGGTGGACACTCTATCACCTAAGCTACGTCCCGATTCAAGTGAAGTGACTGACCCCTACCAATTACATTTTATTAAAGACGCATTTGAAAGTATTTTAAGTGACGAAATGGTAAATTGCCCAGATGTAGCCTGGGGCCACATATTGCTGCAAAGCAGAGGAGGCCGCCAGCATGGTTCCTGCCACCACCACCTGGTGGTGAGACTCATGATTGGACTAGATAAGATTAGCGTGTTTGAGCTGTATACTCAGGCAAAGTCTGAAGGCCCAGTAAAATACACATTAGTGGACGTAGTTGAACGTAGTGGAGGCTAACGTAGTTGAACATAGTTGAATGTAGTTGAACATAGTTGAACGTAGTTGAACGTATCGGAGAAGTATGGATGCTGGTATGGTCAACTACGTTCAACTACGTTCACATATGTTCAACTATGCTCAACTATGTTCAACTACGTTCAAGAACGTTCAACTATGCTAGCCTCCACTATGTTCAACTATGTCCAGTAAGGTGTATGTGACCGGGCCTGGAGACTCAACCATCAGACCCAACTATATGTGGTGAGGATGATCTAAAGAGTTCAGATGCAAAACCATGTAAATGCCAATCCTAAAATGTATTTTAAATCAAAAGATTTTTTACCTGAAATTAATTATAATTCTAACTAATTACACTTTTTGTATGATCACATGGTGACGTGCAATGGACAGAAAAGCCAGAATATAAACAAATACACTTTTTGAAGGTTTGATTCCAATGTTTATCTCCAGTTTTGCGGGTTTTTTATGCTTACGTGGTTTTGTGCCTGAACCCTTCATTATTCTGTTCAATTTTGTCATGTGCAGCAAGGAATTTGAATGTGCTGGTGTTAACTGAGTACATCATGGAATCTGAGGTTCATCTGGCATTGCTGTTTAACACCGTTTCTATGATATTGTCGTGGGGGTGATGAAAATGGGAAATACTGCGCCTAGAGCAGGACTCGAACCCACATCTCTTTGCATTCCGGGCCAGTGTGCTAACCATTACACCACCTAGGCTCCCTGATATCAATACACTCCCCACGCCTACATGTCTATGTGGTTACTTGCCTGAGAGGTCAGTGCAGACCACTACACTCGTCCCCCTGGAATTGTAAGTCTTGTAATGCTTACAATTACATACATACAGGCAATGCACTAACACATACATACACAGGGTAGGTTCAACAACCCTACAGCCCAAAGCTTGTGCAGGATCCTGATCACGGCAACCAGTGTCGTGGGGATGATGAAAATGGGAAATACTGCGCCTAGAGCGGGACTCAAACCCACATCTCTTTGCATTCCGGGCCAGTGTGCTAACCATTACACCACCTAGGCTCCCCGATATCAATACACTCCCCACGCCTACCTGTCTATGTGGTTACTTGCCTGAGAGGTCAGTGCAGACCACTACAATATATCTAATAATACATCAATGTGCATATGTATACGCAAATAATCCCCAATATGATATCAATTCCAAATCTTATGACAGAGAACTGTTCATAATTGTGTAGGATATGAAATTTCTGATGTGATTTGTTTCCATGAAATGCTTAAACCTCATTATGTCTGTATGCCCTACTTCATCAGAGATAACGTTGTTTCTTGGAATTCAAATTAGAGAGAAAGAAATAGCATCCACTTAAGGTATTGCTATATAATGATGCCCCTAAATTCAAATCAGAATAATTTGATATGGGGGATGATGGCGATTAGGTTATGTAGAGTATATAATAGCTATGCTTTCTCAATTTAAGTCCATCCATGCTGTATATTTTGAGATGTTGTGTAAAGTCCAATGCTAGAATATTGTGAAATAAATACAGGCAAAGAGAAAGAAGAGTATAAAGTGTAAAGAAGAAGAGACAGTCCAGCCCTCTGATTTATTATTTATATGGCTACATGGGCTTATTGTAGAGCATCAACCCCACCCCTTTCCCCCAATGGGAAACAAGCATTCTTGGCCCTACCAATAGGGATCCAGCATTCCTGGTCCCCATGGCTACCAGTGGTGTGCCCACCACCAAAAGCTGTCTGGCCCATGACCACCACCAACCTTGACCTTTGAGTGCGGTGATCCCTATCCCAGCAGAGAGGCTAGGCCCTGAGTGCACTCACACCCAGACCTGCCAGCACCACTATGTCTATTTACATCCCACTTAGGCACCACGAACCCTTACATATATATATACATACATGTGCCTAGTCACCTACACCGATCAGTAATAGAACATTTGCATTCCCCCCTACCCTGAATATCGGAATATTTTACAAGGTGATAGATAATAGGTTGGTTGGTTGGTTATTGGTGGTTTACGTCCTGGCAACATCTACGGTCATATCAGCATGGTAGCGACTTGTAACAGTGTGCACTCATGGCAATTTTCTAGTGCGGCACCACTCGGAAATCAGGGCACTGTCACCAGGACCAGATATCCCAATCATTCACATTATCCGGACATGGAGCTACCCAGTCCTTGCCCTATCATATTAATGCCAAGCGCCAGGCTAGGAAGCAACAAGTATCAATTTTATAAGCGATTGGTTTGATTCGACAGGGAACCAAACTCCCGACAGTCCGCACGCGAGGTACGCGCTCTACCAAAAGGTCAGGTAATGAGTCATTTCTATCCATATAAAAGATGAGACCTAATTTTACTTGCTAGAAAAGTAATTCGAAACTGCCCACGTTGACTTCCTCTCCAATACCTGTTAGCGAATACAGATATTCCCAAAATAAAATGCCCCCCAAATATTTTTTATTTTGGCAAGTGCCTCCACCTGTGGAGAAATCTGAACCTATGCATTACCACCTTGCCTAATGTAATTGTCCTGCGTGCTTTGTGAATTAAAAAAGAGCAATATTGTCTACTTAACCAGCTGATAGCTGCGCCTAAAACAAAATCATCCCAAATATTGTCAAGGCGCCATTTCGCAGAATTAGGCGCAACTGCAGCTGCTCGTGCAAGTAATTTCTTCAGCATAGGCACAGATGGTCGATTTGGAAGTGATCTGCGGTGTGTCCTCCCCCCACATTTCCGTCTTAAAGTTGCATAGTCAGATGTCTTTGAGTTTCTCTTATTTTCTGAGATAAACATATTAGATGGATTATTGTAATCTACCCTACTTTAGTTTGAGGAAACTTTTATTTTTAAATTGCTAACTTTAAGATATTTGAAGTGCAAACGTGTTAAATTAATTTAGGCAAGCATGCCAAAGCTCTAACACAATATGCTTCTGCAGTGAGCGGTTCTATTAAATTGACTCAGTATTCCATTATATGTGATGACAAATGTTTACTAAGTGCACCAGTATCTAAGTTAGATATGTAGAATTAAATCTAGATAATTGCTTTCGTTTTGATAACTTGATGTTTTCTTCGGACTGGGCAGCTTTAAATCTAGCGGCACATTAACCAGGAGCATTAGTAGCAGGACGACTCTTATTGCTACAAGCTGAAAGGAATATTATTTATTTCTTGAAGGGTTATGAATCTACTTCATAGTTATTTGTTTTGTTTATTAATTTCTTGAAATTTCTTGCAGTTCTCTGGAAATGACAATCCAGTATGTTGCGCCTGGAGCAGGATTCAAACACACGCTTCTTTCAATTGCAAGGCTAGCATGCTAACCATTTCACTACCAGGGCGACCTGATGCAATCACCCTATCCAGGCCGACCTGTCTATCTATCAGCCCACTTGCCTGAGAGGTCAGTGCACACTACTACTAGTCTAGTCAAACCAATGACTTAAAATGTGATACTTGTTGCTTCCTAGCCAGGTGCTCGGCATTATTAGGATAGGGCAAGGACTGGTTGGCTCAATGTCAGGATAATGTGACTGAGTGGGATATCAGGTTATGGTGCTGGCAGGATGGTATTACAGTGGGGCAGCACTATAAAGTCACCATGAGTGCGCACTGTCACAAGTCGGTACCAGTCCTGATATGACCTTAGATGTTGCTAGGACGTAAAACAACAAGAAACAAACAAACAGCACACTACTACACATATCCGCCTCGAATTGTAAGTATTTTAAATGGCTTGCAGCCATACAGTGTTTACTACTTACAACTAGACATGTGTATAGAGGCACTCCACTTATGTATATATTATATACACAGGGTAGAATCAACAACTATACATGGCATAGCATTACATTATCCTGCTAATAGCAACTAGCATTGTGGGAAGTGATTCAAATATGAAATATTGCGCCTCTGGCGGGATTAGAACCCAGACAGGGGTAGCATCCTAACCATTACGCTACCTCGGCCCCTGATGCGATCACCTTATCAACGTCTACCTGTCTATGTGACTCCATTCTGAGAGGTCCGTGCTGACTACTACTCGACCTTGCCCTATAGTAGAACATCTTTTTTTATAGTCACATCCAATGCATTTGATACGGAGTATCCGGTTGTCAAACAGGATGGCGAAACGATTAGAACATTAGTTTTTCTATGGTAGGTCTGATCATCAAACAAGTCAAACCGAAGACTTTTCAACCAAGACCAAGTAGCCAAAGAGGGTTACAATTAAACAGCAACTGCAAATGGTCCTAGCATGCAAGTCCTTCTAATTCCTGTCACGACAATGGTATGCGTAAAAGAGCAACATCCTACAGTATCTAAGGATTCACGCATTTGTAATGTTCCATTTATGGTTACACACGAATGTGCCACCGATTTCATGCTTATATAACGCAAATATGTTTGAAATTTACTTTTGGCATTTGTATAAGGAAGAAAATATAATACCATAAGTGATGTATACTGTGCGATTTGGGAGAATCAGGATGTACTTGGTATTCATTGATCGCTATATCGCCTTGAGCATCCCATATTCTAAGAGCTGCTCGTGCCTCAATATCCATATCGGTTAATAAATTCTTAATATGTGAAAAGGAGTTGCTTACTGAGATGGGATCGGTTTGGGGTTGATGGAATGTGGACCTGACGCTTTGAGGTCGTCGTGTCAGGGTTAACCAGACTGAAATTAACGTCTCTTCCCGAGGGTGCCTCTCTCACACTTCCACCTCCGCACCCTCACTACCCCCACCCCCCACCCCCACCCCACCCCAACACACACACATAGCGGAAGTGATGGATAGCACTGGAGAAAGGCGGGGCAGCAAGGACTGGGTGTCTGGGGGGGGGGGGGGGGGGGGGGGCTATAAGTGATGGTGAGTGTTGGTAGTGCTACAGTCAAGGAGAAACGGTGAAATAAGTACTATAGGTGTAGCATATATATGTATGTATATATAAGGTAGTGTGTACATAGTAGGCCTACAGGTGTAGTATATATGTATGTATGTATATATAAGGTAGTATCTACATAGTAGGACTATATGTGTAGCATATATGTATGTATATATAAGGTAGTATCTACATAATAACCATATAGGTGTAGCATACATGTATGCATATATAGGGTAGTATCTACATAGTAGGCCTATAGGTGTAGCATATATGTATGTATATATAAGGTAGTGTGTACATAATAACCATATAGGTGTAGCATACATGTATGTATATATAGGGTAGTATCTACATAGTAGGACTATAGGTGTAGCATATATGTATGTATATATAAGGTAGTATCTACATAATAACCATATAGGTGTAGCATACATGTATTTATATATAGGGTAGTATCTACATAGTAGGAATAGGTGTAGCATATATGTATGTATATATAAGGTAGTATCTACATAATAACCATATAGGTGTAGCATACATGTATGTATATATAGGGTAGTATCTACATAGTAGGACTATAGGTGTAGCATATACATATGTATATATAAGGTAGTGTGTACATAGTAGGCATATAGGTGTAGCATACATGTATGTATATATAAGGTAGTATGTGCATCCTAGGCATATAGGTGTAGCACACATGTATGTATGTGTATATAAGGTAGTATGTGCATAGTAGGCCTATATGTGTAGCATATAGGCCCTGCAGAGTTGTAAACCACTGCCTTCTGGTACAGGTTCTTGACAGAACCGAAGGCTAAGGGAGCAAACCCTAAACAGAAAACCATGTCACTGTGGCAGCATTAAGGGCGGTTGATGTATAGAACTCCCAACATCTCCCGACCAGCCACTGCAGGGACAAATAGTTTTGCACCTGTCTTGACATGTTCTTGCCGGTGTGAAACCTCTATTTGCTCCCCGAGAGAGTGCCGCTGGTAACTTGCAAAAGCCAGCAGCACTTCAACACTTTTGCAGGCAGCTTTCATGAAATGTACAACCGCACAAAACAATGGAGAGCGGCAGAGAATTAATGAAAGCAGTTTTTCTTGCATCGCGACCGACAGCATGATGATGATGATGATGATATATATGTATAGCATATATATATATATATTATATGTCTAGTGATTATGTATGTATAGAGGTATGTGTATATGTATATTAAATGTTTAGTGAATAGCTCAGTGGGACAGCACGATAAAATCGTCATGAGTGTGCACTGTCCTGAGTCGGTATACATCCTGATATGACCTTAGATGCTGCCAGAACGTTTAACTCCAACAATCAACCAGTTATTGGCTGCATAGTTCGACACTAACTTGCGTCTGGGAATTATTTATGGCTTAATCTAGAGGCGGGCCCTTGTGAGGTCAAGCTGCAGCAATTAGGGTCCGTCATCGTTAACTCCCCCCTCCCCCCTCAGCTGGGAGGATGGTTGTAGGACGGCGAAACCTCACACATATTTGTAAAGTCATCAGCTGGCATCTGTTGTTTGTGTAGGCAGGCTATAATGAAATCAATACAGGCAAGAAGAGAAAGGAAGAGTCAGGTTTATTATTATATAGTGGTACATGGATCTGGTAGGGCATACCACCTGACCGTGTTCTCCAATAGGAATCAAGCATTTATAGTTCCACCAATGAATAATAAGCATTCTGGGTGACCATGGCTACCGTGATCTGCCCACCACCACCGAGATAAAAGATTCACCCGGTACTTGTAGTATACGGGTGAAGGACAACGTAGTGTATATATGGGCGAAAATAGGTTTAGTATGGAACATGAACTAGAAACTGTGGCTCCAGTATCAAATGGCTACCCATATAGGCACAGAGTTGGTGAAATGGGCGAGAATGCAAAAAGACAAGATGGCAGCGCTAGAACGCCGTCAATTTCACTTTTAAATCTTATTAAACTAGATTTTTATTATATTTTTCAACTCAAAGGTAGCGGGTAAATATGAAGACACCTACAACGAATAAATGTTGCTTCTTAGATTGTGAAATTAGGCTCTCATTTCATTAACCCGCTTTTTCGACCGTTTTTAAATAGGGCTGGTATTCATCCCTGTACTGTGAGTACCGTGTGAATCCTTTATCTAACCACCACCATGCGGTATGGCTGCTTGGCCACCACCTGCCTGAGCTGGGTGTGTGGTGATCCGTGACTAACAGTTGAGGGGGAGAGGGTAGTGAGTAGAACTCCTGAGGCCCCTTACACACTATCACGAGTGGCTCCTTCACACTTTCTACCTAATACACAATGACCATTGACCATAAACTGGTATGCAGGTATTGCAGGTATAGCAATACCTCAGAGAGTTTGACGCCCCTGCCTTGCAGAGTTGTAAACCACTGCCTTGTGGTACAGGTTCTTGACAGAACCGAAGGCTAAGGCAGGGACAAATAGTTTTGCGCCTGTCTCGACATGTTCTTGCCGGTGTGAAACCTCTATTTGCTCTCCGAGAGAGTGCTGCTGGTAACTTGCAAAAGCCAGCAGCACTTCAACACTTTTGCAGGCAGCTTTCATGAAATGTGACCGACTCATAGACGCAACTCTCACATCAGAGAGCTAAATGGAGAGCGGCAGTCAAGTAATGAAAGCAGTCTTTGTCGCATCGCGACCGACAGCATGATGATGATGATGATGATGATGATGATTGACCATAAGTAAAGGATCACCAGCAACTACATAAATACCTTCATGCACCAGGCACTATATACCATTTACCTTAATAGAACATTTGCATTCCATTATAGACCATCTGCATTCCCCACCAATGCGTTTTATCAGAATATTTTACATATTGATAGTGTCCCCCCTCACAGTACCGCAACGTGTGTAGGGTCAGAGCTCACTGAGTAGGAGCACCGTATACAAAAATGTTGCTGCACTAGAAAAGTTTCCTATGGAAAGTTTTACCAAAATGTAGTCTAACAAAACATTAATTTTACAACCAAGTAGATTTCGTTTAGGCATATATACGATGGACATGGAGCAAGAAAATATGTTGGGCAGTTGGTAGATAAGTGCTGTTATTAGGAGAGTAAGTGGGTACCATATTCCATATAGTATCTGTGCTTCTTTCAGGGGCTTTGGAAGATGGAGATAGCTTGATGTGTTGATAACTGCGAAGATAATACACGTGAAACTGCCTACTCAGACGGTTTTGAATTTCTACCAAATTCTTAGATAGATACATTCGGTTGACAATTATAATCCACCTTTCTTAACTTTTAATTTATTTTTATTTTTAAAAGTTAAATTTTGTACATATTTGTAGGGAAAACATGCCAAATTAACCTAATTAGTGATTTTGTCATTGGTCAGAGACCGTCAGCTGATCCATATAACCCAAATAAAGAATGGAATGCAACTCCCTCTCCCCTCATGGTCCTGTCATTCTTTTAGATTAATATCGATTGTTATAATGCACCTTACTTTAGTGTGAATTTACTTCATTGTAAAACGCTAACTTTTGAGACATTTGACACAATGACCTTTGTACAAGAGCCAAGTACGGCCAATACTAGAGTATGGAGTCACTATATGGCACCCAACGTTGAAGAAGGATATTAAATCCATTGAAGCTGTTCAGAGAAGGTTACCTAAGCTTATGCCACATCTGAAGGACCTTAGTTATCCAAACAGACTCAGGAGACTCAAGTTACCAAGCCTCACATACAGAAGATTTCGTGGGGACATGATCAACACATGGAAGTTCCTGAATGCTGAGTATAATGTGGATGAGGCCTTGCTATTCAGACGCATACAGGGAAGGAATACCAGAGGTCACTCCAAGAAGCTTTTCAAGCCAAGGTACAACAGCTCACTCAGAGGGGCCTTCTTTTCACAGCGAGTGATAAACATGTGGAATGAGCTACCGGAAGAAGCGGTGGAAGCAGCTACCATGAATCAATTCAAGAATGCGCTGGACAGGGCCTGGGCCAGAGAAACATTCCTGTATAATTTTGAGGCTGCATACCATTAGAGCTGAGAACTACGAGCTTTGTATAGGTTACCACAAGCCTGCATCAAAGAAGAGGATAATAATAATAATAAGTGTGAGTATGCAAAATTAATTTTGGCAAGCATATCAAAACTCTGGCACCATAGGCTTCTGCAGTACTAATAGCTTCTATTGAATTGATTCAGGGTTACCTTGTACGCAGCACCAAATGCCAAATATATACACCGCTAGATATGTAGAATCAAAGAAATATAATTGCTTTAGTTAAAAAAATGTCATGTTTTCATCGAACCTGACCAAATATGGTGGGTGGGAAAAATTTTAATTGTCCTGCTCTTTTAAAGCAACGGGGAAGGGTGTGTTTTTCCACCAGATATAGAGATGAGTCTGTAGATAAGCAACCCCATGTGAATGTTCATTGCATTTTAATGCAATTAACCACAAATGAGAATATATGACATCTGCTGGCCTACTAATATCATCACGCTGCATTTCTCCCAGACCGCCGCCGTGCTTTCTTTATGGGTAATGAACAAACTAATAATGGACGCTGAATGTGCACATTAGCCAACAACTCCCCCTGTGGGAACATCCGCGCCATGTCAGACCTGACAGGGCACTAACAGCCCTAAATACTGCCCCAATACACGCCCTGCAGTGGTTGTGTTGGGAGGTGTTGGAGGTACATTGGTTGGTTGTTGGAGTGTTATGTCCTGGCAACATCTAAGGTCATATCAGGATGGGTATCGACTTGTGAGACTGCGGACTCATGGTGCCTCTTTAATGCTGCACCACTAGGAGACCAGGCTGAAAGCATCATCACCTGATATCCCACTCAGTCACATTATCCTGACACTGAGCCAACCAGTCCTTGTGCTATATTAATAATGCCGAGCACCTTGCTAGGAAGTGAAAACTTTCAATTGTTAAGTCATTGGTTTGAGTTGATCAGGATTCGAACCAGCGAACCGATGGGTTCACATCCCATGATCTACCAAAACGGGAGACGGATGCTCAACTCAATCGGCCATCCCCGTCTGGTGGGGAGCTACGTATGTAATGGTGTCGAGCTGGATGTAAGGAGACAGTTACCATGGTAACAATATATATAACTACATGGAAAGGGGTGCAACATGAATCTGTCTTTAGTGAATTTGTGTGTGTGTGGGGGGGGGGGGGGGGGGGGGGGGGGGGGGTCTGTGCTTAACCCGATTAAGTATCTTCTTCTATCGCAGCGAGTTGCATGGTGGGAAGGGCTCCATTTCAGTTTAATCCTGTTTGGTTATGCACACACACAGCCCCGAGGCAGAGTGCAGATGGACAATGATGGTAGCCTCCAGCAATCACGTGGACACCTCCTTACTGCAGCAAGTCTACAGGCAGGGCGCGCTGGTCTGTGGTCTCAGTGTGGTGGTCTGTGGATATCACATGGCAGGTTATCGATATAGCATGGTGGGATGTGGATATAGCATGACGGGCTGTGGGAAGAGGCCAGTGTTTTGTGGAGATTACGCAATTGAGTATTATGGATATTACACAGTGATCTGTGGGTGTTGGTCTCTGCACAGAAGATGGTGGTCTGTGGGCAGGGTATGACAGCATATGGGTCTAGCATATGGGTTATGGATTTGGAATGTGGTGTACGGATATATCACTGTGTTCTATGGGCAGAGCACAGTGGTATGTGGTCAGAGCACAGTGGTCTATGGTTAGAGCATGATGAATAGGGCATATTATTTCCTGTTATATCCCGCCAGACGTGTGCTTGTTCTACATTTCCCCTGGCCTCCCACACATGCTACAATATCAGAACTGTGTACAAATCGGGTGGGGCTGAATAATTGTCCCGAATTTAAATGTTTCCTCCTTAATTAAGGTATTTACCAACAGACAACATTTCATTTTCAAATTTCGCAATATTTCATAGAGGCATAGCGGTGAGAATAATGTGTCCCGTGAATGAATAGTGATGACAAAGGCCTAAGTAAATATGTAAATTACCTATAGAGGGCGTCACCTAGACCCAAGGCTATCGCCATGCAGCCAGGTGGGAGGGTGCAGGGTTAACCAATAGGAAAAGCATTGTTAAATATGTAGAGATCGCCCCTGTCAGGGCTGGCTTGTCTTGGGAGGGTAACATAACTTAGGGGAGGAGTTGGGAGTGGCAAGGAATGGAGGCTTGGCTTAGATGGCTGCATTGCGATTGTGGCTTAGAGTTCTAAAATGAATGTTCCACCGGAAAATACATCTTGCAAGGATAAAGCCTCAGAACAAATGCAATGGAAAATAAAAATGCTGTACACCACATACTATTAAAAGACTTTGCTTACATTCATTTCTATACTTCTTCATTTCACTTCAACTTCATCTCTATTATAGTATTTCTATGTGAATTGTGTTGTACTGAACAGTCTTGCATGAGTTGTTACTGTCATTATTGTTTGTAGGGATCATGCTATACCTCCTGGAAAGAAATATGGTAATACTGCTGATATTCATCTAAATTGAGAGTTTATCTTTCTTTTAAATCGACCCCAAACCCGAGTAGTACTATGGTTCAAGTACACGAGATGAAACAGGTAGAAATATCGAGATTTTATATCATGCATCACATTTATTTCAATAACAACATTGTATCAGGTACACAGTGCAACCGCTGTGATAATAACGATTTTTGGATTGGCGCTTATCACGTTTATGGAAAAGAGCTCTTCAAATATTATCTGATTCAACACTCTCGAAAGAAAATTCCCAGCGATCACGTTATCTAGATGTGGTTAGACATAGGGTCATTGTTTCTACAGGCATGACTAGGTTTCCTGAAGCCTGTTTGAGCTGACAACATGCTTACCTGTAGCCATGCCCCAATGTGATGGTGGCAGATATGGTTTCCTATTATATTCAGGCAAGAACTACCTGAACACTACACTGCACTTATATATATTTCTGTTTTGATCCATTAGTTGTTTAAGCAGGGGAAATTTCAATCGTGGATGATTGGTCTTCCTCATTCCACTGCTCCTTGTCCTATCCTAATATTGCTGAGTACCTGGCTAGCAAGCAACAAGTATCAATTTTTAAGTCATTGGTTTGACTCGACCATGGTTCGAACCAATGATCCCACGATCTACCAACATGGGAGATGGACGCTCGAACTCATTCAGCCATCCCATCCGGTTATATCATAATCAATCCGGCTAATGCAAGAGTATGTTAGTGTGGGGGACTGGTGAACTATTAATATGAAAACATCGGCTAATTACTAGTGACCAGGGCCCCAGTCGTTCACGCTAGGGGAAGGTGTGTAATAAGTAATAGCCCATAACTCATGCCTCAGGGTCAGCTGAGGTCCAGCAGCAGACCTATTCAGGGGATAAATGTCTGCACCACCACTTCAGTGTTTGTGTCTTTCATTCCTTGTTTTCGTTTGAGGTTTTAGTAGGAAGAACCAACATCCCCACATCATCTGAAGTTGTAGTTGTGGTTCTTTCTGGTGTGACAACGCAATTTTTTGTTTCTTTGTAATTGTCTTCACCTTGATTCTGATAGCCGTCGCCAAGGAAAACCACTCTGCTATTTCCTATTTGGGAATTAGATATGTATTTTTTTTCTTTTTTGGGTTGTTTTTGTGTGTGTGTGTAGAATTCAGATTATGTTGTTGACTTGGGTCAAACCCTAAATAGGACACCCATGCAAGGAAGTCTGGAGTGGGACGAGACGAATCCCTCCGCTACAGAGATCCAACAAAATTGCAAAAATCAAACAAAACTATTACTCTTCAGTAATAGCGTCCGGAATGCATTGATATGAGTACATGTCATACACAGTTCCAGCGGTGTCTGAGGTCACACATGAATCTGTTTGCTGACACTTAATTACCCCAGTCACATGGGAGGCAGCATTCGCCGCCAACCTCCCTACGCCTAAAAGGACGCCAACCACCCAGCGTTCCATTCGATATATTGATTCAAATACATTTTAGGCGCCATGTCGGCACCATGTCGGCGCCATGTCGGCGCCATGTCGGCGCCAGGTCGGCACCAGGTCGGAGCAGACCACATGGTGACTGCAGCATCGCATGTGTTGGTACCAACCCTGGGTGGCGCCAGGGCGGCGCCAACCATTTTGAATGGTGCCGCCAGAACAGGGCATAAGGAGGTTGCACGTGCAGCAGCAGCAACCTCCTTGCGCCCAAAATTTCCAAAATGGACACCGGGAGGTTGGCGTCTTTGCGGCGACAGCACTCAATGAGGGCGTAGGGAGGGCACAAGGAGGATGTTTTGACGTCGCGAATCGATCGGAAGCAAACGCAGGCCTCGTGTGACTGGGGTATTGAACAAGAATCCCCTGGCTATTCGTAACTCTTTGCATGGCAGTACACCTGCCCTTACAAGAAAAGCAATATTTTCTTAAGATTCAAACAAAACTATTTCCTTTCAGGGGTGACCAGGCAGGATGACCGAATGAGTTAGAGCGCCTGTCTCCCATGTTGGTAGATCGTGGGGTCGTGGGTTCGAACCCTACTCGAGTCAAACCGATGACTTAAAAATTGATACTTGTCACTTCCTAGCCTGGTGCTCCACATTATTAGGATAGGACAAGGACCGGTTAGCTCAGTGTCAGGATAATGTGACTGAGTGGGATATATGGTCATGGTGCTGGTGACCTGGTCTTCCAGTGGGGCAGCACTATAAAGTAGCCATGATTGCGCACTGTCACAAGTCGTTACCCGTCCTGATATGACCTTAGATGGTGCTAGGACGTAAAACAACAACAAACAAACAAAAACTTCAGTGGTAGCGTTGGAATGGATTGAAGCGATTACAGGTCAGACATAGTTCCAAGGACATCTGAAGGCATAGTTGAATCTGTTTAGTAGTCGTATTAGACCAAGAATTCCATCGCTATTCATAGCTGTTTGCAGGGGAATATACGTGCCCTTACAAGAAAATAAATATTTTCGTAAGATTGAGTGAATTAACACCATGTTACCAGATCTTTAAGTCAATAGGTATTTAATTTCAGGGTAAGTGAATAGAAGTAAGAGCGTTAACGGAATTAAAGCAAACAGACACCATCCGAGTTGATTTGTTTTTTTTTAGAACAACTACATTAAATTTTCTCAAAACAAATTATAGAGGAATATCTGAAAACAAGCCGAAATGCTGCTTACATCTAGAAGGGCAAGGCTATGAATGCGATATTTCAGAAAAACAGTGAACTGAGACACAACAAACAAAAACATTGATGCATTATTCGCAAAGCAACATGGCCCCAATTCCCATGGAAACCTCGCTTTTTGACCCTTTGGGATTGCCGCGCATGCACTATGCATCTGTTTGTTTCTCTGCGCATGCGCTTCATCTGCATCCTTAATTGTCATCCATGAGACCGATATCCGCCTCCGCGAGATAGTAATTATTATTGGAAGCGGGACTAATTTCTTTTCCTTTTGCTTCTTCATCACTAGCGCATGATTATGACGACAATGAAAGCTGAGTAATTTGACCAGAAGTGATTATACATGTCATACAATCTGCGAGGGAATGTCATGGAAGAAGTGGGAGGGGGAAATAAAGCCGACGTTCAGTGAGCGAGAATTTGTCCTCAAGTTACTTGATCAGGGATACGGGGCTAATAATGCCTAAGGCTGCATCATCCGACGGAAGTATCAGATTTACAAAACTATGGATCTACTGTATATTGTAATATGTGTATAATAGTGAAGTCCGCTGCACTTTACTGAGCCCTCACAGTGTGCTGTTCTCTGGCCTGATGGCTGAACCGGACAAATTCTGAACCGGCAAATTCTCGTGCACGGTATGTCAGGCTTTTTCCCCCCCTCCCACTTCTGGGTGAGCCACCAATCCCACCTTTTGATATGCAAGCTGAAGCCTTCTATAATATTGTTTGTTTGTTTGTGTGTTGTTGTTTTACGTCCTAGCAACATCTAAGGTCATATCAGGGTGGGATATCAGGTTAATAATAGTGTTTGATGTTTCGCGCTCTTTTGTTTGAATGTTATTTAGAGTGAAAATTAAATAATATTATGACATGTATAATCTAGCATAGCCTAATGTACAGTTGTCCTATATAGGCTTAATCTAGCATACCATAATGTACTATTTTCCTATATAGGCTTAATTTAGCATACCATAGTGTACTATTTTCCAATATAGGCTTAAAGCTGCATAGACCGATGACCCATCAAATTTTCAAAACCAAAATAATTAAATAGATTTTACTCTACATATCTAACTTAGATATTGATGCACATATTAAGCAATTATTGCCACATAGAAGGGAACACTGAGACAATTTGATAGAACCTGTTACTGTTGAAGCCTATGGTGTCAGAGTTTTGGCGTGCTTTTCCTATATAGGCTTAATCTAGCATACCATAGTGTATTATTTTTCTATATAGGCTTAATCTAGCATATCATAATGTACTATTTTCCTATATAGGCTTAATCTAGCATACCATAGTGTACTATTTTCCGATATAGGCTTAATCTAGCATACCATAATGTACTATTTTCCTATATAGCATCGGCTGTTGTTAATTAGGAAATGTAGGCGTTATGATCGTTGATATTTAATGGGCATTTATTAACTATTCCTTGAATTTGGTCAAAAAGAAAAATTAAGTAGTTAAGACTAGGCTTACTAGTCGACCAACTATTGGTGTGCATTCCACACATAATACAGCCCGAGAATTTTCCCTTAACTACCTGAACTCGGCTAAGTAAGATTTTCTTCAGATGGACACCTCTGAATATACAGGGCTTACTCTGGTGGTAGATACGAGTCTGATGCTAGATTAGCAACGGAGACCAGTGTAGAAGGGCAACTACACACCATCTACCACTGACATCCAATTAGATGGCGCCAGATTGTTCACTGGCCTGCAAACGCCCCAACCCTGGTTGGCTGGCTAAATGTCAAGAGCCAATCAGAATCCGTGTAGCGTATTGAATCGAGAACAATCCAGTTCAGCCATCAGGCCAGAGAACAGTGCACTGTGAGGGCTCAGTAAAGTGCAGCCGACTTCACTATTATACACATATTACAATATACATGTTATATATTATATTATATTATACACAGCATGTACGAGAGATGCGGAGAAAATAAAGCAGACAAGCTGAAGGGTCAATTGGTGTTACTGCGTTGTCATCTTTTAATTCAAATTCCAGCATTTATTTTAGTGGAATATGAATATATCGTTAGTACAACGGTACCTTCCAGGAAAAACTCCCCAAAGCTGCAAAGTCCGATGAAACCAACAAATGTCCAAACTCAAAACACTCACATGGATTTCATCATGTTCATATCGATAACAATTAATGTTTGCATGTGCTTACTTCATATATATCGAGAGAGGGCCCTTTAAAATCGAACTGTAAACTGGATTAAAGTAGATTATATTGAGCCACCTGCTACAATAGACATCTAATAATGAAATTAATATTGCCAACCAACAAACTGCACACTATTGAACCAATGCGCATAGCATGTCACTTTGTATTTTAAAGATTTAAAAAAAGAGAGAACAAAAGACTAACTGATGCCCAGCCACACACTACTTGCTCACCAGACATGTTTAACTGCATACATACTTAACTTACAACCTAACACCTAATAACGTAATGACATCGTCACGTTCAGAACCCAATAGCGCTACTAAACAGCTACATTACGAAGCAACACACAACATATTATCGAACCATTTTTGACGCATCACTGTGTCATTATTGACCCATCCTTGTGTCATTATTGACCCATCACTGTGACACTATTAACCCATCTATGTGTCATAATTGACCCATCACTGGGTCATTATTGACATATCACTGTGTCATTATTGACCCACCGCCCTGTCATTATTTACCCATCAATGTGTCATTATTGACCCATCGCTGTGTCATTATTGACCCATCACTGTGCCATTATTGACCCATCTATGTGTCATTATTTACCCGTCACTTTGTTATTATTGACCTATCACAGTGTCATTATTGACCCATCGCTCTGTCAGTATTAGCCCATCACGGTGTCATTATATTGACCCATCTCGGTGTCATTATTGCCCATCACTGTGTCATTATATTGACACATCTCAGTGTCATTATTGACCGATCATTGTGTCAGTATTGACCCAACATGGTGTCATTATTGACCTATCAGTGTGTTAGTATTGGCCCATCACTGTGTCATTATATTGACACATCTCGGTGTCATTGTGCATGTTATTCGTAACATGGGTAATTTCGGGAGGAGGTGCGGGTACCTCACCGTTCGGCTAACTTGAGCATTATTGGCGCCATCTGCCAACAACCCGCAGACTAAAGCTGTCGTCGCGCACGCTATGGTGGAGCCACCTTGTGGAAAAAACCCGAACTAGCACACAAGCCTTAGAGACCTGGCTGCAACCTTCCTACCAAAAAGTGACCACGCGCCCAAGATTCGAACTCAAACCCCACTCCACTCCGCATTTCTACTACTGCTCCCGATTGACATGGACCCACCCACACCTAAAATAAGGTATGAGGGTGGGGTTGAGGGTTTGAGCCCGGCCCATGGGAAAAAAGGAGACTACAAGAAATTACTCGGGGGGGGGAGGGGGTGGGGAGTGATCCGAAAGTGACCAATTGACCTGAAATAGCCTGTGAATGATTGACCTAAAATGACATGTGAATGATACCAAATGTTTTTATGCTCGATAAAGACCGATTTAACCCATTCCGCCTCCGCCTTCGTAATTATTGCCCATCACTGTGTCATTATTGACCTATCACTGTGTCATTATTGACTGATCACTATGTCAGTATTGACCCAACATGGTGTCATTATTGCCCATCACTGTGTCAGTATTGACCCAACATGGTGTCATTATTGCCCATCACTGTGTCATTATTGACCCTATCACTGTGTCATTATTAACCCATCACTGGGTCAGTATTGACCCATCAGGGTAGTTTCTAATATATGACGAGCTTGATTAGTAGGATATACATAAATAGACTGAAAGTGCAGCACTCAGTGGGTGTAGTGGGTACCGGTCAAATGATGGCGAATTTATATATAAATAGTATTTGGTGCTATATAGAAGGGCAAACATACTAAGTACATTTAATTAAACCTGTTACTGTTGAATCATATGGGATCAAAGTTTTGGCAAGCACACCATGGTTACACTTCAAATCTCGCCAAAATTAGCAATTTTAAATCAAAGTTAGGTCTACTTCAAACTCATGTAAGATGGATTCTAACAATCAACCTAATATCTTGTTCTCAGAAAGTGATAGAAACTCAGAACCATTGCACTATGCAAGTTAAATCGGATGGGACAGTACTGACATGGTGAATGAGTGTTGGGTAGAGCTTTTCATATTCTGTCCAATTGGAGCTTAATGGATGAGGTGACTGCTTGACTTTGCAACATCCTATTCTTTTTTCCTTTCATATTGGATGTGGTCACATAGGAAATGGACTCAGATTTTCCTTTTCCTGACAGTTGATGAACTGTTCAATACTTCGCCTTCTTGGAAATAACGGCTAATTTTGAATTATTTTCAAAGTGTTATTATGAATTATCACTTGGCCTGAACATAGAGTTCAGACACTTTAATCTTAAATTTAATCTTAATTAGGGATTATTTGGTGAACGCTTACCTTCTGACACTCAGCCAATCATGTAACTGGACGGGATGGTCACCTGATATTTCTATGTAGAAGGTCGTGGGTTCGATCACCAGCCAAGTTAAATAAACCAAAGACTTTCAAATGTGATGGCTGTTGGGATATCTTGACTGGTGCTCGGCATTTACTAGTAAAGGGTAAGAGCTGGTTCCGTCAGGGTCAGGAGAAGTGACTCAGTATTCTCGATGTTGGCGTCGCATCTCAACCCCGGAAACTGGCCTGCGAAGGGTAAAACACCGCAGTGATGTGTGCTGCAGCAATGCTATGTCTATGTCTATGCAGAGCATTTATTTTTGCAAAATAAATTTAAAAGCTTTCATTGGATCGATTAAAAATATCTTAATGCACGATTGAAGAGGAAGATCTGACGTATTTAATTTAACCTAACAGCAATTTACTCTGAAAGTATTAAAAACGGAGATAATCGTGAAAGTTGGGATATTCTGAGTGTCAGTGCCAGTGTTAGCCTTACCAGATCATGGCCTCAAAAACTATTTTCGCAAAATACATTCAAGAACTTCCAATTGGCTGATAAAAAAAAAACTGAATGTGAAATTGTAGAGAAAGATCTGAAATATTTAATAGAAACAAGAGAAATTTGCTTTCAAAGCACCAAAAAGCACAAATTACTGTGGTAGTTAGGGTAGTTTTAATGTTGTCTCTATGACAGTGGCATTTGTTTTACCCTTCACGCATTGTGAACGCAAAAAGTGCCCGGATGTCCAACATCAAGAATGGTATCACTATTTTGTTTGTTTGTTCTTTTACATCCTAGCAACAGCTAAGGTCATATTAGGACGGGGACCAACTTGTGACAGTGCGCACTCATGGTGATGTTATAGTACTGCCCCACTGGAAGACCAGGCACTATGACCTGATATCCCACTCAGTCACATTATCCTGACACTGACCTGAGCCAACCAGTCCTTGCCCTATCCTAATAATGCTGAGCGCCAGGCTAGGAAGCGACAAGTATCAACTAACTCATTCGACCATCACGTATCACTATCAGGTGTTGGTGCCAACAGCAGGGTGTCCCACTAGGACCGCATTGCAGTCATAAGTCACTTAAGTGTCTTTAATGAACAACTCTTACCTCAGGTCAATGTCACGCTGAGAAGTCACTTGGCACCTGTGTCATGTCATGTCTAATGATTAGAAGTAAACAAAGTTTGTACGTTGACATGTCGGCATATAACAGGGGTTCGCCAAGAGTCACTGAACACATGGACTATTGCATCAAACTGTCATAAGTTTGTCGTCTGAACATGCAGTGTGATTCTACCTCCACGCCAGCAGGTACACGATCCTGGTTATATACCTGCATCAGCATATCCTAATAGGCCTACTCACATTGCAACTCAACACGCCGGAAGTGATCCATAAGTGTATAGTACCGCCACCTAGCGCCAAACCGCCGTTCAATGGTTTACGCTGTTGTGGCGACATCTGGCAGGAAATTGTGTCACTACGCATGAATCTGCTATGATCGCGTGTTTCGTCCGATAGATGGCAGCACAGTACATTTGTTTTCCTTATGTCATTCCGCGAACGGGGCAGAAAAAGTGGTGGCCAGCTTAGTTATATCGCTGATCGTGGTTTTCGATGTAAGAGATCGTGTGTTCAAACCCCAACCGAGTCAAACCAATGCCTTTCAAAACTGATACTTGTCACTACTTAATGTGACACTTAGCGCTTACGAGCCTATTAACATGAAAAGATTCCCAGTGTCCCCAGCTCTGCCAATTTGGATTTCCACCGCTGTGTATAACTTACAGCGTCATCAAAGGCCGGTTGCTCTCATACCATGTCTATGTGGTGTGGAGATTAAAAATCCCTTGGGTCGGTAAAAGTGTAGGCTCGGGCTTTCTATCGACCAGCAGTGGAATGAGGAAGACCAGTTGTCTATGACTGAAATTTTCCCTGCTTAAACAAGGGACAACTACTGATTTGTTTAGTATCGGGACAAAGGGACAAACACATTGATTTCTTCCTGACAGGAAACTTTGTTTCAACCAATTTGGACCATGGCCAGGTCTGTGTCACAGATAGGCCTACACCTTACAGAGGCAGATGGGGAGTGGAGGTTGTAAATACATATACACCCAGAAGTACTTACTGTACTTTATCCAATGTAACACATTTGCTCAAAATTATTTCACTGTAATCTATATTAGAAAGAAATGGAGCCAAGAAGCTGCCAGGTTCGGTCGTGAGGAGGCATGTGATTATAGGTTAAATGTGAATTTAGAGTTCATCACGTTTAGTAAAGGATATGGAGGGGAGGGCATCAACCCTCAACTTCCACCATGACATTGTAAGCTGAAGCTACAAACTGTTGGACTGGGTCATAAGGCCCGATCACATAAACGTTAGTGGACGTAGTTGAATGTAGTGGAGGCTAATGTAGTTGCACGTAGTTGAACGTACCAGAGAAGTATGGATGCTGGTATGTTCAACTACATTCAACTATGTTCTATTACGTTCAACTATGTTCAACTATGTTCAACTATGTTCAACTACGTTAGCCTCCACTACGTTCAACTACATCCACTAATGTGTATGTGACTGGGCCTTAATGGTAAATCCTTACTGTGGGACCAGCGGAACTTGGACTACCCAGACTATTCCATTGTTCGACTAAGTTTTTAGATCTTTAGATCGGTGTATTTTCTAGTATTGATGTTATATCAGTTCTCTTCAATAGCATCAGCAATATCTTTTGATGATATGTAGGGTTCTCCTGTGAGGATGTATTAATATAGATTTTAATGTTGTGGGGATCGATTAAGGTCTATGGTCTCC
Organism: Branchipolynoe longqiensis; assembly: GCA_030323885.1. Taxonomy (NCBI): domain Eukaryota; kingdom Metazoa; phylum Annelida; class Polychaeta; order Phyllodocida; family Polynoidae; genus Branchipolynoe; species Branchipolynoe longqiensis. The sequence goes on along the minus strand of CM059196.1, from coordinate 45,520,074 downwards.
TGCTGTAGGAATGCAATGATACAGGCAGTGTGATGTTGTGGTGTTGCATTAATCCAGGCAGTGTCCTGCTATGGGGATGCAATAACACAGGTGGTGTGATGTTGTGGTGTTGCATTAATGCAGGCAGCATCCTGCTGTGGGAATGCAATAATACAGGTGGTGTGATGTTGTGGTGTTGCATTAATCCAGGCAGTATCCTGCTGTGGGAATGCAATAATACAGGTGGTGTGATGTTGTGGTGTTGCATTAATCCAGGCAGTATCCTGCTGTGGGAATGCCTTACTGCAAGCATCTTGTTGAGCTGATGCATTAAAGCTGCAGAGTCCGATGAAGTATCAAATTTTCAAAGCGAAACCAATGATCTAGATTTTATTTTACACAGCTAACTTAGATACTGGTGCACTTATTAATCTTTTTTTTTCTGCATAGAAGGGATTACGGAGTCAATTTAATAGAAGCTGTTGCCGCAATAATATATGATGTCACTGATTAGCCAAAGCTAATTTTACATGTTTTCATTTCAAATATCTCAAATTTGCTCATTTAAAACCTAATTTATTTTAAACTAAATTGGTTGTAATCCTTGCATTGCGTTTGATTCGCAGCGGAGGAGGAGTACCCCCCCCCCCTTCTCCTCCTTCCTCCCGCGACCGTTGACCATTGGTTACGTAATACCCCCCTTCCGGGTCTGGGCCTTATAACCCAGGCCCGCAGCTGCCTCCATCACTTGCTATCCGGACCGCACTCTGTCCACACCTCTCTCTATCACCTCTCTGCCGGCCCGGCTCCTCCTTGATATGTCTGAAAAGAGTTCCAGGAGGGGGGGCCCGCTGGCATTTTCACTTTCTACTGTTACTCTGTCCGTGTCTGTGGCTCGCTGGATGGTCACCATAGAGCAAATAGACACGGTCCTCTGACTCAACTCTCCTCATTTCTCTTTCCTAGATTCTGCCCATTTCGATTTCTCCCAGGCACACTTCTTTCCCTGACCAGGGTTGTTGTGTTCTTGGGTGGGGCCCTTCACCTATTACAATTTCTCTGTCTGGTTCTTGTTGCTGGAACGACCGCTGCTCCCACCTTTGCCCGCCTTCCTCAGACCCCTGCTGCTGACTGGATTCAAGTGCTACACTACACTACACACACCTACAGCTCAACTACATGCCGGAACGAAGAGATTCGCTGCCGCCCTGACACCCCGCCATCACTACGTCATGAAAGATGTCCCCAGCTTTCACAACACTCCCTCTACGAAGTTAAGTCTTCAACCACAGATCGGGCCAATTTATCGGAGCCTCTCTACCCAATGTTGCAGTTCTGCAAGCGGTAACCGTCGTAAGGTTACAAACACCCCAATTGATTGATTGATTGCCTCCAGCCACCCCGCCTCCAGCCGTCTCCAGTAGCACTCCCCTGCCATTTTCCGATGAAGTATCAAACTTTTCAAAGCGAAACCACTGATCTAGATTTTATTTTACACAGCTAACTTAGATACTGGTGCACTTAGTAAGCATTGTTGTCTGCATACTAGGGAATACGGAGTCAATTTAATAGAACCTGTTACTGCAATAATATATGATGTCACAGATTAGCCAAAGCTAATTTTACAGGTTTTCATTTCAAATAACTCAAATTTGCTCATTTAAAATCTAATTTATTTAAAACTAAATTAAAGTAGATAATAAGGATCATCATAATATATTTATCCCAGAAAAATGACAGAAACTCAAAACCATCGGACTATGCAACTTTAATAAAGACAATGTCTTTCTGCGGGGATGCATTAATTATGGCAATAACCTGAAATGGGGATAGATATCTACAGATGGTGCACTGTGCTTGGGAGGCTTTAATTAAAGTTGCATAGTCCGATGGTTTTTTCTGAGATAAATATATTAGATCGATCACTAGTATCTACTTTACATTAGTTCAAAGTTACTTTTATTTTAAATTGTAAACTTTTGAGATATTTTGAGTGCAAACATGGAAAATTACTTTTGACAAGATTGCCAAAACTCTGACACCATAGACTTCTGCAGTAACATGGTCTGTTAAATTGACTGAGTATTGCCTTCTACACAGAAACCAACAATATGTCTATCAGTATCTAAGTTAGATATGTAAAATCAAATCTAGATAATTGGTTTTGTTTTGAAAATTTGATATTTCATCGGTCTGTGCAGCTTTAATACAAGCAGTGACTGCGGGAATCCATTGCTAACGTCGCATATTCCAATGGTTTTGAGTTTCTCACATTTTCTGAGATAAACATATTAGGTTGTTCATTATAATCTACCCTACTTTAGTTAGAAGTAACTTTAATTTTAAATCGCCAACTTTTGAGATATTTGAAATTGAAACATGCTAAATTAATTTTGGCAAGCTTGCCAAAAATCTATCACCATAGGCTTCTGCAGTAACAGGTTATATTAATTGACTCAGTATCTCCCTATGTGTGACGACAAATATTTAATAAGTTCTCCAGCATCTAAGTTAGATATGTAGAATCAAATTTAGATAATTGTTTTGGTTTTGAAAATTTTATGTTTTCATCGGACTATGCAGCTTTAACATAACAGCGTTCTCAATAATGGCTTGCGATAATGACTGAACATGACAATGTAAATTCAGTGTTCAGTTAACGGTGCGTAGTCCGACGGTTTTGAGTTTCTGTCGTTTTCTACGATAAATATATTAGCTTTATTGTGTTATAATCTACCACACTTTAGTTTAAAGTAACTTTTATTTTAACTGAATAATGTTTTTTTGTTGTTTTTTTTTGGTCCATTAGTTGTTTAAGCAGGGGAAATTTCAGTCATAGACGACTGGTCTTCCTCATTCCACTGCTGGTCGATAGAAAGCCCGAGCCTACACTTTTACCGACCCTAGGGATTTTTAAACCTCCCACACCACATAGACATGGTATGAGAGCAACCGGCCTTTGATGATGCTGTAAGTTATACACAGCGGTGGAAATCCAAATTGGCAGAGCTGGGGGCATGGGGAATCGAACCACCGACCCTCAGATTAGGAGTCTGACCTAGAAAAAAGTCAGACACTCTAACCACTCCGCCACAGAGAACACCACAGATATTTGAATTGCAAACAGCGTAAATTAATGTTGGCAAGCTTCCCAAAACTCTCGCACCACAGGCTGCTGCAGTAGCAGGTTCTATTAAATTGCCTCAGTATTCCCTTCGATGTGGTGACACATGTTTAATAAGTGCATATGTATCTAAGTTAGAGATGTATAATCAAATTTAGATAATTGTTTTGGTTTTGACAATTTGATTGTTTTCATCGGACTACACAGCTTTACAGATTTAATGCAATAAAAGGTACAAAGACAAACCTCACCACACACAGCTACATGTATATAATATTGGCATTTAATCATTCTTATCATACATTTTGTACAAAGAGACAGGATGGAGACGAGCGGTGTGTTAACGAGAGACTCTCCTACTTGGTCGAAATTAGTCTCTGCCGGGAAACACTGAAAACATCACACAAAAGTACAGTCGCACGCAACTAATGCGACTAGTGAACACGGCGGACAACCACCCAATCATGTCACATTCTGTCAATAAACGAGTGAATGGAATCAAGACAAATGATAGTTATCCGAAGGCATATTACTTTCTTCTTTTTTTCCCGCCTTGTAAAGACAATGTACAATGCAGACGACAGTTTTGTCTGTGTGTTCTATAGAGTCGTCTGCGAGACAATACAATTGGCCCTCACATCAAGTATATTTTGGCTACTGATTAACACATATCGGCGAACCGTTAACAAAACCGGCCCAGTCCTCCTTTGGCAGGTTAAGTCGTCATAATAGCAGGTGCTGCCACGCAGTGGAGATTAGTGGAACTTGGAGAATTTACTAGAAACTATAGGGAGAAACTTTTCTGGATTTAATTTTTTTAATTTTTAAATAAGTTATGAAAATGTTTGTCTGGGTTTAAAAATGAAGAAATGTTGATTGTGATATAGGTGTGTGTGTGTGTGTGGGGGGGGGGGGGGGGGGGGGGGGGGGGGGGGGGGTGGGGGGGGGCGGGTGACGGGCCTGTAATTATAACACCAAACTCAATATTATTTAAGAGAAACAACTGCTATCTTATCCCCGGCTACCTGGAATGAGGGTAGTGTAGTGTCTGTCCAAATTTCCCGTCTTTGCATTGTTATCATTTCAAAACCACAAGTTTCAAATTATGGGCGCAGAAACAGAAAATAAATAATTGCCTGCCTGCTTGTTTACCTGTGGAATGGAATCACATCGCGACAATAGGTACATACATTCCTTCTTAAAAATCTATTTAAAACGGGATATTTCAGATTGTCCTAGAAGGATTTCGAGGCTCTATATGGAAAAGATATTTATTAACTAACCTTAAGCTCTCCTCGGAGCATATTCGAAGGGCAGCCAATTGTATTTGTATTGTCATCTATTATATATTCATAACTAATCGGTGGGAAATATACTTTAAAAGAGCCGGCAAGAATATGGGTCAATACGCTTTATGTATGCAGGACTGAGTGAATAGGTGACTGGGTGACTGGCTGCTGGGAAGTGGGGACTGGGGACTGGGTTCTGAGGAGTTTGGACTGGGAACTGGGTAGCTGAGGGTTCGGTGAATGACTAGGATTGGGAGTGGATAACTTGGACTGGGTGTCTAGGACTTGGTTATTAAGACTGGGTTATTAGGACTGGGTTAGTAGGACTGGGCTGTTATGACTGGGTGACTAGCATTGGGTGAGTAGAACTGGGTGACTAGGAGTGGGTGGCCAGCACTGGGTGACTAGGACTGGGTGGCCAGGATTGGGTGACTAGGTGGGTGACTAGAACTGGGGAGCCAGGACTGGGTTTCTAGGACTGGGTTGCTAGGACTGGGTGACTACGAGTGGGTGACTAGGACTGGGTGACTAGGTTTGGGAGATAGAACTGGGAACTGAAAGAGAGGTGACTGACTGGATAAACGGTGACTGACTGGGGGACTGGGGGACCGAGAACTGGGGGCCTGAATGCAGGGAATTGGTGACTGGAGAGTGGGGACTAGGGACTGAGGACCTTGGACTGGGTGAGTGGGGACTGGATGAGTGGAGACTGGGCACTGGGTAACTGGGAACTGGCTGTCTGGGAGCATGAATCTGGTGAGTGGCTGACTGGGGACTGGACGACTGGGGAATGTGTGACTGGGAACTGGGTGACTGGAGATTGGATGGCTGGGAGCAGGCGACTGGGACATGTCCTTGGGTACTGGAAAACTGGGAAGTAGATGACTGGGGACAGAGGACTAGAGAAACTCGGTTGCTGGAGGACTGGTAACTGGGAATTGAGAACTGAGAACTGGTAACTGAACACTGGGAGAATAGGGACTGGGCTTGTTGCGGACTGGTTGACATCTGGTTTGACCGATGATAAACCAATCATGGATACAGCTACCTATAACGTGTGTGCAGGTAAATGTACGTGCACGTGGACTCCATAACACATCGACACGTGAATAGTATATACACATCCGGGTCAGGCCAAAAAAAAAAAACGTCTCTGTCGGCAGGCTCTTCCAGACGATATCACATATACATTGACATGGTCTTTGACCTTTGATCTTTGACCTCCATCGCCGGTCGATTATGGGTTAACACGAAAAGCTGAGTTTATTCTCCAAAAGAGAGAAGGGTTCCATTCTACACACATCCGGACAACTACGTAACAAATGAAAGTTCAGAGTAGTCTCTTCTTCTGTTCCTAGTCTTTGTCTTCTTAGTTTGTTTGTGGGTTCTTGGGTTTTTGTAGGGTGCTTTTTTCAGTAGTATGTCCATCAAATATATAACCGTAGAGATGCACTTGCACTCGTATATATGACTTACTATACATAACGGTTGTCGTAAAAAAGATCACAACACCAACACGGTTTACGGCCGACAGTGGCGCCATCAGGCGGGTATAAATGTTGTCCACATTGAATCTCAAATACCGATAGCAGTATAAAGCGCAGGCAGCTTTCTTCATCTTTCTTTTTTCTGTACATGCATGCATATATATATATATATATATATATATATATATATATATATATATATATATATATATATAATATATATATATATGAAGAGTTCAGCTCCAAAACGTGGTAAACACTGATAAATTTTGTTTATTAAAATGCAAGATTTTTACCTGAAGGTAATTTTTATTCTCACTAATTCCAGGTTTCTTGTGATGAAATGGTTATGGAGCGATGGACAAAAAATATCAGTGTAAACAAGTTACCTTCTTATCGTTTAACTCCAATATATATCTAAAATTTTAGATTGGCATTTACGGGTTTTGCGCCCAAACTCTTCATATATATATATAGATAGATATAATATATGTATGAATATATATACATATATATATATATATATATATATATATATATATATATATATATGAGGCTGGCTCAAAAGGTGCTAAGTAATTTGAGACAACTTTGTCCATTGTAACGATCAACATACTATATGCGTATAGATTTGCTCAGGATAAACTGATTCATGGTGTTTCATAATCCCAATAGAATACATATTGATTTGAAGCAAATGTCCTTATGTTTTCAGTGTAACCGTTTCTGTGCTATTTTGTGTCCATCATTAGATGGACAAAAAAAAGAAGTGTTATCACCTTTTGAGACAGGCTCATAGATATATATATATATGACGAGAGAGACTTACTGGATATCTGGCCGCGTACTTGTGTAAATAGTTCGCCCTGATGCACCAGTTCTTCTTAGCTGTCCAACTCTTCACTGACTCGCTCGCCCATGCAATGCAGAACAAATAACTAAGCACAATGTTATTTGTAGTCTCTACATATATGGTCATATAAATAGCGTGGGGGTGACTAGAATAATGATGATAACAATAATAAATAAATAATAATATCCAGTTCACATAATTACGCTTTCGTTTTTTCCCTGGCAACAATTGGAGAGATGGATACGTCTTTGTTGGGGGATGGGTCGGGGTGAGCCATCACATGCCCAATACGGTACAAGTAATTTGATATTCATCATTCACACTATATAAATGTTGCCTGTTCGTACCAGGAGTCTATGAAATCATTTACATCAAAATCGAAAATGGATCCTTGCATGGTAACATACCTCTGGTAATATATGTGAAAAGATGCATTCATATGCAGAGATCCATGTATATCTGTACATATATATGCATATATTCATATATATATATGTATAAGGATGTACATATATGTATATTTACATATATATTGTTGCACATAAAATATATACATATAAATGCATATGTGGATATACATGAATAGATATATATATACATGCATATCTACCTAATCATGTACTTATATATATATATACACTTATATATATATATATATTTATACAGCTAGACATATATATGCATGTATACATGTGCATAATATTCATATATATGTATATACCTGTATGCCGTTATATTTTAAAACACATATATATGCATGTATAGATATATGCATATCTATGTATATATACAGATATATATGCATATGAGACTGTCTCAAAATGTGCTAAGCAATATAGGACAAAACTTTGTCCATTGTAATGATCAACATACTATCTGCTTATGCATTTGCTCAGGATAAACTGATTTGTTTTTTACACTGTGTTTCATATACTCAATAGAATACATATTGATTTGAAGCAAATGTCCTTGTGTCTTCAGTGTAACCGTTTCTGCGCAATTTTGTGTCAATTGTTACTATGGACAAAAAAAAAGAAGTGTTATCACCTTTTGAGACAGGCTCATATATCTCGAAGCGCATCACCAGGTTGGAGAACTTACCTCGTTTTACCCGACTCGACTTTACTATATGCATATATATATATATATATATATGTATATGTCTATATATACATATATATGCATGCATATCCATTCATGCAAGTACATATCTCTACAGCGTTATTGTCTATTAGCATAGAACAAGCTAAAGAACTATTCGGTGAAAACACTCAATTTTTCTTAATCACTCTTTAAGATCGTTTCACAATTCCGACTTTTTCCCCTCAGCCTTCTCGGACCAATTCAGAGTAAGTCGGAGTTTTCAACTCGAGTGTTTGAGAAGCCGGTTTGGTCAACAGTGACTTGGTTAATTAATATAAACTACACATCCGTTTTATCATAGCATTTCACATCAGTTACGTACCAAGATTATCAACATTAGTTTATGAATTTGCTCGGGGGGGGGGGGCGGGGGGATAAGGAAACAACAAAGAAAACACATACAGACGGTATCCCGTAGGAATCACAAACACAAAGTCATTCCCATAACACTGCGAGTACATCCGGTGGCACTTGACCTTTGACCTTCAACTTTTGTTTTAGGTTAGGATAGGTTGGATAGGTTAGGTCAGGTCAGGTCAAAGAGGCGCTTCAACAGGTCAGGGCTGTTGGTTATCATTATTACTGTTGTCAATCGTGTTATTATTGTTATTATTCTGTATATTGGCTTATTTGTTTCTCAGTACATCCAATCAACGTCGGTGGGGACGTCATTTCACTTGGTGATTACGTCATAATCATGAGATAAATTCAGGGCAGCATGTATCACATGATGACTGAGCGGGTGGGCCATGACTATGACTGCCAGTCTTAGAACCTACGCGTGACGTAACATGATGTGTGTGACGTGACGCGCTTGACGTGACATGTGTGACGTCTATGACGTGACGACTTGTTCTTATTGCTGGTCACGTCGTGCCTCACTCACATCAAGTCAAGTCAAGTCGCTGTTTCACTCAATCTTGCCCACCCACCCACCCTCCGTCCCTCCCACCCTCCCACCCACTCGCAATGTGCTTACTAGCACATGCGTTCTTTATACCCTTGTGGAAGCAAAGAGCAACACAGCACCACATGGTCTCATCTATACCCTCCTGTTCCAATAGCCAACTCCCTTTCCCCCTCCACCACCCCACACAGATAGATATATGTGATGCATAAGCATTATGCGAATATAAAGGTGTGCTCCTTCCTTCTTTGTATTGGGGGCCCGCCTTTATATATATATATATATATATATTGCAGGACGTTTTTAGGGCCAACTGCTGTTCTCATTGTGATTATGGCAGTCAACGCTTGACTCGTAATGTTGCTGCTGCTGTTGTTGCTGCTGCTGCTGCTGTTGTTGTTGCAGTTGTTGGTGCAGTCCAGGTAGATCCTGACACGACGTATTCGACGTCTCCTTGCAAAAGTTCTCAGCGTTCTCCTCCTCGGGACTTTTTTGCTTGTCGCTCTGCACGGTCGCCATGAGACCGCCCAGGCTGACAACGGCTGCCCGGGGGGCGCGCCGCAGAGGTGGCGGCGGCATGGCCGAGCTGCAGCCGGCCCCGAACGCGTCGGCCGGGTGGTGGTGGGTGATGGTGGGCTCATTGTTTCCGGTATAGGTAGCGACGGCCACCTCCTCCTGGTCCAGTACAAAGTACTGCGGGTCGTCGCGCGGCTCGGCGCTCTGTGGAGGCGTCGGGCGCGGCGTGATCACCAACCGGGGATTGTGGTAGTTCTCGCGCCCCGATGACGTCCGGTACACCTGCACCTTGGAGCTGCGTTCACTGTGCGCGTCCTCATCGGGATCCCCCCCGCCGCCGCCGCAACTGGAAGGCACGCCGCCGGAAGCAATGGTGCCACCGCCGCTGCCGCTCCCGCCGCTCCCGGCGCCGGTAGCGGGGATCTGGGGCAGCGGGCGCGACTCCATGTAGACGTTTTCCCGCGGGTGGAGCAGCGGTCCGCGCCGCTTGTAGGTGGTGTCCTCGTCCGGTATCTCCTCCTTCTTGGCGTACTGCAGGGGGAGGGTCGCAGACGGGATGTCGTCTGGGTAGTCGGACTCGCGGCGCGTGCGCAGATACACGGACGCTGTGCCCTGTCGCCGGAAGTTGTTGTGCTGCTGTCTGTTGTAGCGACGGAAGTGTGGAAGTGAGGAAGGAAGGAAGGAGTTCCGGTGGGATGATGGGAGGTGGGGGGAGGAGGGGAGGGGGAGAAGAAGAGATGTGGTTAGAGCGGTTTGAATGTATCCTGATATATACTGGTCAAGCATTATGTACATATTGGAATGACAGTTGCTACAATCCACCACATCTGAAACAACTGTCTCGATTCCTATTAATTAAGAGTGGCTAACAAATCCAAGGCCTATTATAGCTGTATCCTATTGATTTACTGATTGATTGATACCTGTGGAAAAGGAGAACAGTTAGACAGCTGTCACTTGCCTTCATGCAAATTTGTTGACCCCAGGCCACTAAAACTACATTGTCCGATGAAATCATCGAATTTCCAACACCAAAGCACTTAACCAGATTTGTTCTTTCATATCAGTAATAGGCAATGTTGTACTTAGTAAGCATGTCCTGCTGCATATAAGGGAATATTAAATTAATGTAATATAACTACTTACTGCTGAAGGCTATGGCGTCCAACATTTTGATGTGTCAACCACAATTGCATTAGCAAGTTTCCAATTCAAATAGCTCCAAAGATAGCTATTCATATTATATTGAATTACTTCAAGGTAAAGTTAGGCAGATTACAATACTTAACTGAATATACTCATCAAAAATATATAACCGCACCTAAAAACCCAAGGGCCTAGACAACTGTAACAATCCCGGTAATCAGTGGGATTCATTTTATAAGTACACTGCATAATGATTACCTTCTAACTAGTATTAGTATCAATTATACAATAGTATACAGGCATCGCTAGGAACAGCGAATTGACCTTGGGGACCAAAGGAATGGTGACCTTGAGATAAAAGAGACATGGTCAAGGGTTAATGGCCTATAAACTCCATGCTTGGGTGGGCGGGGTGCTGAACCGCTGTTGATCAATCACTTTGATGTCTGAAGGACTCCAGGATGTGCATTGATCGAAGTAAAGTTGGGAGAACCTGCTAAAATGCTTATGGCTACGCAGGGACTATTGTCGCTTCCAAGAAGAAGGAAGAGTGGAAATTTGAGTTCTCCGCTAGATGTGATAAGGCTACAGTTAAAAAGATTTTAGATAAATAAATTAGGGTGACCCCTAAAATGTATCTGACTAGCTAAATATACAAGAGGCGATACAATACAATTGTTCTTCGAAGGAAATCATGGGTGCCCCCTATTATATAGGTCATCGAGAAGTGTACGTTATATGAATGGAGGTCATGATCCACGGTTTATGAATAGCTTCTATTTTTATTTTTATTGTATATTTTATTGCGAATTAAGGTATTTCTTCAGTGCCGAGGCACTGGTCTTCCGGCCATATTATGGTTTATTAATTCACATATATAATATGGTATAAATTAAACAAAAGTTTGCTACAAAGAACATTGCTTTCAGAATTAATTTGGTATAACATTCTATTTAATACCCGATTCAATGAGACGGATGATGAATAATTTAAAGAATATATATGCTGTATAAGAATTATACGAGTATAATAACACGGAATATTATACTATCCTAGCACCCACACACCAGTGATCGGGTGCTGGAACCTCACCTACTATATTTAAGCTACCCACACCCACCCATTTCAGCATTCCTGTTGGATGATTATTGGGACTAGATGGATATTTGAAACTGGATATCTTACCTCTTGAGGCACACTAAGCCGACTGTGAGAATGAAGACTCCGATCACAAGAGCAATGGCCACAATGATGGCAATGAGGACCCCTGGAAAAGGCAGGGAAGGGTGGTCACGTGATGAGATCAAAGAAAGGAAGGTCACGTGATGAGATAACAGAAAGGAAGGTCACGTGATGATATAAAAGAAAGGAAGGTCACGTGATGAGATAAAATAAAGAAAGGTCACATGATGAGATAAAAGACAGGAAGGTCACATGATGATATAACAGAAAGGAAGGTCACGTGATGAGATAAAAAAAAAAAGGAAGGTCATGTGATGAGATAAAAGAAAGGACGGTCATGTGATGAGATAACTGAAAAGAAGGTCACATGATGAGATAAAAGAAAGGAAGGTCATGGTAGATAAGGCATTTACCTAGAACTGTTTCAGGTTACACTAATGTTGGACGATTTTGTTATTACATTCATTGATTGAGCTGGAGATATTTCAATCACGGATAATTGGTCTTCCTCATTCCACTACTCGTTGACTTATCCCATTAATGCCAAGTACCAGATTAAGTAGCGATAAGTGTCAATTTTTAAGTCATTGGTTTGACTCGGCAAGAGTTTGAACCCCCACGTACCATACATCTGGAATGAATGTATAGGCACCACTATAAGAGTAATGCTAACCACATTTGAAGCTTTGGACTAGATTCCCTCGAACAGTAGTATGGTTCATGAGCACTAGGATATGGGAATATACAACTTGAACAGTGGAGGTATTCTGGGTTTATTGGGTTTGATTAGTGTATCGATTAATAAGATGTCTTAAGGCCCAGTCACACCTTACCGGACTGGGGCACCGGACGAGAACTGGACACTGTCCGGTACTGTGTGGCGATGTCTGGTACCTGTCCGGTACCCATCCGGCGGTGTCCGGTGGCGTCCTGTCCGGTACAAGTTTTGAACATGCACAAAACTTCTACCGGACACCGCCGGACTGACGTGTCCGGTTGGTGTCCAGTTTGTCCGGTACATGTCCGGTACCCATCCGGTACCCATCCATACATGTCCGGTACCCATCCGTTGGTGTCCAGTTTGTCTGTTTTGTCTGGTACATGTCCGGTACCCATCTGTTACATGTCCGGTTCTCATCCAGTTCTCGTCCGGTTCTCGTCCGGTTCTCGTCCGGTACATGTACGGTACATGTACGGTACTTGTCCAGTCGCCTGGCGGCAATTGACCCAATTCCGCTCCATTTCGATACATTTCGATACATTTTGTGTACCGGAGAGCACCGGACTAGAAAATTCTTTGTCTGGTGGTCTCTGGTACTCAGTCCGGTACGGTGTGACAGGCGCTTTATAGTTGTGGGGAGAATGATGTTATTCATAATAAGCCATGTACATTGAGCATGCGCAGTGAGCTGCTGCCAAGAACATTGGTTCCTACAACGGCCATTAGAGGGCAGGTTGGTGGTGGATATCGTCTAATGGGACAATAGTCTTAAAACAACAACTCCGCTGTGAAATTAGGAGGATTATTGTGGCATTGTGACAGCTGTCTACATACCTAGTGACAGTGTGAGGACAGGTGGCCCGGACATGACAGCTCCTTCCGCTGAAAGTGTCAATGATACAACATGGTTAAAGAGAGAGTTGACACCAGTTGACAGTGGAGATGTGGTGATAATAGGATTGACAGCATACATACATATATTGTAACGATTATAAGGATAAGGCTGTCAACACATTCAGGCTGTCAACATATTCAGGCTGTCAACACATACAATCTGTCAACACAAGTAGGATGTCAGCTACTAAGCACATTCATAGTTTCCTATCTAAGTAGATGGTAAGTGCTGAATAAGCTTGCTCCGAGTTTAATTATGCATGTCTTTTATGTGACATATTAATTATATGAATAAAAATAATCACAAGATTGTATATATCCACAAAGCATTATCCAAAATTCTGAAATCCCAAAACTGAAGATTTATTTCATACACATATAAGTAAACTGTATATTTATAGTATTTATTGCACTTAGTGTAATTATACCTACTTACAGATTACCTTTTAGATCCTCTTCTGGCTGAGCTATGCCCTATTGGCTTCTAATGCCAGTTCATTATGGTAAAAAGAACTATTTTTCTTGCACCCATATGGATGTCGACGGAACCCTAATGTCATATAATTATGGGTGTCCTCTCCAATGTCTTGAGACATTAATAAATTTGATTATAGTTCACCGGCCACTTCCAACACTAACCCACTACGCGACATCCTAACTGGGTCAATTCATTAACCATCGCCTCTGGTAGATAGATGTCTTACCTATACAGGTCAGCATGGCGCCCTCCCACTTGGTGCCCTTGCAGGTCATGCTCCAGCTCTCACCGGAACCCAGACACCCGTACGTGAAGGTGTCGCCCTCCTGTTTGGCCCACGAGTTTTTTGGGACGTCCAGTTTGGGACAGCCGACAGCTGAGGGAAGACAGAGGAACAACAGTCAGAAAGCCGCTACAAAAACCACCGCTGACTGAGAGCAAAGACGTAGTGGAAATAAACTGATCAAAATAAGGCTGGAAGACCGGTGGCGCTTAGCTCTAAAAAAATATATTGTGTGTGAAAATTAATTGATCCAAATAGGGCTACAAGACCATTGGCATGATTACCTCAGCACTAAAAAACACTTTGCACATGTTGGTTGACAACTTGGGTAATTTTCACGCAGCAAAGGGCTACGGTGGCACCACCTGGGTTTGGTGGCACCACCTGGGTTCGACTCCTGAGCCTCCCCCCACCTCTCGCCCTTGCCAGGCTCTGGGCGACCCCAAATCTCATGCCAATGAGAAGGTGTATCATCACCCTGGCCTCCTCCAGCCACCGCAGCCACTTCGCCACACAACCCCAAACACCAACCACCACCCAGCTTTCTTAGCCGCCCACCCGAACCTACAATCAAAACTGACAATTGAATTAATAGGGTTAAGTGCCTGAGTACTTGCTTCCGAACTGTCAACCTGCTAACCATATACCTTGATGTGATTCCTGAAATAAAGTTCCATATCATAGCCCTGTCTCTGCGTTGTAAATTGTTTGTGGCAAATTAACTAATCAAAGTAGGGCTGGGAAACCAATGGCATGATACTGACAAAAGCTATATTCATATGAATAAAATATATCATCGATGACATAATAGTTTAGTTTTTATCTAACGATGCCTCTAATTTTTATCATCAGCTATTGGATGTCAAACATATGATCATTCTGATATATTGCTTTGGAGGAAACCCACCGCTGCCAAATAGGATAAGCAGCAAGGGGTCTTTTAAATGCACTTTTCCACAGACAGGACAGCACATACCACAACCTTTGATGAAGCAGTTGTGGACCACTGGTTGGATCGGATAATAGTCCAAATTGCAAATGTGTCCACTGAGCAGGATCGACCGGATGAACCATACCTTCACAGGTTAACACTCTGCCGCCTGAGCTACGTCCTGCTCCCCTGACATAATAAAGACAATAAAACACCCCTCCAGATAACATAAGTTTTTAAATGCTGACCTTCATAGTAGAGCATGAACTGGCCCCGCTGCCCAAAGACTTCGGGACTGACAATGTGGATCTCGACGATGTTGGACTTGGAGAGGTAGGCATGCACCTCGCGCTTGTTGCTGGAGCAGATGGGCATATCGCGGGCACCCTTCTCCTTGATAACAGCATACCGGAAGCAGGAGTCGAGGAAACCCTGGAGGCGGTTGGAGGCAGCCACCCCAAAGTCGAACAGCGTAAGATTCACCTGAATCAAGAGAAGCAGAAAATGGTGAATTTGTTGGTTAGTTGGTTGTTTGACTTTTAGGTCCTGGTAACATCTAAGGTCATATCAGGACAGGTACAGACTTGTGACAGTATGCACTAATGGCAGCTTTATAGTGCTGCCCCACTGGGATATCAGGCCACCAGCACCATGATCCAATATCCTACTCAGTCACGTTATCCTGACACTGAGCTAACCAGTCCTTCAGATATCCTATTAATGCCAAACAATAAGCTAGGAAGTGACATGTATCAATTTTATAAGTCATTGGTTTGACTCAACCGGTAATTGCCCTCCCCCATCTCCAGCACGGGAGGTCTGTGCTCTACCGAATCGGCCACGGCGCCCGGTCGGAATGGTGGATGCAGAATTTGTTTGGTTTATGTGTAATTCTAAACCAAACAAAAACATCTTTATGGCTTGTCATAGCTATTAGGATATTTAATTTAGCTATCCTCAATGGGATGTACGCTTTGATATTTGTCTTCAGTTTAGCTATTAACCAAAGTACTCTATCACTAATAATATTCAATTTAACTATTACACTAATAGTACTAGTACTAGTGTATCATTCATGTTCCACTTAGCCATTACCACAAAATTGTGTCACTAGTATTCAATTGAGTTCTTTAATACGGGACTATCTATTTAGCTATTTTCACAGCACATTATCAATTATATTGCAATTAGCTCTTCCCAGAGTAGTGTGTGACGAATATTCTATTTAACTGTTATGATAATGTTCTGTCATTATTATGATAATAGGTAAATAGAACATTAATGCCATAGTTCTATGGTGATAGCTAAATGAAATATTAGTGATATAGCAATGTGGTAATAGCCAAGTGGAATACTAGTCACAGAATGATGTGGTAATAGCTATATATAATATTAATGACACCTTACTGTGGTAACAGATGAATGCAATATTAGTAAGACAGTTATGTGGTAAATGATAAATGGCATGCTAATGACAGAACATTATAATAACAGTTAAATAGAATATTCGTCACACACTACTCTGGTAACAGCTAATTGCAATATTAGCAAGACAGTTATGTGGTAAATGGTCCGTAATGCTGTAGCATTGCTGGTAATTGGGAGTGCGAACATAGCTCAGTCGCGTGCCAGTAGTAAGGACGCATTGATTTTGTCGCCGACTAGCGGACTTTGACAACATTGGTCGTAATGCAAAGCATTACGTTTGATGCGAGGAGAGGAAGAGACCCTCCCCTGCCCAGGGCTGTCGCGCTGCGCTCACACCTCACCCGACGCCGCCGCGCGCCGCTCCCTCCCCCGCCCCCGTGTCGCGCAGCATTCGCGCCTCACCCGACGCCCGCTGCTCACCGCCACTCGCCCTCCCCCGGGCCGGCAGCATTCACACCTCACCTGCTGCCGCCCGTCCCCCTTCCCTTATAAGGCCGCCCGCCGGCCTCCCTCAGGCACTCGCCTTCCTGCCGCCTTCCAGCTCTCTTCCCTTTTTCCTTTCCTTTGGGATCACCTCCACCTCGGACTGCTGTTTCACCTCAGGCCACACCATGCCAGGACAAAGGAAAGGCAAAGGACGCAAGGGCTCCCGGGCCGCTGCCCTCGGCACCCCGGGACCATCTTCAACCCCGCGGCGGGACGAGTCTCCCGCCTCGGCCCCGGCGTCTCCCTCGGCGCCCTCGGACCGCACCTCGGGTGCCGAAACGTCGGGGATACTGGAGGCCCTCCAGGGTCTCCGGATGGAGCAGCGCCAGACGCCCTGGAGGGCGCCCTGGAGGGCGAGGAGGCTCGGCCCGCCCCGGAGGCGCCTTCTCCTGCACCCAGACGCCAGGCCGCCTGAGCCCGGCCCCCGCCGCCACCTCCGGCGGCCCTGCCGGGGGGCGCTCACCCCCAGTATGAGCGGTACCAGCATCTCGCCACCCAAGCTGCACCTGCCCCGTCGCCGGCCTACCACGACGAGCCGATGCAGCACACCCCAGCTTCCGCGGCCGACGCCATCCGGGATATTCTTGCCTCCGCCGAGGCGCGGCACTCAGTGAGGCGCCAAGGTATCCCGGTCGATTATATATTTCCTTCAGACCTGGTAGAGAGGGGACCTGAGAGGAAGCCGGTGAAGAGGGGCGAGGCGACGAAAGACGAATATAGCCTCGCCCTTCTCACCCTCATCGACCACCCCGACTTCCCCGCCCACTCTGCCCAGGGGCTACACCAGCACCACCTCACCGTGCTCCGGGATAACCTCATCTACCCATGGCCGACCATCCGCCGCTATTCCGAGATGGTCTTTACGTGGATCGCGGACGGGAGGCTCCCCCACGGGTGGCATGACCCGGTTGCACTCAACCTCCTGAGGGTCGAGACCCTCGCCCTGCCCGCCCCTCAGGCCGCCCCGGCCGCAGCGGTCCCCCGAGGTGACGACCCTCCCCGAGGCATGCACCTGCCCCGAGCCCAAGTCGACACCCGCATCACTTACGACCGGCAGACCCACGGGGCCCCCTGCCCCGCCTGGAACCGCGACCCCGCCTCGTGCGAGGCGGTGGACAGGCGTCGGCACGTCTGCGCCTACTGCACCAACGTGCGGCGCATACTCACCATGCACAGCGAGACGGGCTGCATAACCAAACAAACCCGTGAGCGCCAGACCCCCTCCACCTCGGCGGATTTTTGATCCGCTGGCCTCCCCCCGGCCGGCCCGGGGGTCCTCCCCGGCGCCTCACCCTCACCACTGCCGACAGCCCAGCGACCCCCACCGACAACCCCCCAGCAACCACCGATCGAAGCAACGCCCACCCAGAGCCGGGGATCATCACCCCACACCTCACGCCTCAGACCACAGCCCACCCCAGCCTCACGAGGAACCCTCAGACCACAGCCCAGCCCAGCCTCACGAGGAACCCCCTTCCGATGGCACAGCTGCCAACCTTCCCGACACCGCCTTCCTCAACCCGCCCGACCCAACCCCAACCCCCACCCCACCCAGCCCTGAGGACTTTGCTGCCCTCCTGCTCAACCCTCGCTGGACCTCCTCACCGGATCTCTACAAGGAGCGGGCCTCCTCTCTCTTTGGCCGCCTGCCCCTTTTCGACGTAGGCCCCGGACACTCGCCGCCCACACAGGGAACCTCAGGGCACCTGGACCTCCGAGGCGGTCCCCCTGTCGTGCCCCGCCTCGCCCCCTCGGGCGCGCCGCGAGCCCTCTCCGCCGCTTTGGTGGAGGGCTTCTCGGCACCCCCTCACTGAACATCTACAGACACTGACTCTCCCTGATCACTCCTACTTTTCTCCTGTACATTCCTATTTATGCTCCTCATGAGCCCTCTCATTCTTTCCACCCCCGCCTTGCCTTCTTCCTTTTCGCGCATCGGTCGTAATGCGAAGTATTACGTTTGATGCGAGGAGAGGAAGAGACCCTCCCCCGCCCCGGGCTGTCGCGTTGCGCTCACACCTCACCCGACGCCGCCGCGCGCCGCTCCCTCCTTCGCCCCCGTGTCGCGCAGCATTCGCGCCTCACCCGACGCCCGCTGCTCACCACCACTCGCCTTCCCCCGGGCCGGCAGCATTCACACCTCACCTGCTGCCGCCCGTCCCCCTTCCCTTATAAGGCCGCCCGCCGGCCTCCCTCAGGCACTCGCCTTCCTGCCACCTTCCAGCTCTCTTCCCTTTTTCCTCCACCCACCCACCCATCTTCTTTCCTCTTAAACCTTTCTCTTTCAGCGGTGGAGGGCTCCTCGGCACCCCCTCACTGAACATCTACAGACACTGACTCTCCCTGAACACTCCTACTTTTCTCCTGTACATTACTGTGTGTTGCTCCTCATGAGCCCTCTCATTGCATTGCTCCTCATGAGCCTGTTATTATCTCTTCCTCTGTATACTCTGCATGTTGAGGCGTCAATAAAACGCCTTTCTTTCCACCCCCGCCTTGCCTTCTTCCTTTTCGCGCATCACTGTATTTAGCCTGAAATGCTGACTAGTGGGTATTCCTGAACTACGCCGGCAGCCGGGCATAAACAAACACGGATGATGTATCACCTATCGTCGCTTTGTTGACCTAGTCCATGCGCCCCCTCTCGGGAAGAAGACATTCGCTATAAAAGCAATGTCGCGCTCCGGATTTGCTCATTACGAACTAAGGAGGCTGGAGACTTTAACTGACTAAAATTGCCATCCCACCGTCCCCACAATGTATGGAGGTAAGGATCATAGGGGTCATAGTGTCTCTAGCCTCGATTAAGCATTTTTCTTAATGAAAATTTGTAATAACAGACATTGATATAAGAAGATTTAATTAAAGAGCCAAAAATATAGTTACTGTGTTTGCGTTGTTCCTAATTATATAAGGCATGCTAATGTGGGACTAGTATTCTATTTAGGTATTACCACATCACCCATCTGAAAGCACTCTACCGATCCTTCTAAATTATTATGATGTCAACAAGGATGTGCAATCATGCCTTTGGTTTTATTTTACATATACAGTTGATTTCTCGCCATGGAACAATTTGTGTGACCTCATTTTGTATAACTGTCATTTGGCCATCCAGCAGGCAATCGCATACCTAAATAGGCGGGGTACCGTTATGCATCTGCCCATCAGGTGGCACCGCTGAATGAATTGAGCACTTAGTTTCCGCGCGGAGGTCGTGGGTTCGATCCCCAACCGATATATAACAAAGACTTAAAACTAGATAGGGGTCGCTATGATGTTCTATTACTGGGAGAGGACAAAGATTGTATAGTTCACTTAATAATTATGGAATTTATTATTCTAGAAATGTTTACATAGTTCCCTTAATAATTGTTCAATTGTTATTTCAAAAACTCTCGCATACTTTGACGAATAATTATCCAATTTCATTCGAATAAATTTGGTATAATGCGGTTAATAATTGAGCAATTATTGTCATTCCAATGATTCCTTTATCCTTCTTTTAATAATCGATCAATTTCCATTGCAATATTTCTGGTATACTTCAAGTATTAATTCCATTGAGCTTCCATTATGTCTTGGATATTTTACTTAAAGGTGCATAATCAGATGAAGCATCACATTTTCAAAACCAAAACAATTATCTAGATTTGATTCTATGTAACTAACTTTGAAACTGATGCACTAATTAAGCATTTGGTGCTACATAGAAGGGAATGGTGAGTCAATTTAATAGAACCCGTTACTGCGGAAGCCTACCGTGTCAGGGTTTTGGTGTGCTTGCCGAAACTAATTTGACATGTTCGCACTTCAAATATCTCAAAACTTAACGATTTAAAATAAAGTCACTTCAAACTAAAGTAAGGTAGATTATAGCAATCAATTTAATATATTTATCTCAGAAAAATGTGAGAAACCCAAAACCCTCGGACTATGCAATTTGAATACTTCTTCCTTTATCATTCAAGAAATAC
Source organism: Branchipolynoe longqiensis (assembly GCA_030323885.1). NCBI lineage: Eukaryota > Metazoa > Annelida > Polychaeta > Phyllodocida > Polynoidae > Branchipolynoe > Branchipolynoe longqiensis. The sequence goes on along the minus strand of CM059196.1, from coordinate 45,499,250 downwards.
GGTCTAGGCCAACTTCATTTAATAATTATTCAATTGTCATCCTAATAATTCTCATGATATTTCACTTAGTAACTGTTCAAATTCATGTGATAAGTGTTCAATTGCCATTCCAGTAACACGGGTGCAATTCAGTTAATAATGGTTCAATTCCCATTCCAAAAGCTTTTGCATAATTTACTTGATAATTTGTCAATTACCCTTCCAATTCCGTTTGTACATTTCGCTTAGTAATTGTTCAAGTGTGTCATTCCAATGCACTTCATTATGCGGGATAGGGTAAATAACTGTGATTATATATAGACCAGTGTGTTTTGACGCACTTTCGCAAGATTAATCAGAAGAGTAAATAACTATCAGACACACAAGAAAGGAGGTGGAGTGACGAAAAACAATTGCCGGTTATTTCTAGCATATACTCAACGATTGTATTTATGACAAACAATATATATATATTCGCTTTAAAAACTGATTTACCTTTAGAAAAAAACACATTTAAAGATTGAACAAGATATCTGTAAATATTTGTTAAACTTAAAGAAAAGGGTTTATTTAAAGCTCTTAAAACCTTTGTTTCAAACTTTTAAACAGCCTTTTAACAACTCACCCGCTGGCCGAGCTGCAGTTCGATCCTCCAGGGACAGCGCGCTGACCCGCAGCTCATGTCACTCTCCTCCGTGACGACAGACGCCAGGTAGCCCCTGTCCAGCGTCACGGTCGCGTGGGTCGTCGTCTGGCACATCTTGCACTCCGCACTCTCAACTAGGCAAAGAGAAAATACCATGGGGTTCCGTCAATGGAGTAGCGTGTTGTTTGGGGGAGGTTTATTAGGTCATGTGGGCACACTGAAAGCTGCAAATCTGCAGCAGCCGTATGGGCACCGCTGAAGGTGGGCTCATGTGGCAGGGAGTGGGGTTCTGATGGGTAGTGTTTGGAGACATCAGGGACATGGACATGGGTGAGTGGGTGGGCTGGCTGGCTGGCATGATGGAGTTGGAGAGACAACGGTCACCTAGGAGCCCATCAACACTGTCGGTTGCCCATACCATGACACCGAGGACTAGCAGGCTCCATCTCATCGCCATAACTGACACTACCAACTAACCACTAATTTTCACTAACAACTAACAGGTAACCCCACCCACTGCCTAACTAATCCCATCCTCATCTCACTTCTTATTTTGGCCTTGGCTGGAATTACTGTGCATACCGGTGAATCTGGAGGGACTGAAGTTTGGATCCTGGTCGAGTCAAACCAATGACTATAAAATAGGTACCTGTTGCTGCTCGGCGCTTGGCGTTACGAGATTAGGACAAGGACTGGGCGCACAGTGTCATGATAATGTGAGTGTGCGGGACATCGGGTCATGGTGCCAGTGGCCTGATTTCCCAGTGGGGTAGCACTATAAAGTCACCATGACTGCATGCTGTCACAAGTCGGTGCACATCCTGGTATGGCCTAGGGTCTTATTGGGGCGTAAAACTACACCAACCACCCAACCTCCCCCGGCCCTCTCAGAGGACTGTGGTTGGGCTCTTACGCTGCCTTTTTCCTTCCTTCCTCCCCCCCTGGCCCCCCCCCCCCCAAATTCCTCTGATCACTACCCATCGGAAGCCAAGTACCGACCACATGGGACTGCTTTCAGTGGTGCCCATTTAGTGCTGCAGATTTGCAGCCTTCAGTACACCAATGCGACTGAAAACTCCCCAAAAACAACAACCTAGGAGCCTAACCATGCTCCTCTAAGAGGGCCATTGGTGGGTTGTTGCTTCTTGTTGTTTGACATCCTGAATGGAGTAATATGATCGAAGGCCCTGATTACACATATTGTTTGTTTGTTAGAGCAACATCTAATTTCATATCAGGACGGGTACCGACTTTTGAGAATACACACCCAAAGTGACTTGATAGTGCTGCTCCACTGGCTGACCAGGCTGCTGATACCTTGAGCCAATTTCCCACTCAGTCACATTATCCTGGTACTGTGCTAACCAGTCCTGGTAATAGCCTAGTAATGCCGAGTGTCATGCTAGTAAGTAGTGACAAGTATCAATTGTATAAGTCATTGGTTTGACTCGACAGGGAACTGAACTTCCGATCTCCCGCACACGAGGCCCGCGCTCTGCCGATTCGGCCACGGTGCCCGGTCATGGTTTGGATTAGATAAAAAAATTCACCCTGTACTTCTAGTACACGGGTGAACGACAATGTACTGTAAATACGGCCAAAAATAGCTTTAGTATGGAACAGGAAATAGAATGTCTGGTTCCAATATCAAATGGCTACTTATATCGGCACAGATTTGGTGAAATGGGAGAGAATGCAAAAAGACACGATGGTGGCCATAGAACGCCATTGATTTCACCTTTATATTCTATTAAACTATATGTTTTATTATATTTTTCAACTCAAAGGTAGGGGGGAAATATTAAGACATATAACAAGAATAATTGTTGCTTCTTAGATTGCGAAAGTAGGCTGTCATTTCATTTCCCCCCTTTTTCGACAGCTTTTATATAGGGCTGGTATTCACCCGTGTACTGCGAGTACAGGGTGAATCCTTTATCTAGGTTTGGATATGTGTGGGCCTATGTAATATAGTCGAAAACCCTGATGTTAGATATGTGTGGGCTTATATAATATAGTTGAGAAGCATGATTTTAAATACGTGTAAGTTTATTGAATTTTGGTCGAAAAACATACTGTTAGATATGTGTAGATTTATGTAATTTAGTCCATAAATATGATGTTAAATATGTGTAAGCCTTAGTGGTATACAGCTGTTATAATCGAAAAGCATCATACTAGATATATGTAGGCCTATGTGATATTGTGAAAAGGAATGTTATTTAGGTGTAGACGAGTAAGATAGTCGAAAATCTTGATTTAGAATAATTCTATCCACACACATTCTATGTTGGTCACCATCTGTAATTCATAGTTATCCCTCGTATAGTACAAATTAACATATATATTTTAATATTCCCACCGGAAGTATTGCGTACTGACTTCCTTCACTAGTACTGCTTTTGACTAAGTAGCCGAAAACATCACTATATCAAAGATACAAATTGGCCCAAATCGGTATGCGTGAGCAAAATGATTTCAAAAGGGCAAATTCTTTTCTTTTTTCTTTTTTTTTAAGGAAAAAAATAGAGTTTTAGTTGAAAGGTTTGAGCGCATGCCAGGATTGTATTGCACATCTACTGAGGTGCTTCATTCATTATTCACTGTGGCGCAGTGGTTAGCGCACTGAAATGTACAGTCGAGAGTACACTGAGTGCAAAGTGAATAGACCCCATAGTCTGAAAGGGAAATGTCTGAATTGACCCTGGAAACTGACATTGAAATGCACCTGCATTATGGGTAATACAGTATAACCCCGTTAAATCAAACTTGAAGGGACCCTAGAAATTTGTTTGGATTAACCGATCATTGGTTTAACCAAGCTTTGACTTTGACTTGGCTTTGACAAAAACGAGGGTGCATTATGAATGTACAATGTATGTGGACACTATAATTATTGCTTTTTTATGAATATACAGTTTAACCCCATTAAACCAACCTCGGTTAAATCAACCGATCGGTTAATCCAAACTTTTCTCGGCGACCTGGAAAAATACTACCATTTATCATATAAAAAAGTCTCAGATGACCTTAAAACCACATGAAAGTTTGGTTTAACTGTACCGGAAGTGGCCTGTGGCCAAGAATTTTGTTTGCATTAACCGATACTTTGGATTAACCGACTTTGGTTTAACCAACTTTTTTATATTATAAATGGTAATATTTTGCTTGGCCGCCGAAAAAAGTTTGGATTAACTGATCGTTTGGTTTAACCGAGCTTGGTTTAATGGGGTTGTACTGTATATCGAAAAGTACATGTGTGAATTGCCTTGGTAGACTGATAATGAAATGATAATTAATATGTTGAAATGTACATGTGTGAATTACTTTGGTATACTGATAATCCGATAATGGAATGATAATATGCCGAAATGTACATGTGTGAATTGACCCTGACAGTACTAGGATAGGGGCAAGGACTGGTTTGCTCAGTGTCAGGATAATGTGACTGAGTGGGATAGTGCGGTCATGGTGCTGCCAGTCTGGTTTCCCAGTGGGGCAGCACTATGAAGTTGACATGAGTGTGCACTGTCACAAGTCGGCACCAGGCCAGATATTACCTTAGATGTTGCTAAGATGTGAAACTCCTACAACAAACCATAATTTTACTTAGTCACAATTTTCATCATCAACTATGAGAACATAACATTTTTATTAAGTAGAGCAACCTGTTTTACATGACTTAATTGGGGCGCAATCATGGAATTAGAGTCTACTTGGTCAAATGATAGCTATTACTGTCCTTCAACCCTAATCACCTGCCACTACTGTTAGAGGGACATAGGCCAGGCCAGGGAATACTTTCTAACAGTACACAGGAAAGGGAACAGGTTGGTTGGTTTGGTTGTTGGAGGTTTGCGTCCTGGCAACATCTAAGGTCATATCAGGTCGAGTACCAACTTGTGACAGTGCACACTCATGGTGACTTTATAAATGACAGTGCTGCCCCACTGGGATACTAGACTACCAACACCATGACCTGATATCCTAGTCAATCACATTATCCTGGCACCAAGCTAACCAATTTTTGTCCTATCCTAGTAATGCTGAGAATCTTCCTAGGAAGCGACAAGTATACATTTAGAAGTCATTGGTTTGACTCGATTGAGAACCAAACTCCCGACCTTCCGCACGCGAGGCCCGCGCGCTACAGATTCGGCCACCTCGCCTAGTGCCTTGTGTTACTCATGGCACTCAGTCCCATGCAATGATTCTGCACAAATCAGTTCCCACCCTACCTTATTCGAGCTCAAAACGCCTGTTCTAAAATGACTAAGATTGTGTTTTTTTTTTGTGAAATACCAATATTCTTTTGTAGGATACATCGAAAATACATGCAAAAAACACATGGTAAAATCAGGTGACCAGGTCACTAATGCTGCATATGTAAGATCATATATAATAAGTGTTTGCTTTTGAAATGGTGATTTTGTTTCTTGTACTGTGGCAGCTGTAAATGGACATCTAATTATATCATACATATATCATATATGGTCGATTCTCATCAAACTGCAACATTTAGAGTTCTGAGGGGGTATTCTAGGAATTCCTTATATCATTTCAGCTCTAAGCTGACTCTATTCACTACATATTGGTACATTAGTGACAGAATTTGGGCAAGTTAACTCTAAAAATTGACCATTCTGTGACTATTTGAAGAATAAGTTTCCTTACTGACCATAACCGTCCGTCTGCACATATTTCCATATACATAAAGCATATATATACCTAGTTAATACCTGTTATCCTAGGATTTATTACTTTATATGCATGTTCAACATATTTGTCAATGTAAATATGTCAGAAATATTTCCTACATTGACATTTTTATTTCATGGCAAAGGACTGAACTTATCTGTACCACCCACAACTATGCTGTTTTTTTCTACTTAACTAAGTACTATGAGATTACTCAAAGAATTGATATAAATAATGTATATTCATCAGATGGCAGAAAACAATATCTCTGAGAAAAATGGTTGTTTCTGTTATTACATTTGTTGATTAAGCTGGATAAATTTCAATCACAACCGATTAGGAACCCGAATTCCACGGTGCCAGGATAGGTAGCGACACGAAAGATGAATGTTCAGCTCATTCAGCCATCTTGTATGGTTTATGTGTTGTTGTTTTAAGTTAGCAACATCGGAGATAATGTTATGATGGGTACCAAGTTGTGACAGCGCACACTCAGGGAAACTTAATAATGCTACCCCACTGGTAGACCAGGCTGCGGAACCCATGACCCGCTATCTTACACAGTCACATTATCCTGATACTGTGCTAACCAGTCATTGATCTATCCTATTATTATAAATGCAGAGTGCCAGGCTCGGTAGCGATAAGTATCAATTGTGTAAGTCATTGGTTTGACTAGTATCAAATTCAAACTCCTGACCTTACACACCGGAATATAATCATCTGGTATATTACAAAAAAAGTATATTTATCGGCTATTGAACATCAAGCATATGGTCATTATGACATATTTCTTTAGAGGAAACCTGTGGCGCCACATAGGCTACTCTTTCCGATAAGCATCAAGGGGTATTTTATATGCACTTTCCCCCATACAGGACAGCACATAGCACAGCCTTTGATGAACCAGTTGTGGACCCCTGGTTGGAACAGAAAATAGCCCAAACTGCAAATGCGTCAAATGAGCAGGATCGATCGGATGACCGACACCTTCACAGGTGGACATTCTACCGCCTGAGCTACATCCTGCTCCTACATTTGGTATTCCAGTGAATACATTATTTCTAAGCAACACAACAAAAAATACTACTTACTAATCGGACAAGACACAATAAACTCACCTCTGACGCAGGTGTAGCTCGACTCCAGGTAAGTTTTGAACTCCTGTGGGCAGGGCTTGGTGTCGTCCAGTTCCTGGTCAGGAATGCGCATGTCGCACCCTCGTCTACCCGAGCACTTGCTGTCCATGTGGGGCCGCACATCCGCGAAGCACCCGACGTACCTGGGATGGGGAGGGAGGGAGGGACATGTCACGTGACAGTGTGAGTGAAATGTACAATATTAGTGAAATGTACTGTGACAGTGAAATGTACAGTGACAGTGACATTGAAATGTACAGTGACAGTGAAATGCAATGTAAACTGTTGCAACTCAATATCCTAGTTATTAGAACTGTCACCAGAGGGCAGCTTGGTGGTGGAAATCCTCTATAAGACCCTTTCGACAGAAAATGCTGAAAAGAGACTTGCTACCAAAAAAATTGTTCTTGCCACTTCCATCAGAGGGCGGGTCGACGGTGAACATCCTCGATAAGACCTTTTGGCCCCCGAGCATATTGTAAAGTGAGCGGTCATTCACAAGAGTAGTTTTTTTCCCTTGCCCTCTGTGGGTGTTTTGGTGGTGGAAATCCCGTATAATACCTTTTCCATGCAGCATGCTCTACAGATGGTCGTGGAAATCGTCTATGCCGTACAATTCTTTTATGAATTTGGACGGCTATAGTTTTGGGGTATAACTTAGAAATATATTGTTTCAACAACACGGTCTTCATTTGTTGGGTTGTTTTCGGCCTAGCAACATCTAGGGTTACATTAGGACAGACACCGACTTGTCACAGTACACAGGCATGGTGATTTTATAGTGCTGCCCCAGGAAGAAACCAGACTGCTAGCATCATGACCCAATACCCCACTCAGCAACATTATCCTGATAAAGAGCCAACTAGTCCTCGAAGGATGATGAAAATATCATGGACAAAGAAGATCACCAACAAAGAAGTTCTCAGAAAAATTAAAAATAAGGAAAGCTTGTTTGCCACTATGCAGACAAAGAAACTTATTTATTTTGGCCACATCATTCGTCAGAGTTCAAGATACCGTACATTGTTGGAAGAGAAGGTGAATGGCAGCAGAGGGAGAGGAAGACCAAGACATCATGGTTTACAAATATTTCACAGTGGACAGGCTTGAATTATTCACAGTCTATCAGAACAGCACACCATCGGGACAAGTGGAGAACCATTGCATCCAACCCTCGACTAGAGGACGGAACTATTGATTGATTGATTGAGTCCTCACTACATCCTATTAATAATGCTAAGCACCAGGCTAGATAGTGAGTGACTAATATCACATTTGTAAATCAATCGTTGACTGGCTGAGTGTTCAAACTCACGACCTTCCACAGTGGAAGCCAGCTAGTTCCATTACTGATTCGGCCATTGCTCATTCAGCCATCCCTTGAATTTGCTGTGTAGCAACGATAATAATCATCTACTCCGACTGTGTCTGTAGATGTGCAGCCAGTTACAAAACCATCTCCAGTTTCAAAACACCATATTGTTACACACACCTCATGTCTCTTCTTTTTGAATAAATTGTTTTCACACATAAATAGGCCGTGTTACACAACCCTTACAAAAGCAGATAGAATATCAGACCTGATGCCAAAATAAAGATCACAGCAGCCATTATGCCGCATAAGAACTGACACTCCCTATTTGCATTGCGGTTGACGTACTCTTTCCTCTGTCACAATAACAGAATGTCAGTTCGGATATATTCATGGATGTAAGTGACTGATCTAATCAATATATGCATAAAAATGGACCTCAACAAGGTATCCCAAGTGATTTTCAAAAATAGTTTTGAGTTTGATTTAATGGATTTCACATGTCAGTATTTTGAATTTAAAATAAAATGACACTTCATTTGTGAAAATTGCTCTAATATTGAAGAAGATATGGACTTTTTGTTATTGTTACTTAATTGATCCCACCCAAAACTAAAAAGATAGCCCTTCTGATGGCCCCAACAATTAAAAGTAACCACCCTATCAGACTTCCTGTGTTTTTTTCCTTCAAATCCATGGCCTATACATATCAGAATAAAAAGATCCAGGGGTATGATGTGGTTACATTTCAAGATATACATCTTCAAAAATGCGCGAAATAACAATTTCCTTAATTTCACCAATGTCCAAATTGCGCTTTGGACCACTTTTGGGGGCATGCTTGTGGAAAAAATTGGCACCCCTATTAAATTATTCTAAGTTATCCCTAACGTATTGATGAGTATTGTCAGTGCTATTTTTTTAAGAAGCACATATGCTTGGGAAAAGCTTAAAAAAATAGGTTTAACATGGTCCAGAGCTCAATTTGAGAAGTGATAAAATCCGGTAAAAGGAAATGCCCAACTTTGAGCAGGCTTAAAATGGTACAGAAAAGCACCCATACAAGATAGTTGCATGAAAATGTCAGGCTGTACTAGCTTCAATATGCTCTTTCTTTTTACATTATATAAAATACAATTTGATACATGTGAATGTTTATAAGAAAAATAATTTCACACAATGTGTGTGGATGTGTGTGTGTGGGTGGTGTGTTTATGGAGCAGTCAGCCTTACACTAATTAATACCAGACAACACTGGCACATTGCATAACAACTTTAGCATTCAATTATTAAGTAGAGCCAACATTTATTTTGTCTCACATTCACACCTTCATGCTGTGCATTTCTAAGCATCATGATGAACTTTTTTTTTTTAGAAAAGAAAATCTTTATTTTCATGTAAAACCTAAGTTATCCATTATCAGAAATGGTGGTTAATTGAACAATTTTAATTAAAATTTAAAATAGCTAGACAAAGAATTTATTCAAGAACAAAATATGAATATATGGCTTGTAGTCTTGGCAACAAAATGATACCATTGGCATGATGACGCTAGCTTTGGTGAATGGGCGCCGGAGGTTTGAAGAAGCAGTGTAAAATTTCATCCCTAAGTTACTTGAAACAAAACGTGACTTTCTACATAAATGGACTTGACAAAGCATTGGTTTTCTTTAGCTAATAAAGTCATATCCTAATGTGGATGGTACTATTAGAAAGATCAACCTCACAATTGCACTTGCATTGATGCACATCAAGAATTCTATCATTTGTACACTTCCATTGAACCCGATTTAGCTTAATGGTGCTAGATACTGCATCATATGATGCTCTCTTATATGTAAGATTTCAAACTATGCCATATGTAAGTTTTGAAATGAATAATATTGTCATTTTAGCTAACTTCTAATAGTTGCTGATAGCAATATCAGAATATACATAGAGTAAAACCTCTCTAAATTGACGACCATGGGACCGACTTTAAATGGTCTATTTAGAGAGCTGGTTGGCTTAGGGATCTGTTGTTTGTCTCATTACAATGGTATCGTATGGGCAATCGTTTGGGACCCAAATAAAGCAAACAGTATAGGGAGTGGTTGATCTGTGGAGGGGGTCGGTTAGAGAGGTTTTACTGTATACTAAATAAGTGTACTGCACCATGGTCGGAAGGCCAGTGCCATAATGAATAAACTATATTTACAACAAGAAAATAGTAATAATAACATATAACTTACTAGCTATCAGGAAGCATTTTGCTAAAATAATATCACAGTGTGACACCTTTACAGCTTGCTTAAAATTTAAAAGGTTGCATTACGGCCATAGAGATATGGCGTTCCAATATAGTATTATGTTGGGATGTAGCTATTGATTTAAGTTTGGTTCTTTAGAGGTGTGATAGAATTACCCTTTTTTTTTCTCGCCAATGACATGACAGGGGGACCGCTAGTGAGAGAAAAAAAGTGTTCGCTGGCAAGGAATCTACTCTAATGTCATGAGGTAGGATCGATAGGATTCCAAGCTAAGTGCGAGTATTATGCCAAGTACACACCTACCGTATACGATTCGCGCACTAAAACCCGCGACTCGGCCCGAGCCACTTAAAACTGAAAACGGGCCGATTCATTTTTCGAATCACGAATCGCAATCGTAATCGGCCCGTTTTAGCCCTAAAACTGAGTTTTTATTCGCGAATTGCAATCGCTAGATGTGCATGGGGAGTGCACACCTAGCAATTTTTGTGCGCAAAACGGGCAGTTTTAGATCGTAAACGGTAGGTGGGTGCGGATAAACGGTAGGTGTGTACCTGCCATTAATTATGGCAAGGCAAAAGAAGCCTGGGATTTGAATTAGAGACAAAAAAGGGGACAAGGAAGGGGAGATTTGTGAGACGAATGGGAGAAGGAGATGGAGGAAATGTATGAGGAGAGAGAGGTGATGAAGAAGAAGTAGAAAAAGGAGACCAATATTATGAAAATAAGGGGAGAGAGGAAATGAAGGAGAAAGAGGGAAAGAAGGGGTATGAGAAGAAGACTACTGGGGAGAAGAAGAAGGATCTTCTTAGGAGAGGAGAGCACATGGGAGAGGAGAGCAGAGCAGAGCAGAGCAGAGCAGAGCAGAGCAGAGCAGAGCAGAGCAGAGCAGAGCAGAGCAGAGCAGAGCAGAGCAGAGCAGAGCAGAGCAGAGCAGAGCAGAGCAGACGAGACGAGACGAGACGAGACGAGAGGAGAGGAGAGGAGAGGACAGGAGACGAGAGGAGAGGAGAGGAGAGGAGAGGAGAGGAGAGGAGAGGAGTGGGAGATGAAGATGGAGATGGAGAGGGAGAGGGGGAGAGAGGAGAGAGAAGAGCAGAGCAGAGCAGAGCAGAGCAGAGCAGGGCAGGGGAGAGCAGGGCAGGGGAGCGGAGAGGAGAGGAAGAGGAAGAGGAAGAGGGAGAGGAGAGAGAGAGGGAGTGGGAGAGGAAGAGGGAGAGGGAGGAGAAGGAGAGGGAGAGAGAGGGGAGAGCAGAGCAGAGCAGAGCAGAGCAGAGCAAAGCAGAGCAGAGCAGGGCAGGGCAGAGCAGGGCAGGGCAGGGTAGGGCAGGGCAGGGCAGGGGATAGGAGAGGTGAGGAGAGGAGAGGAGAGGAGAGGAGAGGAGAGGAGAGGAGAGGAGAGGAGAGGAGAGGAGAGGAGGAGAGGGAGGGAGGAGAGGAGAGGAGAGGAGAGGAGAGGAGAGGAGACGAGAGGAGACGAGAGGAGACGAGAGGAGACGAGAGGAGACGAGAGGAGACGAGAGGAGAGGAGAGGAGAGGAGAGGAGAGGAGAGGAGAGGAGAGGAGAGGAGAGGAGAGGAGAGGTGAGGTGAGGCACGGTACGTCTATGAAAAGCAGACTGAGGAGGGGACGGGTATGAGAATTGCAGGAAGGAGAGATATAAGGAACAAGAGGAGCAGAAGGATATTCATGAGAAGGAGTGAGAGGATGAGAAGAATTATTGAGAATATGGAGATGGAGAGCAAGCGAAGCATTGTGAGAAGACCAAGAAGAATAGGTAGAAAAAAAGTGCGGAGAAGGAGGTGAAGAAGGATGAGGAAATCCATGAGAAGGTGCGAAAGGAGGAAAAGGAGAAGAAGTGTGAGAATACGGATAGAGAAAAGAGGGAAGAGAAAAGCTGTGTTAAGAATGAGAGAGCAGAGGATGGAGCAGAAGGACAAGAAACATAAAAGCACTAATAATTGCAGAAAGTGAGAAATAGCAAGAGGAGGCCCAAAAGAATGAGAATCAGTATAAGAAGGAACAGGAGGACAAGAATAACTCGTCGTCTGTGTGTTGAGGTTTTACGTCCTAGCAACATGTATGATCATATGAGGATGGTAACAATAATTGTGTATATTTTATTAAAGCAACATTGGCAGTGAAATGGAATGGGATCAGGACAGGCAGGTGTAAGCTGGCGTGGGGAAGGCGAGATTACCTTACACGTACAGGGTACAGCTAGTGCTTTACATTACATATACTGGGTGTAAAGAGTGTGTTACATTACACTTACGGGGTATAGCTAGTGATTTTCATTACACTGAGTGGGTATATTTATTGTTTCACTGAGTAAACTCGTTTCTTAGTAAATCTTACGTTAACCTTCCTGTGTATAGATATTGTCTTATCTTATACCTACTGGGCATAGTTACTGTTTTACCTTATCCTTACTGGGTATTGCTAGTGTTTTACCTTACACTTACTGGCTATAATTAATGGTTTACCTTATACTTACTGGGAATATCTAGTGTTTTACCTTACACTTACTGGGTATAACCTGCGTTTGAATGTACCCTTCATGGGTAAAGTTAGCATTTTACCGAACACTTAATGGGTAGAAATAGTGATTTACTCTCCACTTACCAGACACGTATAGCATATAACTAGTTCTTTGAAAAGACACTTACTAGCTATAGTTAATGGTTTACCTTATACTTACTGGGAATATCTAGTGCTTTACCTTTCACTTACTGGGTATAACCTGCATTTGACCGTACCATTTCTGGGTATAGTTAGCATTTTACTGTACACTTACTGGCTAAATTAATGGTTTACCTTATACTTACTGGAAATATCTAGTGCTTTACCTTACACTTACTGGCTAAATTAATGGTTTACCTTATACTTACTGAGAATATCTAGTGTTTTACCTTACACTTACTGGGTATAACCTGCGTTTGACCGTACCCTTCCTGGGTATAGTTATCATTTTACCGTACACTTACTGGATAGAGATAGTGATTTACCCTCCACTTACCGGACCCATATAGCATACAACTAGTTCTTTCAAATGACCTTTATTGCTTATAACAACCTATTTGTGTTTCACCCACTGGGCCTAGCTCGGTATTAAAGCACCCAGTACCGGACGTGATGGCCTAATCGGTAGAGCGCATGCTTCCAATGCGGAAGTTCAGGAAATCGAATCCCAGCTGAGTCAAACCAGTAACTTATCAAATTGATAAGTCTCGTTACTTGGCTTGCGCTCGGCATTATACTAGGACAGCACAAGGACTGGTTTACACAGCATCAGGATAATGTGATGGTGTGGGATATTGGGTCATGGTGCCTGTGGCCTGGTCTCCCAGTGGGACAGCAATATAAAGTCACAATAAGGGTGCAGTGTCACAAGTCGGTTCCCCTCCTGATATGACCTTAGGTGATGTGCTATATAAATAGATTATACTATAAATTTCGACCGGAAAATGCTACTATCACCCCACCTGCTGGAAATGCAGTGGCCTGGGTGACTTGTGTTTGCACTCAGGTAGCAAAATGCAGAGCGAGTCTCTGCCTAAACTGACACAATCACTAGTATCACCCTCACGCTCGTTGGAAATGTTTACTATAAATAGATGGTAGGCTAGATTGTTGTCCTGTCAGAGGTATCGATCTCAACCAACATTCATTGATTGATTGGTGGTTGCTTTACGCCGTGTCGGCAGCATAGGCCATATTCACGGCGAGAAATGTTAGTTTTTTTGTTCAAACCATCACTTTTACATATAAAAGCAGACAATCAATTATATGCCAATAGAGACCCATTAAATTAGAAAGCTCACAATCATATATTTGTGGTCAAGGGAAACAAATTCCCATAGAAAAAGAAAGGTTTGATTAATAATTGATAGAATTTATTTAGTAAACTATATGAGCTGGTAGAGTCCAGCTGCCCTCAGAAAGGCTCAAATGTTTTCTTGTTTTACTTTAGTAAAAAGGTCATGCATACTGTCTGCAGTGTAGAATTGTTGGCGCAGGGCCAAAAAATCAACGCAACTTAGTAAAATGTGTTTGAGTGTCAGCGGGGACTGACACCCAATACATTCAGGGGGAGGTTCCCCCTTGAGCAGAAAAGCATGAGTAAGCCACGAGTGGCCAATACGGCAGCGGCTAAGGACCAGTTGGTCCCGCCGACCTCCCGCATGAGTCTGTGGTGGTTTTCATGTTACATTTTCTCTTATGGAGTCTATAATAATATGACGTAAAACAACAACAAACATGAAGTACCCAGTAGTCAGAGCTGGGCCTCACACCTACCCGTAGTCAGTACGCACACACTTGCCGACGCGCATGCGCCCGTAGCGAGCCGTGCGCATGACAACCACTTCGTCGGGTTGGCACACAGGCTTGAAGTTCTCCGCCTCACAGTGTTCCTCCAGGTCTGCGAAACAAGAAAAAACAAGGTTTTAATTCCTTTGTAGAAATGTATTCCTTTTTTGTTGTGAGTGCTAAACGTAAGTTTAAGTTAAACAAGTTTAAGTAGCTGAATATAATAACAATATTTTATCATCTACATATTGTTCTTGTAATTAAATAGTGTAAATGCCTGAAGTTGAGCATGGTCGGAAGACCAGTGCTTCAGCGCTGGAAAAAAAAAAGACTATTCAGATGAATAAAAATAGTTTACCAAAATAAAAAGTTTTATTCAATTGAATATCGACTTGTTTCAGTCGCATTAGAGAATTATGAAGAAAAGATTATTCCTTCTAAAACAGAATCTGTAAATTACTAAATATGCACTGACTGAGTATAACATGTATATTTCTCCAAGGGCTGACACAGAGACATAACAGCAGTTCATGTGGTGGGGATGCAGTGGTGACGTCACCGGCCATACATTGCTCAATTACATTCATGTGTATGTGTTTATATGTATGTATATATGCATTTATATGATGTAAATTGGATTATGTATTCATAAAGAGTGGAATAGAAAAAATTATGTATTACTTATATTTGTATGTTTCGATCATGTACATTGTATTCGCTGTGTTTCTGATCCTAGTGGCGCCACCCCCGGCTCTTGGGAGCCACTCGGCAGATCCTATAGACAGAATTACCACACCTTCGAGATCGTCGGTGGCCCTGAACCCATCGCCGACGACTCTGAACCTGACAGTAACAACGGTGACTAGCAACCACCATGAGGTCCCATCAGGGAACCATGTGAGGTCTCCCATCAGGGAGCCCCATGAGGTCCTAGTCAGGAAGCCCTGTGACGTCCCAGTCAGGGAGCCCCGTGAGGTCCCAGTCAGGGAGCCCCGTGAGGTCCCATTGGGGAGCCCCATGAGGTCGCCTCAGGGAGCCCCATGAGGTCCCACTGGTGAGCCCCATGAGGTCCCATCATACACTGCACCTACACCAGGAGCCCCGTGTGGACCTGGATACACCGGGTGTGATAGCCTCGACTCCCACGCCCACAGCGTGGGTTCCCGCTTCGATCACTGATGGAGTGGGTGCTGGGGCGTTGGACACCAGATCACACCCATCAACCACACCCCGGACCAGGAGCTCTGTTGGCCCTGGACCACCCACCCTGCAACAGGGGCCTGGAGGACCAAAGCGCCGCCCATGGCCCTGTTGCCACTGCCACCGGATCCCGCTTTGCTCTCCGGTTGAGGTACAGGACCGTGGGCCCAAAGAATGTGTTGCTACCTGCTAGTGCCACCCCCACACCATGCCACCACCGCACTGATGCCAAGAAGAGCCCCCCATCCCCCCTACCACGCCACAAGTAGAAGAGCTGCAAGAACGAAGGAGGAAAAAAACAAAAAAACAAAACTACCAAAAACGGGCCATTTTAACCGTGCCATTTAACAATGCTGCTGTCCTGCAGCCAGTGACCGCTACGTCACGAACCCCCCTCCATAACTAACTCAACGTTATCATTCCTCAGCGATTTAAGTTTTATATGGTCAGCAAAGTTCTTATCTTTCCAGAGATAAACTAAATCAGGCCAAAATGTATTCATGTTGTTTCTCTGTAATATATATGTATATATATATATATGAGTCAGTCTCATGAAAATAGGTCAATTTGTGTTTCAGGGAAAGATGTCAGCGTCAACCATCGGAAGTCGGCATCAAACTGCATACTTATAGTTTAGCATTGACACAGGTGTTCGAAAGTTCTTAAATTTATCCTGAATGTAAAGGTAGAGAAAATACAACAACCCGATTTGTTTCTAGAATAATTTAATATTGCGACGCCGACATCTGTTAAAGATGCCAGCGTCGACAATTGGATGTCGGCCTAGAATGGCATAATTATAGCTTAGCATTGACAGAGGTGTTGGAGAGTACTTAAATTTACCCTGAAGGTAAAAGTAGAGAAAATACAACAACCCTGTTTGTTTCTAAAATAATTTAATATGAAACAAAGAAATGCACTACACTTTAACTAATGCGACGCTGACATTTGTAATTAAAACCACCAATTGGCCCATTTTCGTGAGACCGACTCATATATATATATAAGCTCTGTAATGAATTATGGGAGCATAGCTATATGTGCTCTGTTATGAATTATGGAAGTATGACTGTATATGTAGATGGCGCCACTGTCTGAGCTGAGGTTGTGTATATTGGATCAGTAGATGACTAGTCCAAGCTCCAGCACCAGATGTAATTATTTTACAGCATATATATATATATATATATATATATATATATATATATATATATATACATTATATATGCAGTAAAATAATTATATATACATATATATCTATATATATATATAGATTAGTTAGACGAATCTTACCTGGGTATAGATGATGGATAACTATTGTTTTACCGAGGTAGAAGCCTCGGTTAGACGTGGGCGAGGGAGAAGGAAGCACATCCGGGTCCAGCAATCTTTACCTACTAATTCAGGATAAAAATGATTCTAAAAAACAACCTAAGGTCAAGGGACCTCATGCTAAATTGAGTGATTGACTAGACGTGGCAGGGCGTGGTGGGTGGGCCCTCGCCCACGTCTAACCGAGGCTTCTACCTCGGTAAAACAATAGTTATCCATCATCTATACCCAGGTAAGATTCGTCTAACTAATCTATTTTACCTCGGTATGCCGCCTCTGGCTAGCCGTAGGCTAGGGAGACCTTTACGTAAAATAATTTTTATCCTGATATTCTTGTTTTGTTATTATTCTTTAGTGATTATGTCTTATGTATGCAACAATGGAAAAGCGATTTGTATGGCAAAAAAGAGGAAAAACCAATGTTTTTCTTACCTCTCTCTTTCAGTTGGTGAGTAGCCTGTGCGCTATCGGCTGAGGCTTCTCTAGTCGTTTGTGGTAATGTCTAGCAAACGAAGTAGCGGTTTTCCATCCCGCGTGAGCTAGGATCCGTTTAACGGAGATGCCTAGCAATCTTGCCTTGGACACCATTGCACCACGTGTAGAGTGCGATGAGTACCTGTCTGTATTTACTCCCGCCAGTTTTAACACATTCATTGTCCATCGGGCGAGGGTATCCCTGGAAATGGCCTTGTGTGGCTTAATAAAGCTGACCAATAGCTGTCTTGAGTTTCTTATTAATCTTGTCTTGGATATATAATTTCGTATCGCAGATACGACACATAACTTGCGATCCTGAGTGAAACTGGACACCCCTATCGTAGAAAGGGGGTCACCTAATCGGTTTGATTTTAATAAAGTTGATAAATCAAACGTGGCCTCTTTACTGTCAATTTCTAGACCATTCAGCGACAGGGCAACTATAGTTTGGCCTCTGTGTCCAGTGACCAGGAGAAGCAAAACTGCGACTTTGAAACCTAAAAGTTTAACGTCCAGAAACTTATTTTCTGGCCATTTCTTGAAGAGGTTGAACACTAGAGAAACATCCCAAAACCTATTATATTTGGGTTTAGGCGGATTCCTCTGATAAATTGATCGTATGATCCAACAAATAACATGGTGTTTACCCATTGTTTGTCCATTAACCCGCGGTAGGATTATCGACAGAGCACATCTGGCAGCGTTAATAGCGCCATATCCTAGGCCTTCGTCCTCTAGGTAACGTAGGAAGAGTCCTACCTGGGATACTGTGGGAGTCATTGGCTTGACTTTCTTAAGCAGGCAATAAATACCCCATTTCTTTAAATACGTAGTATACATTTTCACCGTTCCTTTTCTCCACGCATCATCAACCAAACGCTGTTGTGTAATTTTGTCTAAGCCAAACTGTTCTAAATATTTATTTAAAAAAGGAATGCCACTAACGGAGTTGTCGACACGTTTCCGTGGCGTTCTAGTGGTCCCTGATGTTTGAGGTTTCCTCGGAATCTTGGGAAGCGAAGGCTGCTTTTGGCTGTGGCTAGTAACGTCGGTAGCCACGGTTGCGTGTGCCACTCGGGGACGATGAGTATGGCGTGTGTCCCCTCCATTTGAATCTTTCTGGCGACTTTGCTAATGATAGTAAAGGGGGGGAAAATGTAAAAGAAATGATGTCGCCACTTTAGGGAGAAGGCATCAATGTGCCAAGCATTGGGTTCCGGGTGCCACGAAACATATTTTGGAATTTTAAAGTTATTACGCGAAGCGAACAAATCGATCTGAGGTGAACCCCATGTGTGACAAATGTGTTTGAAAATGGATGGATTAAGTGACCACTCTAAGTGATCATGGAACTGGCGACTCATCTTGTCAGCTAGACAATTTTGTGTGCCTGGAATGTGATTAACAGTTAACCAGACATCAAAGGTTTGAGCCCAGTTCCAAATGAGAAGTGCCATTGCATTACATTTAATCGATTTTGTACCTCCCATATTTCTGACATAAGCCATAGCTGTGGTGTTATCCGTGAGGATACGTACATTATTTTTGGGTATTTTTACTAGACTGGTTAATCCCAAGTAAATGGCCCTTAGTTCTAGAACGTTAATATGATCGGGGAGTTCCGATTCTAGCCATCTTCCTCCCGTTGCTACATCATTTTGATGTGCTCCCCACCCTTGGAGAGACGCGTCAGTGGTAACGGTAGTGTCAGGCTCTCCCATTCTAATGGGATTGGGGGAATGGTCAAAGTGGTTTAGCCACCAATCAATGTCGGCTAGGCCGTTCTCCGAAATAAACATGGTCTTTTCAAAGTTTCCCTTTGCGCGGGCCAGCGCCAAATTTTTATCAATTTCGAGGGATTTTATGTGTGCCGCTCCGTATAGAATAGCTGGACTATACGAAACCATGACCCCGATAAGGACCGCGACCTGTCTAATCTTTGGCCTAGAAGTGTCTAACAGCTGTATCGCTGTGCGGTAAAGCTTATCTTTCTTTTGGCGTGTAAGCGAAACGGTCATAGCCGTGGTGTTCAGAATGAACCCGAGACACTTAAGCTCCTGAGTAGGAGAAAAAACTGATTTCTTGTTATGTATGAAGAAACCCAATTTGGTGAAAATTTTGCATAAATCTTTAACAGCGAGTTCACATTGCGTGAAAGATTGGCCCATAATAAAAGAATCATCTATGTATGGAAACATACAATGCCCCAATTTTGCCATGTGTGCAAAAATTGGTTTCAACAACTTAGTAAACAGACGCGGTGCGCAGGCCAAACCATTAGGTAAACATGTAAATTCAAAAAGTTGGCCATTCCAGAGAAAACGTAGGTATTTCCGATCTGTCTGGTGAATAGGAACGGTGTAGTACGCATCCCTTAAATCAACACTCGCTAGCCAACACCCTGGGGTAATTAAATCACGAGCTGTTTCTAAAGAAAACATTTTGAAATGTTTGTATTCAATGATTTCATTCAACTGAGTTAAATCTAAAATCATTCGGATTGAACCATCAGGTTTAGGAGTAGAGAAGATATTGGAAATATATTCCCCTTCAGTATGTTCAACTCTGTTGACAATGCCCTTAGACTCAAACAGTAGAACCTGGTGATCTAGCTGAGATTTTTCTAGTGAATTAAACTGATACGGAAAAGGCGCTCTCTTTTGTATAGGCAATTGTGTGAAAGGGATGTGAATGCCTTTAACAATATTCAGGACCTCTGGATTAGTGGTTAACTGTTGCCATTGATGTAAACAATTAGAAACATTCCCTGCTTGAAAAAGGCTTACTTCAGTTTGAGTTTCCTCCGTGACCATTGTAGGGTCAGGAGGCTGCACTGTTTGTGTGGAAATCTCTACTTGTTCCCTTGTTTCGGGAACTGGGGCTTGGGAACGAAATCCCTCTTGTAGCCGCGGTTGTCGTTCCAGTTTGAGGCCGGCCTGTCGCCTCGGCCCCTTCCTCGCTGGTTGAACTGGAAGGACGGTCCGCCCCTGAACGGCCTTCCTCCTCTGCGGAATCGAAAATCCGTCCTAGACTTTCTGAACCCTGCTGGGTTTTGGAAGCGACGACTCTTTGCTTCAGTGTTTTTAGCACTCTTGTAGTCGACCTCTACCTGTTTGTACAGGTAAGCTAGCTGACCCCCAAACATCTTGGATTTATCAAGCGGTTTGCTCTTGATAGGGGTAGGTCCGGAATACACGGTGTATTCCTTACCATCATGGTCCGTTACCTTGTTAGAGCGGGCAACCTCTTTTCCGGCATCTGTGGTGACCGATTTGAAAACGTTTTCAAATCTCCGATGGGTCATGTAGTTACTAGCGGCTGCTAACAAAGCTATGCCCCGGTCCATAACCCGCGCCAAAGACGAGAACTTGTTCTCTGTCTGCATCCTGTTAGCCACAGGGATAACAGACGTCAAGGCACCCAAAACTGCCTTATGGATAAGGCAGAGGGAAGTTTCATAACGACGGCGTTCGTCGGAAAGATGAATGCCGGAATCCATCTCTTTGAAAACCGAAGCAGGAATGCCCTTAACTCCTGAAATCTGCTCAGTCAACTTGTTGATGACTTCGATCGGTTTAAACGTAGTGAAATGGCTATTCACCGTTTTGCGCATCATGGTAGTGGTGCGCACTTTCTGAGCTTTCTTTTTGACAATTTTCTTGCCAGCTTTAACGCCTATTTTGGCGTAGACTCCCGCTCGTTCCGTGTCGGAATCCGACTCGGTGGAAGAAGAGTCGGACGACGAGTCTGAAGAGGAGTCCTTCTTCTTCTTCTTCTTCTTCTTTTTGGACTTTTTGGAGCGCTTAGAGTTCGCTTTCTTTGTGAACTCGTCACCAGAACTGCTCACTGGGCGGCGTTTCTTGCCCCGCGCTTTCGGTTTCGGAACCTCAGGTGCCGAAAGCGTGTCCTCTTCGTCCTCAGAAAAGTCTTCCCAATCCTCATCAGGGATTTGGGAAGGATCTGGAAAGGTCTGCGCCTGGAAAAGGCGCATCTTCTCCTCCATCATCTCCGCCATTTTCGCCTCCCACCCCACTGGTTGAGGGGCGTGATCACTGTCTTGATCCGAGGCATGAGCCCCAGGATGTGGGGACGGCGGAGCCGTAGCCGGTGGAGACGAATCGTAATCCGTAGGGGGGACACCCACCGCTGCAGCGGGCGGCTTATTCCGGCGAGTGGCCATCGGGAACTGTAACGAAACCAAAGCGTTACTAACCCGGAATCATCTCAACTACACAAGTGTAAGCCAGTAAACTGGGTTGAGGAACATGGTACAGAGAACGTGTTTTGCAACGTGTCAGTACAGGCGTGAAGCTAAATTTGCCGTAGGTGTGTGGTAACGAAACCAACCAAACGGAGGGCATCGATCGTGAGATCGGCCCCTCTCTCTGTTCCGTACACTTCTCCCACCTGTGGCTACAGCGCCAACAAGTTGGAGAAAATATTACGAAACTCGGAGGTTCGCCTTAAACCGGTCAGGGGTGTTTATAAAAAACACCCAGAAGCATCCCCAACATCATCCTCTATTAGGATCCGGGAGACTTTTCTTAGGAAATGAGCAACTCGGGTTGCCATTTCTCCCTGTCTGAAAAACAGGTGTCGATAGAACTCAGTATCGGTTTCGTTTGTGCCAGCGGCACGCAATGTTCTATCCGTAAGTTAAAAAACGTACAAAGTCCAAACAGGACTGAAGAAAGTTCTGAACTTTCATAAAAAGATGCTATAGAGCATGATAAACAAAGTTATCGAAGAAAACAGTACTTACTTTTGGATAAAAGCAGTAGTAGTAGATAAATCCTGTGGAGCAACTCACAAACGTCCTCCCGTTGTGAGTTACTTATGCTAATTGCTGGACCCGGATGTGCTTCCTTCTCCCTAGCCTACGGCTAGCCAGAGGCGGCATACCGAGGTAAAATATATATATATATATATGTATAAATATATATGTACCAGCATTATTGGCAGATAAATGGAAGTTCCTGTCATAATGGGTGACTAGGCTTGGCTTCTGAAGATAATGTATATATAATAATGGCCATATTTAATACCCCAACAATAATCTCACCCGTAGATAAGGGGAGAAGGGAGACGGGGTGAAAAACAACCTTGCGGAGAGGGACTAATATATATTACCCAGAGTACCCTGTGACTCACACTGCAGCCCGCAGAGGGCAGACACAGCCGCTGCCATTGGCTGTCAATCAATTACCCACTTCCGGCCTCGATATAGGCCATGCATGCGTCCCGCCTCCCACCCTCCCTACTCGCCTCGCCACACACACTGCGCTCTGCGTCCGTGTGACCTAAATCCCAACTGAAACCAGGTCAGTGCGTACTGGGCATCCGTCAGTTGGGGTGGGTGAGGGCACGTCACTAATTAATCAAGCGCCGGCGCTCGAGAAATTTACTAACACGCACATGAAACCATTATGCCTCGTTGTGAGCGGCCGTGGGGGGGGGGGGGGGGGGGGGCTGTAATTGCTGTTCCAAAATGGCACACAGGTGGTGACACGACCCCCACCTACACACATGACTTGATTACTCCCTGGAAGAAAGTAGTTCCCTCTTCTCTCCTGACGGCGCCACATGCAAGAATATTATATATATATATCTACAGTGAAACCTCTATAAGCGACCACCTCCACAAATCGACCACTCCCCTATATCGATCACTTTATTTGGATCCCAACAATACCATTGTAACCATATTCTGATTCCCTAACCCGACCAACTCCCTAAATGGACCACGTAAAGTCGATTTAGAGAGGTGTTACTGTATGTATGTATGTATGTATGTGTGTATGTATGTATGTTTATGTATGTATATGTATATGTATGTATGTATGTATGTATATATATGCATATATACAGGAACAATATAATTTATTACGATATTGCAAGATATCGAAAGGTGAGTGAACTCTTGTGCTAAATGGTTGAACTTAAGCTGAAATATTTCCAGATTTATCAAACGTTCTGTATTTGGTGAAAACATTTTAAAAACTGATCGGAAAATATGTAGTCTAAGCCCTCCAAAACCAACGATGCTAAATGGTTAGAAGTGGTCATTTACTCACGCCTTTTACATCTAGACTATAAAATGTCCACAAGAATAGCATGCGACTGTTCCAAAATGGCACACAGGTGGTGACACGGCCCCCACCTACACACATGACTTGATTACTCCCTGGAAGAAAGTAGTTCCCTCTTCTCTCCTGACGGCGCCACATGCAAGAATATTATATATATATATCTACAGTAAAACCTCTATAAGCGACCACCTCCACAAATCGACCACTCCCCTATATCGATCACTTTATTTGGATCCCAACAATACCATTGTAACCATATTCTGATTCCCTAACCCGACCAACTCCCTAAATGGACCACGTAAAGTCGATTTAGAGAGGTGTTACTGTATGTATGTATGTATGTATGTGTGTATGTATGTATGTTTATGTATGTATATGTATATGTATGTATGTATGTATGTATATATATGCATATATACAGGAACAATATAATTTATTACGATATTGCAAGATATCGAAAGGTGAGTGAACTCTTGTGCTAAATGGTTGAACTTAAGCTGAAATATTTCCAGATTTATCAAACGTTCTATATTTGGTGAAAACATTTTAAAAACTGATCGGAAAATATGTAGTCTAAGCCCTCCAAAACCAACGATGCTAAATGGTTAGAAGTGGTCATTTACTCACGCCTTTTACATCTAGACTATAAAATGTCCACAAGAATAGCATGCGACAACAGGTGCAAGCAACACCAGTTTTATTCATGTGTGGAGAGCAGCGCTGAGGCCAGCACTAGAACTTAGCAGAAGATACAGGTGTAAAAGGGTGAGTGGGTGGGTGGGGAAAAATGATGAATAGTGGAGGTGTGCACATGCTACCCGCCCGCTGAGAAGCGAAGAGAAATCGGTGAGCCAGTCATGGCTGGGGAAAGGTGTGCGGAGCGGGAATCGAACCCACAACTCTTTCCACATTTCGGGACAGTGTACTAACCATTTCACCACCTAGGTTCCGTGATGTCACCACCATACCCATGCCTACCTGGCTGTGCGGCAACTTGCCTGAGACTGAGAACTGAGTGCATACTTTTTTTAAATCTTTTTTTAGATCTTTTTTTTGCATACATTAGTTGTTTAAGCAGCGGAAATTTCAGTCGCATACGACCGGTCTTCGTCATTCCAATGCTCCTAGTCCTATCCTAATAATGCCGAGTGCCTGGCTAGGAAGCGACAAGTATCAATTTTTAAGTCATTGGTTTGACTCGACCAGGATTCTAACCCACAATCCCACGATCAACCAACATGTGAGATGGACGCTCTAACTCATTCGGCCATCCCGTCTACACTAGTAATTAATTATCTGGTGTTCTCTGTGGTGGCGTGGTTAGAGTGTCTGACTTTTTTCTAGTTCAGACTCCTAATCTGAAGGTTGGTGGTTCAATTCCCTGTTCCCCCACCTCTGCCAATTTGGATTTCCACTGTTGTGCATAACTTACAGCGTCATCAAAGGCCAGTTGCTCTCATACCATGTCTATGTGGTGTGGGAGGTTAAAAATCCCTTGGGTCGGTAAAAGTGTAGGCTCGGGCTTTTTATCGACAAACTGTCTCATGGTGAAAACAAGTCTATTCAGAATTATCCATGATAGGCAGTATAAATCTTCAAGAGAAAAAAAAAATCTTAAAGCTGAATAGTCCGATGAAAACATCGAATTTTCAAAACCAGAACAATAGTCTAGATTTGAGTATACATATCTAACTTAGCTAGTGATGCACTTATTAAGCATTTGTGACCATGGAGAAGGGAATACTGAGACAATTTAATAGAATTTGGTAATGTAGAAGCCTAGGGTGTCAGACTTTTGGCATGCTTGTCAACATTAATTTGGCCTGTTTGCATGTCAAATACCTCAAATATTAGCCATTTAAAATACAATCTACTTCAGACTAAAGTAAGGCGGATAATAATAATCACCGTAATATAGTTATCTCAGAAAAGACACAAACTCAAAACCATGGGACTATGCAACTTTAAACATATTTAAAAAACACATATTCACATTGGATTATTAACATAATTGTTCTCCCCTCATGCTGACGCAAGAAGAGAGCAGATGGTGTTTGCCGAACAATAATGGCTGCGCGGTCTGCTCGTAAAGGCGACAGACGACGGAAGTGGGATGTGGTTGTGTGTGTGTGTGTGTGTGTGTGTGTGTGTGGCGGGGGGGGGGGAGGGGAAGAGGGTGCGTAGCGGCGAGGAGGAGGGAAGGGGGGAGGGGGGTGGAGCCGTTGGTGTCGAGGAGGGTGCGGGGGAGTGGGCAGGCTACCGGCACGACGCGCCCAAAGCCCCCGTAATGGCAGGTCCGACAGGAGGCGCTCACAAGCCGGGCCGACGTCATTCACACACAGACAAGGCGCGATTCTGCCGCGAGCTGCTCACTTCCGGTAACTCACCCGGCCCCGCACATGCGCACTCGCTTCACCACAGACAATTCAGATAATTAGGCGCCAGATGTATGTCCCCCGCCCCTCCCCTTCCATGTCTCACTCATCCACTCTACAGTCCCCTCCCCCTGTCCCCCTGTCCCGCGGCACCATTGCCCTGCATCCCATTCCTCCCCATCCACAGTCTCCCAATCACGCTCCTCCAAGCCAGTTTCCCACTCACTCTCCCGCAATCCAGTCTCCCACTCAGTCTTCCCCTCCCCAATCAGTCTCCCACTCACTCTCCCTATTTCTAGTCCCCCAATCACTCTCCCCCTTCCCAGTCTCCAAATCACTCTCCCCCTTCCCAGTCTCCCAATCACTTGTCCCCTTCCCAGTCTCCCACTCAGTGCCCCCACTTCAGTATTCCATTTACTCTCCCCCGCCACAGAATCCCAGTCACTCTCCCCAGTTCCAGTTTCCCACTCACTCTCCCCTATCCCAGTATACCACTCACTCGCCCCCACCCCAATCTCTCACTCACTCACTCTCCCCCGCCCCAGTCTTCCCCTCACCTCGCCACAGTATCCCACTCACTCTCCTCCCCTGCCCCAGACTCCCACTCACTCTCCTCCCCCTTCCAGTCTCCCACTCACTCTCCCCCTCCCCAGTCAGTTTCCCACTCGCTCTCCCCCATCCCAGTCTACCACTCACTCTCCCCCTCCCCAATCTCCGACTCACTCTCCTCCTCTGCCCCAGGCTCCCACTCAAAGTACCCTGCCCTTCTCTTCCACTCTCTGGCCGCCTCCAGTCTCCCAAGCTATCTGATGTCCCTCCTTTCTGGTACCCCATCTCTCTCCTCCCCTCACCCCTCCCCCCCCTCCCCTCCCCTCCCCTCCCTCCTCCGCTCCCCTCTCCCTCCCCTAATCCTCAGCTCCCCTCCCCTCCCCTCCCCTCCCCTCCCTTCCCCACCCCTCCCCCAGTGCACATCACCAGTGGAATTGGCCCTTAGGAAATATACCCAACCATACCCTGTCACCATATAACCCTGATAGGATGGCCGACTGGGTAACCGAGCTGCTTCGCTTTCTATATGGGTGATCGAGGGTTCGAACCCCAGCCGAGCCCAACCAATTACTTACAAAAATGATACTTTTCGCTAACTGCTCTGGTACTTGCAAACATGGCTTTGTTCCTTCTCAGAATATTAAATGGATGTGTTCCTTAACCTTAAATGTTGCCAGGACGTAAAACTCCAACAACCAACCAATCCTTCACTTCTAACCCAGGGCAGTAGTGTTCAAAATCACCCACTGAGTGGCGCCACCAGTAATGGGATCGGCTTATTTCAGGCGGGCATGCGGCTGCTGCTGTTGTCACATGACCACAATGGTTCCCGTGACTGAATAATGCGCAGGTCCATGACCTATGCCATGACTGCTCCTTAGGTTAGGAGCCAGTATTGCCAATTTCCTACCTACTTCCCTCCTCATTTGATATCCATAAATGCCGGAAATACAAATGACTTAATAGGATGTTGCTCTTCATATCCAGCCTAAAAATAACAGGGTTTTTTTCCCCGGTGTAACGATTTCAACTTCCCCCCTTCTCAAGTTCCCCCCCGGGAATCTGAAAACGTTTTCAACTTCCCTCTGGGGAACTTAAAAACGTTTTCAGATTCCTGGGGGGGGAACTTAAAAACAGTTTTCAGATTCCTCCCCTTATTTTCAAATTCCCCCCTCCAGGAATACAATTTCAACTTGCCCCTTCCTAAGATCGTGGGTTCGAGTCCCGGTCGAGTCAAACCAATGACTTTAAAATTGATACTTGTCGCTTCCTAGCTCGGCGCTCGGCATTATTAGGATAGGGCAAGGACTGGTGTGCTCAGTGTCAGGATAATGTGACTGAGTGGGATACCAGGTCATGGTGCCGGCGGCCTGGTTTCCCAGTGGGACAGCACTATAAAGTCACCATGAGTGCGCACTGTCACAAGTCGGTACCCGTCCTGATATGACCTTAGATGTTGCTAGGACGTAAAACAACAACAAACAAACAAAAACAAGTTTCCCCCCCCCCCGGAATCTGAAAACGTTCTTAACTTCCCTCCAGGGAAATTAAAAACGTTTTCAGATTCCCGGGGGGGAATTAAAAACAGTTTTCAGATTCCTCCACCTATTCTCAAATTCCCCCCTACAGGAATACAATTTCAACTTCCCCCCCCCTTCCCAAGTTCCCACCCGGGAATCTGAAAATGTTCTTAACTTCCCTCTGTGGAAATTAAAAACTTTTCAGATTCCCAGGGGGAAATTAAAAACAGTTTTCAGATTCCTCCCCCTATTTTCAAATTCCCCCCTCTGGGAATTTAAAATTGTTTAAAAATAAAGAAAATTCCACAAAAATATAAAAGTTTTAAAAAGATCAGAAATTTATGAAAAATAGTAATATTAGTCACGAAAATTTCCCAAAAAAGATTTTTTGTTAATCAAACAATTTCATGCCAAAAATTCACCAAAAAAATGTATATTTCACGAAAATAAAGAATTTCACACAAAAAATCTATATTTTTTTAATTATTCAAAAAAGCACAACAAATTGAAAAGTTAAACAAATCGAAAATTTCACGGAAAATTTAAAATTTCCAGAAAAATAACGAATTTAACAAAAAAAAATTGTATTCACAAAAAATCTAATATTTCACGAAATTTCACAAAATAAGAGATTTGTGTATGTCTGTGTGTGTATGTCAGTCCGTAGTTCATTTTTATTTATTTAAGATGGTGTGGATTATAATCCCCGGGGGGAGGGAAAGTTAAAACGAGGGAGGGAACTTGAAAACGTTTTCAAATTCCCCTGGGAGGAATTTGAAAACGTTTTCAAGTTCCCGGGGGAGAACTTGAATATGGGGGGAATTTGAAATCTTTACACCGGTGCTAATTTGTGAGATTGCATCAGGATTAGTGATTAGATGTTGAATGTGGTTATTTATTCAATTATCCTTATATAGTTCAGGTGCAAACCACCTAGACACCAATCCAGAAATGTAGTTTAAATGAAAGATTTGTACCTGAAAATAATTTTAATTCTCAACGAATTCCACTTTACATATGATCACATGGCTATGGGAGCAATGAACAAAAGAGTACGAATATATATTTATTTTAATTAAAATTTGTTTGAAGGTTTGATTCCATTGTTTATGTCCATTTTGTTATTTGTGTTAACGTCGTTTTGTGCATGAAGAGTGCAACACCACGTAAACGCAAATCCAAAAATGTAGTTTCAATAACAAATGTGTACATGGAAATCATACAAGATTTTACTCATTCCAATTTATATATGATCACATGGTTATGGAGCAATGAACAAAGAGTAGGGATATATAAAAAAATAATAACTATTTTTGAAGGTCTGATTCCACTGTTTATCTCCATTTTTGTATTGGCCTTAACGTGGTTTTGTGCCTGAACTCTTCATATGTAACTACACATATATTTTTCTCGGCTGACACAGACAAAGGCAGTCGACAGTGATTAATGTGGCGACCGCAAAGAGCGGCACCTCCGGCAGTTATATGTGGAGATAAATGGTGGTTGGTTGGTTGTTGGAGTTGTACGTCTTGGGAACATCTAAGGTAATAACAGGACGGCTCTTCCCAGCCTGGTGCTCGGCATTATTAGGATAGGGCAAGGGCTGGTTAGCTCGGTGTCAGGATGATGTGACTGAGTGGGATATCGGGTCATGGTGCCGGCAGCCTGATTTCCCAGTGGGGGCAGCACTATAAAATCGCCATGAGTGCGTACTGTCACAAGTCGGTACCCATCCTGATATGACCTTAGATGTTGCTAGGACGTAAAACAACAACAAACAAACAGGACGGGTATGGACTTGTGACAGTGCACGCTCATGGCGATTGTATAATGCGGTCCCACTGGGAGACCAGGCCACCAGCATCATGACCTCAGTAACATTATCCTGACACTGAGCCAACCAGGCCTTGCCCTATCCTCATAATGCGAAGCGCATGGCTAGAAAGTGACAAGTATTAATGTTTAAGTTTTTAGTTTGACTCGACCAGGGTTCGAACACGTGAGTTCGAATCCCACGATCTACCAAAATGGGAGATAGACGCACCAACTCGTTCTACGATTAACATTTGTTTTTATTTATATTCAAATAATTCCTATACATCACATATATAATTTGTTGAGTGGCGGATGAGGCAAGACGATCTGACGCAGTGACCGAAGCAGTAAGACAGAAGAGAGGTTTCCCTTGGAGAAGGTCAGGAGTTTCAATCCAGGCCGAGTCAAACCGATGACTTACAACATTGGTCGTAATGCGAAGCATTACGTTTGATGCGAGGAAAGGAAGAGACCCTCCCCCCGCCCCGCGCTGTCGCGCTGCTTTCCCACCTCGGCAGACGGCGCGGCGCGCCCCCCCCTCCCCCGCCCTCCGCGTCGCGCGGCGCTCACGCCTCACCCGACGCCGCTGCTCGCCACCTCTCGCCCTCCCCCGGGCCGGCAGCTTTCACACTCACCTGCTGTCGCCCCTCCCTCTCTCCCCTTATAAGGCCGCCCCCTGGCCTCCCTCAGGCACTCGCCCTCCTGCCGCCTTCCCAGATCTCTCCTTTCTTCAACTTTGGCTCACCTCGGACCTATACACTATGCCAGGAAAGGGAAAAGGACGGAAGGGCGCCCGGGCAGCCGCCCACGGCACCCCGGGGCCGGCTACAACCCCGAGGCGGGACGAGCCACCCCCATCCGCCCCGGCGACCCCTTCCTCGCCGGGCACCTCGCGCCGCGCCTCGGGCATCGACGCCATCCTGGAGGAACTACAGCGCATCCGGCTGGAGCAACGCCAGTCGACCGCGGACCTCCACGCAAGGATCGACGACTTACAGACCGGGGAGGCGCGGCCCATCCCCGAGGCGCCCTCCCCCAGACATCGGGCCGCCCCGGCCCCCACACCTCGGGCGCGCACCTCGGTGGGTCCCAGGCCGCCGCCGCCGCCTGCAGCCCTGCCAGGAGCCGCCCATCCACAGTACGAGCGTTATCAGCACATCGGCGGCCATGCTCCTCTGCCGACGTCCCCGGCCTACCACCAGGAGCCGGCACAGCACACCCCGGCATCCGCGGCCGACGCCGTCCGGGAGATCCTGGCCTCCGCCGAGGCGCGCCACTCAGTGAGGCGGCAAGGTATTCCGGCTGACTATGTGTTCCCCTCCGACCTTGTGCAGAGAGGGGCGGAGAGGAAGTCGGTCAAGAGGGGGGAAGCGACGAAGGATGAGTATAACCTCGCCCTTCTGACTCTCATCAACCACCCCGACTTCCCCGCCCACTCCGCCCCCGGATTACATCACCACATCCTCACCATCCTCCAGGATCACCTCGTCTACCCGTGGGCGACCGTCCGCCATTATTCCGAGACGATGTTTACTTGGATCGCGGACGGCCGACTCCCCCACGGGTGGCACGACCCAGTGGCCCTGAACCTCCTTAGGGTAGAATGCATAGCGATGCCACCCCAGCAGACAACCGCCACCGCACCCCGCCCACTCGACCCTCCACACCGAGCCCCACACTCCACCCGAGTCCAAGTCGACGCTCGACTCACCTACGACAGGCTCACTCACGGGGCTCACTGCCCGGCCTGGAACCGGGACCCCGCCTCATGCGATCGGGCTTCCGTCGGGGAGGCCCACGGCGAGGCGGGGGACAAGCGCCGTCACGCATGCGCCTACTGCGCAAACGTGAGGCGCGTACTCACTATGCACTCCGAGGCCGACTGCATCACCAAGCAAGCCCGTGAGCGCCAGAACCCCGCCACTTCGGCGGATTTTTGATCCGCCGGCCTCCCCCCGGCCGGCCCGGGGGGACCCCTCCGGCGCCTCACCCCCACCACTGCCGACAGCCCCGCAAGCCCAGCCGACAACCTCCCAGTGACCATCGAACGCAGCGCCGCCAAGCCCCAGCCGAGGATCATCACCTCGGGCATCACACCTCGTACCGCATCCCAGCCCAGCCTCAGGAGGAACCCTCTGCCACCGATCCTCACGACACCGCCTTCAACACCGCCCAGACCCCGACCACCACCCCATCCAGCCCCGAGGACTTCGCTGCCCCCCTGCTCGACCCTGGTCGGACCTCCTCACCGGATCCCGCCAAGGAGCGGGCCTCCCCCTTTTTGGCCGCCCGCTCCCTGTTGACGCAGGCCCCGGACACTCCCCGCCCCGAGAGGGAGCCTGACCCCCGACACGGCCCACCTCTCGGCCGGCCCGCCCCACCTGCTCCGCCTCGGGCGCGCCGCCAGCCCTCACCGCCCAGACCTCCACCTCCGGACCCCCGCCTCGGATCATCACCTCGGGCGCGCCTCAAGCCCTCTCCTACTTTTGGTGGAGGGCTCCGCGGCACCCCCTCACTCCACTGACAATTGAACTCTCCTCCTTATTTACTCCGCTCTTCATCATTTTATCCATTGTTCTTTATTTACTTCTATTCCCCTTTACCCTGTTTACCCTGTATGCCCTGTATGTTTCTGAGGCGAAAATAAAACCTTTATTTCCACCCCCGCCTCCTCTCTTCCTTTTCGCGCATCGGTCGTAATGCGAAGCATTACGTTTGATGCGAGGAAAGGAAGA
The DNA here is from genome assembly GCA_030323885.1 of Branchipolynoe longqiensis. NCBI lineage: Eukaryota > Metazoa > Annelida > Polychaeta > Phyllodocida > Polynoidae > Branchipolynoe > Branchipolynoe longqiensis. The sequence continues at coordinate 45,466,823 of CM059196.1, read as the reverse complement.
GACCCTCCCCCCGCCCCGCGCTGTCGCGCTGCTTTCCCACCTCGGCAGACGGCGCGGCGCGCCCCCCCCCTCCCCCGCCCTCCGCGTCGCGCGGCGCTCACGCCTCACCCGACGCCGCTGCTCGCCACCTCTCGCCCTCCCCCGGGCCGGCAGCTTTCACACTCACCTGCTGTCGCCCCTCCCTCTCTCCCCTTATAAGGCCGCCCCCTGGCCTCCCTCAGGCACTCGCCCTCCTGCCGCCTTCCCAGATCTCTCCTTTCTTCACCACCCACCCACCCTACACTCCTCCTACCTTCTCTTCCTCAGGTGGAGGGCTCCTCGGCACCCCCTCACTCCACTGACAATTGAACTCTCCTCCTTATTTACTCCGCTCTTCATCATTTTATCCATTGTTCTTTATTTACTTCTATTCCCCTTTACCCTGTTTACCCTGTATGCCCTGTATGTTTCTGAGGCGAAAATAAAACCTTTATTTCCACCCCTGCCTCCTCTCTTCCTTTTCGCGCATTGATACTTGTCATTACCTCGCGTGGCCTCAGCATTACTAGGCTGGGGAAAGGACTGGGTATCTCACAATCGAGGTAATGTAGCAAAGGGGGAAATCTCCCACGCCCCGGCCCCCGCCCCCGCCCGCGGCCCATCTAACCCTATAAGTCGAGGGTCGGCACACAGGAGTCTGGCAATCTGAGTGAGTCATATTTAAAGGATCTGACGTGGCCAAGTTAAAGCTGCATAGTATGGACACACTATGGAAACACTCCCACCACCCCCAATTTATCTGACCACTACCCATCGGAAGCCAACTCCCGACCACATGGGACCGCTTTCAGCGGTGCCCATACAGTGCTGCAGATTTGCAGCCTTCAGTGCACCAATGTGACTGAAAACTCCCCAAAAACTAAAAACAAACATATACCCCGACCTAGCATTCCCAGGAACTACCACCCACGCTTTTCCAAAATGGAAGACATTCAGCTGAATCAAGCCGAACTTATCAAGATTATTCCATCAAAATTGTTACAATATAGCGAGGTCACTAGGTGTCCTTACCATATTGTTGTAGTCACTCATGAACCCCACTAACACATGATGGTGGTACCAACTATGTTGGCCCCTGTTTGCTAAGAAGTGGCAACATTGGCTAGCACGCTAGTAGTAGGAATACTCCCCCGAATGGACTGTTCCATTCTTTGCTAGTGATCTCCTTTGTGGGAGGCAATAGACCCCTTTCAATATTTATAAAAATTGTGTATGTGCACGCAGCTTGGCTGCAGAACGAAGGTACACTGCCATTATGTTTGCCTGTATGCACAGTGCAAAACATTTATTTTATTCAAAAATTAATAGAAATGCAGAACCCTAACCTTATGAATTTAATGTAATCTATTCGTTGAATATGTTTTCTATATGTGTACCAGGCGGTTTGTTTCTCGGTGGTGTGGTTTTAGAGACATTTCACATTTTCTGTATGAAGATTGCTCATACCCATTGAGTTTGCAGTGTGACCGCGTGTCGTCCTGCAGCCAAACAGCGCGTGCACTGACCTAGATACCTATGCTGACGTCATATGAAATAGGTCTATATGCTACCCTGTTCCTATTCTGACCCTGGCAGAATGAACCAGGGAGTATCCTGGGGTTCGAAGCTCAATCAATCAATCAATAGTTCCATCCTCTAGTCGAGGGTTGGATGCAATGGTTCTCCACTTGTCCCGATGTTGTGCTGTTCTGATAGACTGTGAATAATTCAAGCCTGTCCACTGTGAAATATTTGTAAACCATGATGTTCTTGGTCTCCCTCTCCCTCTGCTGCCATTCACCTTCCCTTCCAACAATGTACGGTATATTGAACTCTGACGAATGATGTGGCCAAAATAAATAAGTTTCTTTGTCTGTATAGTGGCAAACAAGCTTTTCTTATTTTTAATTTTTCTGAGAACTTCTTTGTTGGTGATCTTCTTTGTCCATGATATTTTCATCATCCTTCGATAAGTCCACATCTCAAATGCTGCTAAACGTTTGTACATTTTCTTAGAGATTGTCCATGTCTCTGCCCCATACATTAGAGTAGACCACACATAACACTGAAGAATACGCTTCCTTGTTTGTATTAATATCTTACTTGATGTTAACACTCTATTCATTTTGGAGAATGTTGTTCGGGCTATTGTTATCCTTCTTTTAATTTCTTCCTCACATCTTCGAAGCTATTCCAATGTTATTCCTTGTATTCCTCAAGCAGAGGTCCATCACACTACACCTAATTTTGAACAAGAAATAAAACTGCTTCACTTTGTTTTCGAACACATATGACGACCTAGTTGAATCCCTATAGGTTTTCTCGAAATGGTTGGCAAATTTCTAGTATTATGAGCCCCACACTTCCGGCTTTCATTTCCGGTTCCGATCTAACGATTGAACTAATTAGCCGATGTTTGGCTATGACTGGCACCGTTGAAATTTGGAGCGTTGTGGTTGATTTTGGTTGACGTAATCATGTCTTGTGGCTGATTTTGGTTGACGTAATAATGTGTTGTGGTTGACCTCTGCTGACGTATTAAGTTGACGTATGTATGTCGTGTGGATTTCCTATGTTGAACTAAAGGTTTTGATAGTAGTATTTATATCAGTATTCTGTTGAATCAAAGGGATACCATATGTTTGATGTATGTTTAAGTAAAGTATTATGGTTGTCTTCTGTTGAAGTATGACTGCCGTCGGGCTGTCTTAGCCAAATAAATATAATGTGGTGATCGCCCTTTTGAAATAAATACCCGGTTCGGGCAGGCGGTTTTATTTCTGTTATTGCTATGACGTAAAACAACAACCAACTACCAACTACAACTACATACAGTACAACCCTGTTAAACCAAGCTCGGTTAAACCAAATGATCAGTTAATCCAAACTTCTTTCGGCGGCCCGGCCAAATACTACCATTTATCATATAAAAATGTTGGTTGAACCAAAGTCGGTTAATCCAAATTATTGGTTAATCCAAACAAAATTGTCGGCCCCAGGCCACTTCCAGTACAGTTAAACCAAACTTTCATATGGTTTTAAGGTCATCTGAGACTTTTTTATATGATAAATGGTAGTATTTTCACAGGTCGCCGAAAAAGTTTGGATTACCCGCTTGTTTGATTTAATCGAGTTTGGTTTAATGGGGTTAAACTGCATAGACATAATAAACAATAATCATAGTGTCCACATACATTGTACATTCAGAATGCGCCCCCGTTTTTGCCAAAGCCAAGTCAAAGTCAAAGCTTGGTTAAACCAATGATCGGTTAATCCAAACAAATTTCTAAGGTCCCTTCAAGTTTGGTTTAATGGGGTTATACGGTGTGAGTTTATACCAGGAATAGTAGTACCGACTTGTTACAGTGCGTTCAATACACTACTTGAGCTAGTCCTTGCAATACGCCGACTCAGATTGGTGATTTAGGAGTGTAGGCGTACATATGTCACTTTTGAATTACTGCCCCGCGCTGTCCACCCAGGTCACGTGGTCTCTCTATGGGTTGTGGGAAGGGAGTCGAGGGTGCTGCAGCTTGCCTGTTTCAAGGGGCACTGAAGGGGGCACTAACGGGGGCACTAAAGGAGGCACTAAAGGGGGCACTAAAGGGGGCACTAAAGGGGGCACTAATCAGCAGTACTCAACGGTTACGTAACACCCGACATAACTACCCGATTACTTTGTAGCGGGCGATTGGCATTACAATACAGCCGCATGGTCCAATGAAAGCAGAATATTTTGAAAACCAAAACATTAAACCAGGTTTGATCCTGCATATTATAACGTAGTGATGCACATAGCAAATATCCACTGCTGCAAACAATTATTATTAAAAATGCACAGTCCAATGAAGTCATATCATTTTCAAAGCCAGCACAGATATCTAGATTTGTTCTTAGGTATTCAACAGCTGTACTTATGAAGCACTACTTGCCGCACAGAGGGACTCATTAGTTGCCAGATAGAAGAAAATAGCCTACTTTAGTACTAAGTAAACTTAACACAAGCTGTTACAGCAGTAGCGCATGGTGTCACAATTGATATTGTAGTACTAGTAGTCTGCACTGACCTCTCAGGCAAGTAACCACACATACAGGTAGGCGTGGGTAGTGTGGTGATATCAGGGAGCCTGGGTGGTGAAATGGTTAGCACACTTGCCTGGAATGCAAAGAGATGTGGGTTTGAGTCCTGCTCTAGGCGCAAGATTTCATCACCCCAATGACACTGGTTCCATGACCAGGATCATGTACAGCTAGGCACTGTATGGTTGTTGAACCTACCCGGTGTATGTATGTGTTAGTGCTTTGCCTGTATGTATGTATGTAATTGTAAGCATTAAATAACCATTTAAAAGTCTTACAATTCCAGGGGGACGAGTGTAGTAGTCTGCACTGATCTCTCAGACAAGTAACAACATAAACAGGTAGGCGTGGGTAGTGTGGTAATATCAGGGAGCCTAGGTGGTGTAATGGCTAGCACACTAGCCTGGAATGCAAAGAGATGTAGGTTCGAGTCCCGCTCTAGGCGCAATATTTCCCTTTTTCAGCACCCTCATGACAATATATATACAAGATTGGGTTTGCTGGTGTTCACTGCAATTATATCCAATGTTAGCCACTGATAGTCAACTTTACTTAAAGAAAAGGTAGATCACAGCGATCAACCTAATCTATTTATCTAAAATGAAAAAAAACCAGCCAGGGTTATGAAACTCTAAGGAAATCTAATAGAATCTGGCACTTTTGAAGTGTGCGGTGTATACCATATTGACATTTATGACATCTTGCATTGCATGTTTAAAATTCAAATATATCCACATTAATCCTATTGAGTTGGTTGGTTGGTTATTAAAATGTTACGTCCTGGCAACATCTGAGGTCATATGAGGATGGACACCAACTTGTGACAGTGCACACTCATGGCGACTTTATAGTGCTGCCCCACTGGGAAATCAGACCGCGAGCACCATGACCGGATATCCCACTCAGTCACATTCTCAAGTATCAGCTTTGTAAGTCATTTGTTTCACTCGACCGGGAATCAAACTCCCGATCTCCCGCACTGGAGGCATGTACTCTACTGATTCGGCTACAGCGTCCAGTAAACCTACTGAGTAAAGGTTGCGTCAAACTAAAGAAAAGCATAGAATAAAATTGTCAATAAATTATAATCATCGGTAAAATCAAAACCAGTGGATCAGCAATCAACGATGGTCACCAAATTAAAAGCCCCAAGAAGCCAACAAAAACAATGATCTACAGCCCTGCCACCTATTGTCTCCCCAATGTATGCCAGACTTGAGTCCCAATGCGTCAGACTGTCATTACATTCCCCTGTGGGCTTTGTCCCCCAATGTATGCCAGACTTCAATTGCAATGCGTCAAACTGTCGCAACATTCTCTTGGTAGCTGCAGACAGAAGGAGGGGATTGGAATTATTAGGGGAGACACTAAGCCACGGTGCAGAGATAATCAGATAATCAAGGTGGACGTCTTAAGATGGATCCAGCCATTCGCCGGTGCGGTGCGGTCGGGGGGTCGGAGGGGCAGGGAAGGACGGACAAGAGGATGGGGTCGCCCAGGAAGTCCTCGGCAATATGGGGAGAAGTGTCCCCTAGTGGCTCGTCTGTGCATGAAGTAGGAACCAATAGACGAGACCACCGTTCCGACTGCGCATGTGCGTAAAACGGTGTTGGCAGCAAAGCAAATAAATGCATATGGCCATTTAGTTTTCCATTACGCATACGGCAGAACTTCGATTTTAGAAATACATATTCAGCTTTAATATACACGTTTGGCATTGTCCAGGGAGGAAGTTTTCAATTTGTGCAGTTTAAGTCTGGGCTGGGTGGTCAGGTGTTCAACTCTAGTCAATAACTAGGAATAAGTGGTGGTTCTTCTGAGTAATTCAGAGGGAAAAGATTTGATAAAGAACTGCATATTGATATAATATGTCATTTTTTATACAGGTGACCATTAAAAAATGTATTCGCGTATGAACAGAAATGCTGGACACCATAGGCTTGTTATAAATTACAACAATTGTAGAATTCTATTAAAGTGACTTAGTACTTCTTATATTTAACAATATTGGCTGAATAAGTGCGCCAGTCAATAAATCACATATGTAGGATCAAATCTAGATAAGTGTTTTGGTTGTGAAAGATCCGATGCTTTCATCGAACTATGGATCTTTAATTAAGAGGGGACCTTAGATGTTGCCAGGACGTAACACTCCAACAACCAACCAACCTTAATTAAGATGGTATTTGCTGCACTTTGCATTACATGGACAAACCTAATGCATAACTAGATCTCAGAGTGTCTTGTGCCTTCTAGTTTGCTATCAATCATTCTGAAATCCTGGATACTGCCCGTTAGGAGACTCCAGGTAATTTACTTAGCTAAGACCAGCCCCCACCCCACCCCCCACCCCCCATCCCTTCCGCCCTCCTTCCCTGCAGTTGTCTCAGTGCTGCAGTTGCTGGGGGGTGATTCATCTCAAAAGGCCACAATGATTCAGATGCTCCCACGCTGACTGCTGATGCTTGCGTGTTCAAGCCCTCTACCGGATGTACCCACGGTGGCGCTGCGCATGCGTTGAGTGCCATTTCTCCCCCGCTCACCCACCCTTATATCCCCCCATACAATGTCCTTCCAACACCCACACCCAAACCCACACACCACTACCACCATCCTCATCATCACCCCATCGACGAAGCCCTGTGAAGTTTCTTAGTAAAGGCGGGGGTGGCTCAAAATAGAACTTGAAATCAGGCTGCACCGGAAGTGAAATTATATACCAAGGGCGCCGTCAGAAGGACGTGGAGTGCTGGGTGGAAATGGGGGCGGGCGGAATGGAATGGAATGGAATGGAGGTGATGTGGAATCCTACTACCTAGAAACCGCCTTCTCATGGGTTTGCTGAATGCCGCCATTTTGAAATAAGATCCCCAGAAACAGCTTGCTCATGGTTCCGATTGCTGGCACCATTTTGAAATAATCTCCCCATAACCAGCTTCCTCAAACTCAGAGGGCTTACACGTGACGTCATTTTGAAATAATCTTCCCACAACGAGTTTGCTGAAGGGTGCGGTCCCTGACGCTATTTTGAACTAATCTTCACAGAACCACATTGCTCATTGGTTTTATCCCTGATGCCATTTTGAAATAACCGTAGAACCACCTTGCTCTTGGGGCTGGGGGTTGACGCCATTTTGATATAATCTGATCAGAACCAGGAGAACCTTTCCATCATCGCAACCTTCTACACCCTCTCCAGTCACCCTTCCCTATCCATTCTCAATTTATGTTTTCCATTCTGTCCACTCCCTTCCCACTCCGTCTCAACTCTGTTCACAATCTTCACCTTCTACACCCTTTCTACTCACTTCCTTCCCTCTCTATTATCTCCACTCTCCACCCTCTGCATTCTCTCCACTCGCTCTAGCCTCTCCACCATCTCCACCCTCTCCATTCTCTGCTCCCCTCTCCAATACCCATTCTTTCCACTCTCTGCTCTGCAAACTCTCTGCTGTGCACACGCTTCACTCTCTCCACCCTTTGTACTCTCCACCCTCGCTCCCCACCACCATCTCTGCATCACCCCACTCATCGTAAAGCTTTGTGCCGAGTGGTGCTAATGGTAAGTACTCTATTGCACCCTAATACCCCTCTACCCCATCCCTCACTCTCGTCCACCCCCACCACCACCACAACCACCACTCCCAATCCCACTCCCCTACACCTACCCTTCCTGCAACTTCACGCACACAATACAGTAAAAATAGTCTGATGGGATATAAATGTGAGATTTCTCATCATCAGCTTACGTCACAACACCTCTCACCGTAAAGTATACTTTACCATGAAGCTTCATTACGTCATTTCCGGTGCCCTGTCTGTGAACTGACCTTAATCAGATCATAGACGCGTGTAGCTTAGATAAGGCTATGAATAACCCGAAGATAATGAATATAATCTGTGAGATGGACGAGCCATAAATAGTCAGGGGACTCAGACCTTGTGAAATTGAGCGATATTTAACCATGGCAGAGGGATGTGTGAAAGGGAAAGAAAGATGGTTAGGAAACACTAACGAATCCAGGTGGCGCCACCGAGAAGATAGACCATACAGGCGTGCGTGGAATATGGGCAAGATTTGGCTGGATGATGGAGTTTTACGTCCTGGTACCATCTAAGGTGATATCAGGACGGGTATTGACTTGCGACAGTGCCCAATCATGGCAACTTGATAGTGCTACCCAACTGTGAGACCAGACCGCCTGCACCATGACATGATATCCCAATCTGTCAGATTACCCTGACATTGAGCCAACCAGTCCTTGCCCTATCCTAATAATGCCCAGCACCTGGCTAGGAAGCGACAAGTATCAATTCTTAAGCCATCGAGTTGACTTGATCAGTATTTGAATCCCACGATCTACAAAGACGGGAGATGGACGCTCAACTCATTCGGGCATCCCATCTGGAATACGGGCAAGAAGGAAGGGCCTTATCCTAAGGGGACATTCGGGGACAAATTACCGCGGGCGGAGCTTAGGGGTCAGACGGGACGTCAATCAATATTAATGTCATATGGGCGGAAACAGGCAGACAGAGTTATGAGGCAGCCAATAGGGATAACCTACCCATAATACCACTGTGATCAGGCATAATGGTGGTGTAACTGCCAGTGATGATGCCCTTGTACAGAAATGTGAAAATATGTCATGTATCTATGAGAATAAATGTGACTCAACATGACAAAGTGAGTCACTTTGAGAAAATTAGGGGAAATTAGTTACATATACCGACAGAAAATTGAATGTGTACGCTTGAAAATTATGCCAACAGTTTATAACACTTCAATAAAGTGAGGAGCTTATTACAAATCCTACTGGGAAAAGCATTCCATTTTTACCTTCGATATTTCGAAGAAAGAATTGAGACAAATGGAATTGAAAGGAATGGCAACAACATAGGCTATAGCAGCCATCACAATGAGTCCATAAAACCAATCGGATTAATCTCATGACTAGTAACTGTATTGGACTTTGTGGGAAAAAGGGGTTATTATATGATACATGGCGCAAGCACGGAAGTAAGTATTTGAAAAGATACAATAAAAATCAACAATGATCACATTTGTTTTCGACCAGTCAACCAATTTTTATTTTAAGTTTTCAATTTATTTATTTGGAATAAGTTTTCAATTGATTGGTACTCTTCATAAAGTGGTGGAATTAAGCACTTTAGAGGATGGAACTTATTTATGTGATGTGATGTGTGGGTGTTATAATATGATCAATAAAGGTATACTATATCCTGATTTTAACATGCACTTTGCATATGGCTATTTGTAGATGACTATTTGCTATATTTTAGCCAAATATTAAAGTTAGCGATGTATTGCATGTTGCATTGCACTTAGACCTACTAGAAATAGCGCTAACAGCTGGGAACGGTCATTAGAGCCATAATGGTTATGAATGAGCGGGTGCTCATTCGGGGTCATTGCAGGGCACGCAGGGCTGCGAGGCCTTCTCCCCTCCCCCCTCTCGGGGGGGGGGGGGGGGGGGGGACACACACACAACCTGCCAATCACTCAAACTAGCCCCTCCCTCACCACTCCCTCCCTGGCCCATCACTCCTAGCTCACCAGCCAATCACAGCCCACTTAGAGCTCCCAAGCACCAGCTCCCACATTCCCATGGTCACTCCGTATCACCCAACGGGACTGACCACTGCTCGCTTTTTACCCACCCACACCACAAAGATTTTTAAACCATATTACATTACTGGTCATATCAGTATGGAGGACCATAGTGAATCAGTTAGATATTTAGCTTAATTAACGATTTATTAATTAATTGATCATAAATTTATTATTTCATAACACATATATTACATAGTTAACCAACTACTGCTACCCACTAGTTGCTCTGTTGTCACCTTACCTCGCCTTGCTCATATGTCGCACCTCCCTCATGCCACTCCCATCTCCCCGACTCTGATCACCACATGACAGTGTTCCTTACACCTCTCAGATTGCTGGCTTACCAGAAAAATACACATGTAATGCCCACGGGGGCTGCCCGGAATAAACCCATGTTATCCCAACTCATGCCTCCTCATCCTGTGTGCCGAGTAGAAATGGCTGAAATGTACTATAACACTTACAGCTTAATGAAAGTGGCCATCAGGATTGAATTGGCCATGAAATACTCAGAGCAAGTAGGTAGTTTTATAATATATCACCCAAGAATATTCATATTTGGTCAGGATAAGTCTGATTAAGTAGCGTTGTGTTTGTCATAGAACCGCTGCCTTAAAGGTACATAGTTCGATGGTTTTGAGTTTATATCATCTTTGGAAGTAAATACATAAGATTATTCATTATAATCTACCATATATTTGAAGTCCAAAAATGCCAAATTAATTAATTGTTAAAACTGACATCGTAGGCTTCAGAGGGAATAGGTTATATTAAATTTCTTACTATTCGCTTTGATGCAGCAAGAAATGCTTAAAGTTCTGTCTTCCGTTGAAAACATCAAATTTTCAAAAAGAAAGACATTATCTGGATTTGATTCGAGGTGTCTAACCTGGATACTGGTACACTTATGAAAAATGGATGAAATGGATGGAAGGAATTCATTGGATGAAGGGTATATTGAGGCAATTTAAGAAAAACTATGACTGTAGAACCCTATTGTGTCAGAGTTTTGGCATGCTTCATGCTTGCCAAAATTAATTGTCTATGTTTGTAATTCAAATATATCAAAAGTAAGGCATTTAAAATAAAAGTTGCTTCATAACTGAGGTAAGGTAGATTATAATGATCAACCTAAGATATTTATCTCAGAAAATGACAACAACTTAAAAGCATCCGACTATGCAACTTTACTAAGTGAATCAGTATGATATGTAGAATAAAATTTAGATTAGTTGTTGTTTGTTTGTTGTTGGTTTATGTCCTAGCAACATCTAAGGTCATATCAGGACGGGTACCGACTTGTGACAGTGCACACTCATGGTGACTTTATAGTGCTGTCCCACTGGGAAACCAGGCTGCCAGCACCATGACCTGGTATCCCACTCAGTCACATTATCCTGACACTGAGCCCACCACTCCTTGCCCTGTCCTAATAATGCCAAGCGCCTGGCTAGGAATTGACAGGTATCAATTTGTAAGTCATTGGTTTGACTCGACCAGGGTTCCAACCCACGACCCCATGATCGACCAGCACGGGAGACGGACGTTCTAACTCAATCGGCCATCCCGTCTAGATTAGTGTTTTGGTTAGGAACATTTGATGTTGTCATTAGACTTTGGAGCTTTAGGCCAAACCAACTTACATAGTTCACAGGCAGTAATATATGCAAATGGCATTTTGACTAACTAATAGTGACTCAAGGAAGGAATAAGGTTACGTCCGCCAGTCCTCTGAACCTTGTCAAGTCTGGACTTACAACAAAATGGACACGTGACCTGCCTCACTGAGATCGAGGGTCACTGAGCCGTGACTGAGTGCATGGTTGGGTGCTTCCCTTAAGACACAACGCGCATGCACATACGCGTCCGGGCATGAATACAGAACAGGGGAACAATGTGGATTGTTTGTTGGAGTTTTACATCCTAGCAACATCTCAGGTCATATCAGTATGGAGGACAATGTGGTGAATATGACACGATTCGTGATGATGATATACTCTAATTAATCAAATATTTGGCGTCGAACATAAAAGCTGCAAAATTCGATGAAAACATCAAACAATTATCATCTATTTGATCCTACCTATCCTGTTCTAGGGGTTGCCAAGTCTCATGAAATTCCTGTGAGGGTCACAGAAATTGAAGGTTCTGATCAGTCACCTCACGAGTCACGGACCGATCCCAGAATCGCATGTTTTGGTTAGTATTTTTGCTTTCTTCTAATTCATATTATGTGCTATAGTGTACTCTTGATTAAATACAAGTAAATATGTTATACATCTGCTCTCCAAAATTCTAAACATTTGAATCAAAATGCTAGCTCTGCCTAGTGGTGAAAACACTTATCCATTATGAGCAGAGTCAATGAATTCCATCTTTATTTTTAAACACCTAAGATAAGCAATTAACCACTTGGAAATGCCGTCAGAAGCCTAGCCATTTTAAAACTAATTGACCTACCTATCAAGCTTGTGGCTACCACAATGCAAAATCTCAAGGATTATCAGTACCTCCAGGTTGGTAAGACTGATATCCAAGTTAGATACACTTCCCTGTGCACTTATTAAACATGTATTGCTGCATGATAAGAAGGATGTGTCAATTTAATAGAACCTGCTATGGCTAAAGCCGTGAAATATATAGCATTATGGTGAGCATGCCAAATGGACTTCGGCATGTAGTCCCTTCAAATAAAACCAAAGATAGTCAGTCCTAACAGAGGTTACTTCGAACGGAAGTACGGTAAACTATGGTGAGTAAACTAAAATTGTGTTCGCAAAATAATTGGGGGAAAAACTCCTAGATATGTTACTTTTAAAATCCTACATAGCCAATATTAAATTTCGACCACTATTGGCTGAAACCTATGAAATATTAGCGAATATATGAAGACTTTGTTTGAATGGTATGAGTGTATTTTTACTCACTAGATTAAATGTATACCATTAAGCGTCCGCCTCACATATGAGAGGTTATGGGGTTCAAATCCAGACTGAGTCAAACCAATGATTTAATAATGTATAATTGTTGCTACCTAATCTGGCCCTGACATTATTTCTACGGAGATTGCAAGAAGCAGTTGAATGGACAGGACCAATTATCCATGACTGGCGTGTTTCCGTTGTGTAGAATATAAAAAGAAACCAAATCTATTTATATTATAATGATATGTCAGGAACTCGAAGTCAACTGATCATACAATATTAGTTAAATGGCACTAGCCGGTATCGACCTATATAGAAATATGGCAACGTCTACATAATGACACTGAGAGCCAGGTGTATCTAGCTGCGATTTCACAATTAGTAAACTCGCCCGATATAGTGCACTGATATAAGAAACCCATAATGTAGTAGGATTGCATATACATTATGAGTTTCATCTCAGTGGACTATATCAGCAGATGTTATAATAAGTAGGATTGTGCCTGTAGCCTACTCATTGCATGACACTTGACAGGACCTCAAAACCATCAAACTATGCAACTTTAAATAAAATCCTACTTTAGTTAACTAAGTGGATGGGGGCGGGGTATCTCTGAAGGATCGTGTAATTACAGTCTGGGGTCAGCTAGAATGCTAAAGCTAGGATTCCTTACACGCGGTATGCAGCATGTGAATGTGAATGCAAATGCAGCATGCGGCATGCGAACCGGTTGGGTCCTTTCACCCACACCCACACCCACACATAGTGTCAGGTTTCTCTAACACTGTTTGCTATGGGAAACGCAGCAGCATTCGCATTTGCATGCCACACCAATGGCTACATGGACCGATTCAGTTGCCGCATTCGCATTCGCATTCGCATTCGCATTCGCATTCACATTCGCATTCACATTCGCATTCGCATTCGGACGTAAGGAATCACCCCCATTGACTTAGATTACCCCCATTGAATTTGTTGCCGCATTCGCATTCACATTCGCATGCCACATACCGCATGTAAGGAATGTAGCCTTAAGGATTGTCAGGGTGAATTTGGATATGATTAAACTGAGTTGGATGGGTGTGTGTAGGATTAATAAAAATGCAGTGTGTCTAAGTTCTATCCCAGCTAACACATAACCTTAAGTAATGTCAGGCTAACGTTAGTATTTGGTTATGGTACATTATAACGTCACAGTAACGTTATACTGATGTTATACCATGTATTGCAATGTTTTGGGGTATATTGTGACTGAGACAGAGGGTAGCCATCTTGGAAGAGTATGTAAAGACATGTGAGATATAAAGTATACCCAACCCTAATCCAACTTAATCTAGTTGATATTGGTGCGATCTTCACTACAAATTTGCCAATGAGGACGGGATGATCAGGGCCAACCATCTTATGACCATTTAATGGGACACTAATCTGCATTAAATTAAGTGACATTCAAGAAACGTAAGCAAACCAACTTACATATAAGGAAGGGCCACTGCAGGGCAACTAAAATCAAGGATCACAGCAAGTACAGCATAAATAATATATATTAGTCTCACTAAATGTTTATTGTGATACTGTGCCAAATTTGAGGAAGATTGTAACTATAATCATTTTATGTGTTGTTCAGTGTTATTATTATCTTTATACAACATTTTTATGTCGTCATAAAAGGGTTATTGAATGTCATTTAAAAAAAACATCCTATCGAAATTAAAAAATATTGCAGTAACATTAAATGAAAACATCACTATAACATTATAAAAACATTATATAACGTTATTTGCTCCATACAACATAGAGTTTATATGACTTTTTCTTATAAAGTTATTGTAACATTCAATAACATTATACTGGCATTCAATAACATTATACTATGGCAGTATGAAGTTTTTTGGCAAGCTGGGACCTCCCCTCCATGTGTAACTGTTTGGTATATAGATGAGAGTGTAGTGAGGTAACGGTTACCTACAGTTAATGCGCGGAGTGCATTTAACTTAGTCAATAATAGTTACTAATCTGAATGAGTATGATAGGTGTGTGCAACATTAGTACCGGTAGTGCTATGTTGTTCATAGCTAGTTAATCTACGTGTGTAGGTGCATGATGTGTATGCAAGGGTAGGATGAGGTGAGGGTTAGCTACAGTTGCCAAGTCGACATTGAGCCATCCAATTCTTGTTCTACCCAAAGTAATGACAAGCAACAGCGAAGTTAGCGACTACAGGCCATGTAGGCAGCTATGGCCATATTCATGGCGAAGACGTTATGGTGCTGTCACATTACGACGCATCGTGCAAATGTACGTCGACGTATGTGATTTGTTGCCGCTACGTCGGGATACGTCGGGATATGTTAGGCACTAGTTGGTATACGTCAATGTACGTCGACGTTCGTCGTGATACGGCGACGCACATCAGGGGGTCGGCAAAGTTGTGTGCATGCACAAAACCTTCGACGCATGACAACATTCGACAACGTTTGGACTTTATGTCCGCCGTATGTTATGTAAGGATTAGGCATATGTCGATGTACATTAGATGAACGTTAGTCAAATGTTGTTCACTATGTTGCACTAGGTTGACTTACTTTAAAGGCAGTGGGAACGTACAGTCTGCACACTGACAACATATGGATAACGTACGCCTAAGGTATGTCTAATGTACGTTTAGCGTTTCTCCAGCATGTCTTGACGTATGTAACATATGACGCATAGTTCTGGTGATCGAATAACATATATAACGTTCACCGGTGTTCTGTGAATGTAACGGGAGCATAATTTGAGCATTTTTCACTGGTAGGTACGTTAGCCATACGTTGGTCATACGTTGGCCATACGCTGTGTATACAGTATGTATACGTCCAACTTTGCCCCCCACACCGAAAAGTTTGATGCTTCTTGACGTAAAAAAGTGATTTTACGTGTTGGCGGCGCGCTGGCATGATGCGTCGTAATGTGACAGGGCCATTAGCGATGACATTGTCCTGCCAGGTTTAAATAGGATGGTGACCCCTAGATAAAAGATCACCCCTTACTACGTTGACGTTCAACCCAACTGTACGTACGGGGTGAATCTGTTATCTAGGTCACTCCTACAATGACTGGCATAATCTGTCTACCCTCATAATATATATCTGACCTAATGTCGTAAAGGTCTCCTCAACACAAAACGTAAACATCAATGCCATATATACAAGAAGCTACATATAAATGTGAATCCCAATGGCCTATTTATACACATGGATCTTGTAAAATGTGCCTTTGCAAAAACAATCAAACATATCGTAAAATATTCCGATATTCGGCATAGGGGGAATGCAAATGTTATATTACTGATCGGTGTATGTGACCAGGTGCATGTATGTATATATATATATATGTATATGCTGGCAGATCTGGGTGTGAGTGCAATCAGGGCCTACCCCCCCTGCTGGGATATGGGATCACCACCCTCAAAGGTCAAGTTTGGTGGTGGCCATGGGGCCATCCAGCTTGGTGGTGGTAGGTAGCTTGGTGGTGGCCATGGGGACCAGGAATGCTGGATCCCTATTGGTAGGGCCAAGAATGCTTGTTTCCCATTAGGGGAAAGGAGTAGGGGTGATACTCTACAATGAACCCATGTAACCATATAAATATTAAACCAGAGGGCTTGACTCTCTCTTCTTCTTTACACTTTATACTCTTCCTTTCTCTTTGTCTGCATTGATTTCACCATAGCCTGCTTACATAGCCACAGATTTGATCCTTAGTTTTCACAATATATTACGATGTCGTGAATGTGCATCCACAAAAATCAATGCTCATACTTCGATGTCGTAAAAAGTACCTCAGAGAGACACAAATAACCATATGCAATGCATATTCAACGCAAATATCACATACAACCAATGTCATAAAATAACCTATCTGAAACACTGATAGTGATATACCCCAATGCCGCAGAAATAATCCCATATAGACTAGATCACCATTCCGATTGCGCATACACTAAAAACGGCGTTGGCAGCAAAGCAAACGCATACAGCATTGTGTTTGCGATATGCGTAGGGCAAAACTTTGATTTTATTCAAAATGAATAAATATACATAACAATTTGTCCCAAACATGGATGGAAGGATGCAATACAATAATATATTGAATATGTTTAAGACACAACTCTCCATAATTAAGCATTTTGAGCTAAGAAACATACAATTCCAGTCACCTTACAGGCTGATGTTTTATCACATTGATTTAGCATAGTATTCTGTTCATGAAATTGCTCACCCATTGTCAACAATACTGAGTTTCAAAGATATAGCCAACTCTGATGGTAAACCACTGCATTGATTTGTGCTGTACAATGCATGTCAATACCATAGCATATATATATACAACAGAATTAAATATGTAAAATGCTTTTCACCAGGCTGAGTGCCGATTTGTCTAAACTGAATGCAATGGCATAAAGTGATTGAATGATGTAAATGCAATGCTGGATAAGGATTAATTCTAATTTATTAATCATTTTTTATGTAGTGTTCATGTTTCAAACAGAGCTGAGATGAACTGAAACTAGCATATTCATAGCTGCACCAGTGCATTAGCATGTGCCATGTGTTCCGCAGGCTTGTTTGCTTTGGCACATCCCACAATGCATGCGCGACTGCATGGCGATGTAGCTATCTGATGTCGTAAAAGTTGCTTCGTACAAAAATGGCATAGGCCAATGTGGTGATACTCTACAATGAACCCATGTAACCATATAAATATTAAACCAGAGGGCTTGACTCTCTCTTCTTCTTTACACTTTATACTCTTCCTTTCTCTTTGTCTGTATTGATTTCACCATAGCCTGCCTACACAGCCACAGATTTGATCCTTAGCTTTCACAATATATTACGATGTCATGAATGTGCATCCACAAAAATCAATGCTCATACTTCGATGTCATAAAAAGTACCTCAGAGAGACACAAATAACCATATGCAATGCATATTCAACGCAAATATCACATACAACCAATGTCATAAAATAACCTATCTGAAACACTGATAGTGATATACCCCAATGCCGCAGAAATAATCCCATATAGACTAGATCACCATTCCGATTGCGCATACACTAAAAACGGCGTTGGCAGCAAAGCAAACGCATACAGCCATTGTGTTTGCCGATATGCGTAGGGCAAAACTTTGATTTTATTCAAAATGAATAAATATACATAACAATTTGTCCCAAACATGGATGGAAGGATGCAATACAATAATATATTGAATATGTTTAAGACACAACTCTCCATAATTAAGCATTTTGAGCTAAGAAACATACAATTCCAGTCACCTTACAGGCTGATGTTTACATCACCATTGATTAGCCATAAGTAATTCTTGTTCCAAATATTAAAATGTCAAATATGTCAACATAAACTTGTTTCAAAGAAATATATAACAAATATCTGATGAACCCTACTCATTTTCTATTTCTACACATGTCAATAACCATAGGATATAAATATAAACATGAATAAAATAAGTAAAACTGACTCTGGATATGGCTCTAACCCTAGGCTGAGTGCCCCGATTTGTCTAAATCTGAATGCACATGGCATAAAATGTGATTATATTGATGTAAATGCAATGCTGGATAAAGGATTAATATCTTAATTTATTCATATATTTTTTTAGGTAGTGTTCTATGTTTCAAACAAGAGCTGAGATGAACTGAAACTAGCACATTTCATAGCTGCACCCAGTGTATTAGCATGTGCCATGTGCTTCTCGCAGGCTTGTTTTGCTTTGGCACATCCCACAATGCACTGCGCGACTGCAATGGCGATGTAGTCTATTCTGATGTCGTAAAAGTTGCCTTCGTACAAAAATGGCATAGCCCAATGTCGTGAAAGTATCGGAGATGAACTGAAACCCATATTGTCGTAAAAATTGGGAAACCACAGTCGCTGACAAGGTTTAATTGGCTCTTTTAAAGTCAAACTACAAAACAAACAAAAATAACTAAAACAAATACAGAAAGCAAGCAAACAAGCAACCACAGGCAGTTGACATTTCACTTTCCCAAAGATCATCACCAGGCTAAGTTGGGTTCATTCAGTCTTACCGACTGTAGCTTGTCACATTGGTTGGTAATTGTTGTTGGAGTTTTACATGCTTGAGTTTTACATCTAAGGTCATATCAGCAGGGGTATTAACTTGTGACAGTGTGCACTCATGCCAAATTTTTAGTGCTGCTCCACTGGGAAATCAGGCTACCAGCACCACAACCCGATATCCCACTCAGTCACATTATCCTGACCCTGAACTAACCAGTCATTGTCCTATCCTATTAATGCCGAGTGCCGGGCTAGGAAGTGACAACTATCAATTTTATATGTCATTGGTTTGAGTCGACCGGGAACCAAACTCATGATCTCCTGCATACAAGGCCTCTGCTGTACCGATTCGGCCACCACACCCGGTAGGAGCTTGTCACGTGACACTGGTATCATCGGGAGCCCCGACCCGACCACCCACCCCAATTATCGACGATCCTGGTTGGTACCTGTTTGTGGTTTTATGTCCTTGCAACATCTGAGGTAATATCAAGACGAATACTCACGTGTGCACTGATGGCAACTTCACAGTCCTTCCCCGGTGGGAGATAGACTGTGTGGCTTTCACCATGACCGGATATCCCACTCAGTCACATTATCCTGATACTGTGCAAACCAGTCCTTGCTCTATCCCAGTAATTCCAAGCCCTGGGATAGGTAGTCGCGACTATTAACTGTGTAAATCATTGAATTGACCAGGTCTAGCTAGGATTGGTCCGATGATATTCTGCCGGGTAGCCAGCCAACACTTTTTCAGGTTTGGCCACTCCATCTCGTCAGTCAGTCAGGTTGTATGCGGTGGATGTGGTTTGATGTTGGGTGGCTGCGGTTTTATGTCAGTTGGATGCGGTGATTGCGGTATGATGCTAGGTGGATGTGGTGGATGTGGTCTAATGTAAGTTGGATGTGGTGTACAGTATAACCGCATTAAACCAAGCTCGATTAAACCAAACTATTGGTTAATCCCAACTTTTTTCGGTGGCCCGGCAAAATGCTACCATTTATCACATAAAAAGGTTGCTTAAACCAAAGTTGGTTGATCCAAATTATCGGTTAATTCAAACAAATTTCGGACCCCAGGCCACTTCCGGTATGGTTTAACCAAACTTTCATGTGGTTATAAGGTCATCCTAGGCCCCACCAACTTTTTTATATGATAAATGGTAGTATTTTGACAGGCCGCCAACAAAAGTTTGGATTAACCGATGATTTGGTTTAACTGAGCTTGGTTTAACAGGATTATATTGTATATACATAAAAAAACAATAATCAAAGTGTCCACATACACTGATATTATTACATTCATAATGCACACACGTTTTTGCAAAAGCAAAGTCAAAGTCGAAGCCAAAGCTCAGTTAAACCGTTAATCGGTTGATCCAAACAAATTCCTAGGGTCTCTTCAAATTGGACATAGCTATTTGACTCATAGTTGCCTTTTTAAAGCAGAAGACCAGCCAGAATGCATACGATGTGGAGTGCCTCTGACTGTGAAACATATTTTGCTTGAATGCGTTGACTTTGCACAGTATTTTAATGTAGCAAGTATGAAAAGTTTATTTCACATGGTTAGTACTGCCTTGGTTTTATCGTTTTGAAAGCACATTGGACTGCTTAGCCGGATTTAGGACATTTTGAAGGCATCGTATAGCCCTTACTGTGCTGGTATGCCGTTAAGCATTTATTCATTCATTCAAGTTTGGTTTAACCTGTTAACGAGGTTATACTGCATGCCGGCTAATGCCGAGTGGATGAGGTGGATGCAGGCTGGTGCCGGGTGGATGAGGTGGATGCGGGCTGGTGCCGGGTGGATGAGGTGGATGCGGGCTGGTGCTGGGTGGATGAGGTGCAAGAGGGCTGGTGCCGGGTGGATGAGGTGCATGAGGTCTGATGCCGGGTGGATGAGGTGGATGCGGGCTGGTGCCGGGTGGATGAGGTGGATGTGGACTGGTGTCGGGTGGATGAGGTGGATGCAGGCTGGTGCCGGGTGGATGAGGTGCATGCGGGCTGGTACCAGGGAGATACAGTGGATACGGCCGGGGATGAGCTAACGCACCCAGTCGTGCTTCTATTGTTGTTATTGATCTCATTGTTTTGTTTGTTTTGATAGCCTGTGCTTAAGGTTCTCTAATTAAGGCGATCCGCGCCTAAATCCGCCATCTCCGCAGGCATTAACAGCACACCGCAGAAATGAGTAAATCTTGCACGATCTCAGTTCACGACGACGAGCGATGAAGTTTGATTTGGCCACTTTCAGATAGTTGGCGGTTGGGGGGGCGAGGGGGGGGGGGGGGGTACTGCAGGAGAGGACGTGGGTCATTTCCTGAAGCTACCGCTGTGTCTGATAGGAGATGCTAGGCAGGGATTTAGGTACCTGGAGTATCGCCTCCTGATGTACCCTTTGGTTCCGCGACTATTTCCGCTGAATTATTAATAACTAGAGAGTTGTCTGTCAACCGATAAGATTCAAAGATTAATGTGGACATTTGTTAACCATTAAATATTGAGGTTGCATGTGTGTATTTATAATATATATAATATATATACAGTAAAACCTCTCTATACCGACCGCTCCACAGATCGACCACTCCCCTATATCGATTGCATTATTTGGGTCACAACAATACCATTGTGAGGATATTCTAACTCTCTAAGCCGACCACCTCCCTAACTGGACCACTTAAAGTCGGTCCCATGGGCGGTCGATTTAGAGAGGTTTTACTGTATATATAATAATAATAATAGTCTGGAATGGAACTGAGTAGGCATGTGTTAATTGGTATGTGTACTAACTTACTAGTTAGCTAAGTTTGAGTAATTGCTTAAAGGCCCTGTCACACTACAACGTTTCCCCCGGTGCGCCACCAACGTGCAAGATATTTGCTAGGGCTCGAGACACGTCCAACTTTTGGGCATTGTGGGAGAAAGTTTGACGGGTTGCAGCATGCTAGTGGCATGTTGGTGGCGCGTCCGTAAAGCCCCCCTCCAACCCGTCGGTGCGCGTCGGGTCACGCCGATTGTTTTGTGCTTGTACGCGCGCCGACGTGCGCCGACATGTCCATTCACACATTGCTATCACTCAACGTGTACCGATGTGTACCGATGTGCCATTAACGCGCCGGTAAGGTGTGCGCAATGCTTCCCGACGCGTGCCGACGTTTCGCCCAAAAAGCAACACGTCGGCGCGTGTTGGTGAGAAACGTTGTAATGTGACAGGGCCTTAACTGAGTGAACATGCATGGGAACTGAATGCCATTGCAATAAAATTCTTCAGATGGACTTGCTGACAATATTTCCGTGGAACCCGTTCGTCGGGCGTGCTTGCCCTTAGTCGATGACAATACAGTACAACCCTGTTAAACCAAGCTCAGTTACACCAAACGATCGGTTAATCCAAACTTGTTTTCGCCGGCCTGGCAAAATGTGTATTATAATTAACTAATTATAATAATATAAATAACGTAGATTGAACTAAGGTCTTGTCTTTATTATGTTACGATGTTTACCTGTATTAGGAGTCGCGCACCTGTACCTACCTGAGCGCGTGATTGGGGCGCCACCTGTACACTGCCCCAGGGAACTTCACTCCTACCATTTTTTCTGGCAAATACTACGATTTATCATATAAAAAGGTTGGTTAAACCGAAGTCAGTTAATCCAAAGTATCGGTTAATCCAAACAAAATTGTTGGGCCAGAGGCCACTTCCGGTATGGTTAAACCAAACTTTCCTATGGTTATAATGTCATCTGAGACGTTTTTTACATGATAAATGGTAGTATTTTGCCGGGCTGCCAAAACATGGTTGGATTAACCGATCGTTTGGTTTAACGGGATTATACTGTATATACATTGTGTCCTCATAATGCACCTGCGTGTTTGCCAAAGCCAAGTCAAAGTCAAAGCCAAAGACAAAGCTTGGTTAAACCAATGATCGGTTAATCCAAACAAATTTCTAGGGTCCCTTCAAGTTTGGTTTAACAGGGTTATACTGTACTTGGTTCGGGTGGGTGTTTTTGTCAGTGTGGAATCATGTATGTACATTCACACACATATATGCTTAAAAGCCGCACTCTGTGTGCACTTTAAAACTTGCTCCTGCAGAGTCCTACTTTGGCCTTCGGTCCATAAAACTAAGGGTCATGCGATATAGCGATAAAGTGAATGGTAGACAGGAAGTGTGAACACTTATTTGTCTCTCTTTTTTCTTCTTTTTTTTTGGTACATTAGTTGTCCCAAGCAGGGGAAATCCCAGTCACAGACGACTGGTCTTCCCCACTCCACTGCTGGTCGATAGAAAACCCGAGCCTACACTTTTACCGACCCAAGGGATTTTTAACCTCCCACACCACATAGACATGGTATGAGAGCAACCAGCCTTTGATGGCGCTGTAAGTTATACACAGCGGTAGAAATCCAAATTGGCAGAGCTGGGGGCATGGGGAATCGAACCGCTGACCCTCAGATTAGGAGTCTCTAATCACTCCGCCACAGAGAACGCCACCGTGGACACCACTCGCAGAGATGTTGCCAACAGAGTGGTCATCCCCGACACCACAGTCCCAGTCATGGTCCCTAACAAAAGCCATTCATATTCACTTATAAACTCTTTTGTCACAATTGTTTATGAGCACATCGACCAACACGTCGGCACCGATAATTAAGGGTCACGGTGGACACCACTGACTGTGTTGCCAACATCGTAGTCATCACGACAATGTCATCCCACCCAATATCATATCCAGAGTATTTTGTCAGAATGTTTTGTGAACACACAAACAAACAAACACACCAACATTTGCTTTCATTTATCAGCTGTTTATAGAAGATATATAATTATATATATATATATATATATATAACCCACTGACACTCAAACACACTTTACTAAGTTGTGTTGATTTTTTGGCCTTGTGCCAACAGTTCTACACTGCAGACAGTATGCATGACCTTTTTACTAAGGTAAAACAGGAAAACATTTGAGCCTTTTTGAGGGCAGCTGGACTGTACCACCTCATATAGTTTACTAAATGGATTCTATCAATTATTAATAAAACTTTTCTTTTTCTATGGGAATTTGTTTCCCTTGATCACAAATATATGATTGTGAGCTTTCTAATCTAATCAGTGTCTATTGGCACATAATTGATTGTCTGCTTTTACATGTAAAAGCGATGGTTTGAACAAAAAACAAACATTTCTCGCCGTGAATATGGCCTATGCTGCCGACACGGCGTAAAGCAACCACCAATCAATCAATTAATCATAAATAACATAAATAAGAGAGGAGGTGTGACACTGAGTCTTTTTAAAGTCCTATCGGGTATTTGACCCGACATATTCAACTTAGCTAGGCCTGCACTGTTGCATACACCGATTAAGTCAATATAATAATAGAAACTCTCACTGCTGAGCTGTATGGTGTTATGCATTTCAACATGTATGCTAAAATTAAATTTGCATGTTTTCAATTCCAAAAACTTAAGGCGCAAATCCCTTACAACATTTTTTTTTTTTTTTTTTTGTACATTAGTTGTTTAAGCAGGGGAAATTTCAGTCGCAGATGACTGGTCTTCCTCATTCCACAGCTTCTTGCCCTATCCTAGTAATCCTGAGTGCTGGCTAGGAAGCGACACATATAAATCTTTAAGTCATTGGTTTGACTCGACCAGGATTCGAACCCACGATCTACCAACATGGGAGACAGATGCTCTAACTCATTCGGCCATCCCGTCTGGTCTTAATAAAAGTGTTGTGAAGCTAAAGGAACGGGGAATATAACAATCGACGTAAGCTATTTATCTCGAATAATACACAGACAATTTACACCATTGGGCTATGCAATTTCCAACCAACTAGGACACAATATCTGGCATAAATAAAAGCCTTAGTACCGTGCACATCGCTTCCATTCTTATATGAAAGTTACAGAAGACACCTCTGGCGGATTGATGATTCCAAACTAGAGGAGCCACAACATTTTGCATGTTTACACTTCAAATATATCCAAAGGTAGCCATTTGCAATTAAAGTTACTTCAAACTAAAGCCGTGTTCACACGGGCAAAATCTAAAGCGATTCAGCCAAGGCGGATAGCAGGAGTCGAATTAGCCGCCCGTTCACACGGGCAATACTTGGGCCGGAATTCGATATCTGCGCATGAGCAAGTCCAGTCTGACCAGCACCAGTGGGTTTGACCTAGATATGTATGTACTGTATCGTATTGGTTTGGAATGGTCAAAACTTCTGCTGGGCAGTGAAACCCTAAAAATAAATGATGAAAAAATTATCTGTGCACCTCTAGCAGGTGCATAGACCAAATTATATAATATGTGCTTTTGATCGACCGGAAAGTCAACAAACTAAGATGTCGACTGCGCATGCATGTGAGGTGCTTAATCCGCCTCAGTGCGTTCACACGGGCAAAATAAATCGATTCACAGAAATCGCCTCACGTAAACTACCTCGAGAGGTGGTTTACAGTATCCGGATCACAGAAATCGATTCAGCCCTAATTCGACTCAGACGCCCGTTCAGACGGGAAATGTGCGTCGAACTAGGCAAGTCGCTTTCTATGAATCGATTTACATTGCCCGTGTGAACACGGCTTAAGTCAGGTGAATTATAACCATCAATCTCATATATGTATCTTATTTCTTTAATACAGAAACTCAAAATCATCGAACTATGTAGCTTTACGCAAGTAATTCTGCCTCAATGGTTGATTGGATTACAGGTTCATGGTCCCGTGAGTGCATGAGTTAGAAGAGCTGAGAAAACCCAATATTTGCAGCGCTGTGGCGATGAATTTGCTGACATACACTTTCTTGGTATTCATCCATCTATTATGCTGGTTATGACTAGGTCAGTATAATAACAGTAAAATACATATCAACAAGTGCAAATTGTGAGTGTATCATCACTGACAACATTATTCAGGACAATTATTATTTAACAGCCCTTCTGTCACCCCAAAGGATGACTGTGAAACCAGCCTCGCTTTTCATATTCAGGTCACGTGACGATAAGGGCCAGTTTTGATTGGTTTTGAACAGGCAAAGCAGGCAAAAGGAGCTCTCAGAGACCGGCACACTGGGGTCCTTCAAAGGGTGCCTGGGTCAGGTCTTCACCGCGTTAGAAGGAGCCCAACTTTAAAGGATTCGGCATGTGCTGCCCAGATTATTTCGCAAACCGTAACCTTTCAGCTGATGAGATTGCGCATTGCTCTTTACGACAATATTTTGTGAAGTGCAGTTCTCACAGGGCAGATTGCGAAAAAGCCACATTTGGAAATGTATGCGCAATGCCAGGTTTGCAGGGACACTTCCTAGCTACGCAGGTCTGAGCGAATGTCAGAGGAAGTGCATTTGGCTCCTATTTAAAGTTGTTGAATCCACTGGTCTTAGATGTATCATACATTTGCTTAGATAACTATGTTATTGTGTTGACGATTATGTGTGATCCACTTGTAGTTCAGAGTTATTTTGTATGATACTTGCATAACTTTGGAGATATTCAAATTGAAAACATGGGTTTAGTAGTTAATGTAGAAAAACTGCCGGAGCTACTCAACAAACATCCTCCTGCTGTGAGTAGATTATGCTAATTGCTGGACCCGGATGTGCTTCCTTCTCCCTGGACTATGAGTAACCAGAGGCGGAGTACCGATGTAAAAATATATATATATATATACCATAAATTTGCACTGCTACAAGTCAGTACCTGTTCTGATATGATTTGAGAGATTGCTAGGATATATAACCCTAACAAACACACATATGCATAGATATACAGTGAAACCTCTCTAACCGACCACCTCCACAGATCGACCACTCCCCTATATCGATCACTTTATTTTGGTCCCACACGGTCGCCCATAAAATACCATTGTAAATGATTTTTTTAAACTCTCCAAACCGAACACTTCCCTAAATGGAACATTTAAAATCGGTCCAATGGTCGATCAATTCAGAGAGGTTTTAGTGTACCTCTAAAACCTCAGCTAGCACCATTAGACTGAGGGCCTCGCATTCATTTAGCGTTCATCTCACCGGAAATGAATGAACGGCGCTGTGCCGAGCAGAACTGCACACCGGCTGCACACACACACGCATGCACCCCGTTAAGACCGTTGAAGCGGGTAGGGCTGCGGGCTGTTGCAGCGGGTGTAACGGGGCCACCGATCGATCGTGGCGTGACCTAGTTCCACGCGGCGAGGAGCTCCGGAGCACATAGGCACACTGGTCCCACGTGTGGGGCAGTGCCCACTGCCGCGCGGTAGGGGTGTGCGGGTGGTGGGTAGCATGGGGTCGCATTGGCAGAGAGCGTGGAGGAGGGAAGAGAGGAAAGGAAAGGCACAAACATTTCCATCAGTCTTGGCATGACCGAGGCCTAACTTGAACATCAGCCTCCCGCCACCAGTGCCAAGTCACCCTCTCACGCTCCCACCCATTCACTCTCACTCCCACCCCACCCAGTCCGTAAAGGGCGTTCTACTGCAGTGTTCTCCCACCAGGTGAAGGCAGCAGAATGGCCTTGACATTAGGACAATGCCCAGAGCCGACTTGATTGATTGATTGGCGGTTGCCTTATGCCCGGCACACACCTCCCGTATACGACCTAAAACTGCCCGTTTCGCGATTAAGTTTTAGTTTTAGTCGTTAGGTGTGCGCCCCCGTAGCACACCAGAGCATTGCGATTCGCGACTTAAAACTCAGTTTTAGTGCTTAAAACACGAATCGCAAGACATTCGAAAAATGAATCGGCCAGTTTTACGTCGCGAAACGGGACGGGTCGGGTTGTGAAACGCAGTCAGTTTTAGCGCATGAATCATATACGGGAGGTGTGTGCCGGGCATTACATCATGTCAGCAGCATAGGTCTTATTCATATAGGTGGTGTTCTCTGTGGTAGTGGTTAGAGTGTCTGACTTTTGTCTAGATCAGACTCCTAATCTGAAGGTTCATGGTATGATTCCCCAAGCCCCCACCTCTGCCAATTTGTATAACTTACAGCACCATCAACAGTTGCTCTCATACCATGTCTATGTGGTGTCGGAGCTTAAAAATCCCTTGGGTCGGTAAAAGTGTAGGCCCGGGCTTTCTATCGACAAACTGTCTAATGGTGAAAACATGTCTATTCAGACTTATCCATAATAGGCAGTATAAATCTTCAAGAAGAAAAAAACTGGTTAACTTGTATTCAGCCATATATTTTATTCAACCACCGCCTTTACACATAATATAAATACAACATAGAATCACTCATGTGTCAAATGAGTCTCAATTCTGCAAATTATGGCCAAGGATAATATAATTCTACATAACCCAGAAATTGTGATGGGTGTAGGGATCGGTGTGAGTGGATCTGGGTTCGTTGTTGGAGTTTTACATCCTGGCAACGAGCACGAAGCTAGGAAGCAACAAGTGTCAATTTTAAAGTCATTTGTGTGACTCGACCAGGAACCGAACTCCCGACCTTCCGCACGCGATGTCCGTGCTCTACCGATTAGGCTACCACGCCCTGTCGTGAGTGGAGTGAATGGGAATGTCGGCCTGGTGCCCGGATGTTCTTATAACCCCCAGATCTACCCAGAGCTTACATTATCCATCCATATAAGGATGAGGCTGGGCGCTTTGCTTTAGCTTCCCTTTTCGATGCAAATGCTATGCGGCTGTGACTCAAATTGCAGGCATGTGCTGAGGGTGTATGTTGCTCCCAATATGATTGGTAGGAACCGTCCTCTTTGCGGTTGCGCAGCATTAGGGTGTGGTATTACAGCATGGCATTAAAGTGTCATAGTCCGATGGTTTAGAGTTTCTGTCATTTTCTGAGATAAATAAATTAGATTGATCGCTACAGCCTACCTTACTTTAGTTTGAAGTAACTTTTATTTTTTATGGTTAACTTTGGAGATATTTGATGTACAACCCATGCAAAATTAATTTTGCCAAGCACACCAAAACTCTGACACCATAGGCATCTGCAGTAACATATTGTCTTAAATTGCATTTGTATTCCCTTCAGTGTGATGACAAATGTTTAATAAGTGCACCAGTATCTTAGTTAGATATGTGGAATCAAATCTAGATAATTGTTTTGGTTTTGAAAATTTCATATTTTCATCGGACTATGCAACTTTAAAAAGAGACACTAGTGGGGAATTATAATGGGGATTTGGAATGACAATATAGTGGCATGACATAGGGGCATTAAGACTGAAATTAGCAGGGATGAAAGTGATCTCCGGGAAAAAAAGTGGAAATGCTGATATTCTCCCATAGGCTTAACACTGTCAGGGAATCGCGGAAAATTTGCGGAAGTTGGGTTTCATATATATTGGTATACGCTGATAGTGCTGCACCGTTTGAAGCATGTATAATAGTACTAGTAGTAAACGCTGGTAGCATTCCATATACGCGTAATGCGTAATGCGAATGCAAATGCGAATGCGACAAAAAATCGAAACGCCTTGAAACCTATGAGCTACATTCCATACACACGTAATGCGTAATGCGAATGTGAATGCGTCAGAAATTCATTATTCCGATCGGTCCCTGTAGCGATCGGTGCGTAATGCGTTATGCGTCAAGCTGGATGTGAATAGAAACCTGAGTCTGATGTCTCCATTAGTTTAACACCAGGAGAGGCGACTGAGCATTACGGAACAGCCTCACAGAGGGGTGCTAATTGGAAACACATGGTGAGCTGGGCACCAGGGAGACATAGGGTTAGGGGAAAGCTAAAAATGCTACCATATGCACAGAAATATGAATACTTATCTATAATTTGGTTATAATAAAGGTAGGAACCCCCATGTGACATACAAAAAGTTACATAGATATACATGCAATATTTGGTCACATACAGAGCAGTATGGAGAATAATTGTTTATTTTTATTTTTTAAATATAGCCAGTCGTGCGCCACATAACGCATTACGCATTACACGTATATGGAATGCTGGCATTCGCATAACGCATGCCGCATAACGCATACGCATGCCGCATAGAAGGCATCTAGCTTTACACGTGTATGGGTATGCGAATGCGAATGCAACAAAAATCGAATGCTTGAAGCCTATGGGCTACATTCCTTACACGCGGTATGCGAATGCGAATGCGACAACTCGATCGGTCCATGTAGCCATAGGTGCGGCATGCGGCATGCGGCATGCGGTATGCGAATAGAAACCATCAGCCGTATGTGTCCATTAGTTTTAGATGAGGAGAGGCGACTGATCATTACGGAATGGTCACACACAGGGGTGCGAAGGGGACACACAGGCATAGAGGGGTGCCGTGTACATAGTGATTAGTGTGTGTGCGGAAGGGAAACATATGGTAGTAGTAGTAGTAGTAGTAGTGGTAGTGGTGGTGGTGGTGGTGGTGGTGGTGCCGTGTACATAGTGATTAGTATTCAGCATGACAGTAAATATTCAATTAAGACTCACATCAATAATTTTGTCCGATGTTTATGAGTTTCCACCATATTTTGTTAACATAAGTATATTAGGTCGATCGTTATTGTCTACTTTATTTCAATTTGGAGCAATTTTGATTATGTGTGAGACCTCGCCGCATGCACATACCGCATGCTGCATACCGCATAGAAGGAATCATGCCATTCGCATACCATATGCCGCATACCGCATACTGCGTGTAACGAATGCACGCTTTAGTTAGTGGCATAATTAATAGACAAATTAATAAGTGACAACAGATAATGGCATTCTAGGTTCATTGGAGAGTCACATTAGAGAGTAATAACAGAGAAGGTCATTAGATATTGACATTCGGGAGTGGCATTGGAGAGTGGCATTATATAATGACACCAGAAAGTGGCAGTACAGAGGGACATTACATGGTATTACAGAAGGACATTACAGAGTGACATTACCTAATGACATGTAAGGGTGACAGGAGAAAGTAGGAGTAGAGATGGACATTAGACTAGTGGCATTAGAGAGTGGCATTATACAATGGCATTAGAGAGTGGCATTTGGCGGCTGCAGGTACTTAACAAGGCATGGCGGGGCACCTTCTGTTGTAATTCAATTGTGCATAGATCACAGGGAAGGGGTTGGGGATTCGGGTGGGGTGGGGCGGGGCGGGGCGGGGCGGGGCGGGCCGGGGCGGGGCGGGGCGGGGCGGGGCGGGGCGGGGCGGGGCGGGGCGGGGCTGGGCGGGGCGGGGCGGGGCGGGGCGGGGCGGGGCGGGGCGGGGCGGGGCGGGGCGGGGCGGGGCGGGGCGGGGGATTCAAGGGGGTGCAAGGGCGGTATGCAATCAAATCAACTAGCATCGGACACTTAGGACCCGGATGCTATATTGCACTGGAGGCAATGTTCATGGCGACTTGGGTAATAACACACACACAATTCGTGAAGTTACGGCATTGTCCCTAACCACAACCTCACATCCATCTCCTCACTCACATACACACAGGGGTGCACAACTACACCGCCACGCACTCACGCCACGCACTCACGCCACACACACAACTACACCACCACACACTCACACCACATACCTACCACACATACAGAACTACACCACCCCACGCCCACATCCATCACCTAACCCACATACACACACCTCACACCCATATATATAACACATATATATATGCACATATGCACACACATACCCCATACACACCACGCATACACCACAAACAAACATGTACAACTACACAACCACACTAACCAACATATGCAACTACACAAGCACACACACCAACACCAACACATACAATTATACAAGAACCACACACACTCCACACACGTAACGCACAAACATAAGTACATCACTCACACACACGCACAGATACCTACATTTACATACATAACTACACCGTCCTACACCTACGCCCATAACTACATTACCCACACCATGTTCAGCCCCATATACACACTCCCCCACACACTACCCACTCCCCACACACAACACACATCACTTCTCGTCACCCACCACCACCCTCCCACCACACCCACACACCGGCGTCACCCCGTACAACACACTCCCCACACACAACACACCACCTCACGTCATCCACCACCACCCACCATCCTCCCACCACACCAGCCTCACCCACACACCAGCCTCACTCCCCACACACAAGACACATAACCTCACATCACCCACCACCACCCTCCACCCACCACCACCCTCCCACCACACCCACACACCAGCCTTACCCCGTATGCACACTCCCCCCACACAACACACATCACCTCACCTCACTAACCACCACCCTCCACACACCACCACCCTCCCACCACCCCCGTCGCCCCCCCCCCCCGCCTCTGTGCCAGCCTTCTCTCTGCCTGCCACAGTGCATGCACACAGGTCCCGCCATCACCTGTCTGCGGGCATGGTAACCATATTGCCATGGCAACACCCCCCCCCCCCGCCGTCTCCTGGGAGTGGAAGCACTCAACGGCCCTGTCCGTCTCATCAGGAGCAGTGGCGGGAGGCGACTGTGCTGAGCAAGATGTTAGGTTTTTCTTTGGTTTGTTTGTTTGTTGTTGTTTTACGTCCTAGCAACATCTAAAGATCTTAGGGTGATGATCATGATGATGGTGGTGGAGGTGACGGGCATAAATCGAGACCTGCCTGCCATGAATGTCCTATTTGAGTACTCCAGCGGACCGGGCGCGGTGGCCGAATCGGTAGAGCACAGGCCTCGCGTGCGGAAGATCGGGAGTTCGCGGGTTCGGTTCCCGGTTGAGTCAAACCAATGACTTAAAAATTGATACTTGTCACTTCCTAGCATGGGGCTCGGCATTATTAGGATAGGGCAAGGAATGGTTAGCTCAGTGTCAGGATAATGTGAGTGAGTGGGATATTGGGTCATGGTGCCAGCGGCTTGATTTCCCAGTGGGGCAGCACTATAAAATCGCCATGAGTGTGTACTGTCACAAGTCGGTAAATGTCCTGATATGACCTTAGATTTTGCTAGGACGTAAAACAAGAAACAAGTACTCCAGCGAAAACAAGTTGTCTTTTCCACACACAAAAATTGTGTACTTTCCAAATATTTTTGGCTAATACAAATATATTTTGCGTATTGGCATACTCCACCTTAAGTCTTTGCACAAAATATGCAAAAATTGTATGGGTTGGCAGGTCTTGCCGATCCCAAATTTCGTATTTGGATACTTCAGAGAAATAAAAATTACGGACTTATCCCCACCCTAAAGAGTATTCAATTGTGTACTTTACCCGCCATTTTTTGTTTGTTAATTGTGTACTTTCCAAATCTTCTTAGCATTACCAATTTTAGTTGTGCCCATTGGCATACTCCGGCTGAAAGCTGTTTACAAAATATGCAAATTGTGTATGGCTAAGCAGGTTTGTAAATGACTCTTTCATTCGTCCATGTACACTTCGCTGAAGGCATGGACTCAGGATCATAATAGCACTTTTATATAGAGGATATACATGAAAAAAAAGTTGGTTAAACCAAAGTCGGTTAATCCAAATTATCGGTTAATCCAAACAAAATTGTCGGGCCCCAGGCCACTTCCGGTATGGTTAAACCAAACTACCAAGGAGTTATAAGGTCATCTGAGACCCCACCAACTTTTTTATATGATAAATGGTAGTATTTTGCCATGCCACCAACATTTTTTTGGATTAACCAATCGTTTGGTTTAACCAAGCTTGCTTTAGCTTGGGTTATACTGTATATACAATAATCAAAGTGTCCACACATATTGTATATTACATTCATAATGCACCCGTGTTTTTGCCAAAGCCATATCAAAGTCAAAGCCAAAACTCGGCTGAACCAATGATAGGTTAATCCAAAGAAATTTCTAGGGTCCCTTCAAGTTTGGTTTAACGGGGCTATACTGTATCAGGATGTAAAACTCCAACAACCAACCAACCATCACGTAATGAATCCCGTCCTGCCAGGACCTCAACTGCCAGCAACAAAACAAACTTTGATAATTCTACTTTTTGTCTTTTTGCTTTCTGTTTGATGTGGGTGTTTTTTTTTATGGGTGTGGGTGGGAAGGGGGATTATTACTATTTAGAGGGTTATGACTGTGTTCTCACTAAGTTCATTAACAATAGTACTAGTACGTATACATTGTATTACTGTATGTTTCAGATGACCGTCGTCATTGTTCAACACACTGAATAAATGGTTCCATACTTATCTATGACGACGGGCATCTCAGTTTGATCACCCCAGTAGGGTCGCTGTTGGGTTCTCGGCTGCGTTTGCAGCAGTCTATCGAGATGGCTGCCATAGCAACGCGGGTAGTGAGTCCTCACTGCTGCAGCTAAACGCCAAGCTGGGCGGGGTCCAACCTCCAAGTGGAGGAGGCTTCCTTCACTCAACTCCCTCAGACATACCCATAAATAGTTCCATACTTATCTACTATTAGCCAAAACATTTAGTTTATTCTTCATAACCATATACCGTAGATGTCCCAATAGACACACACGGCACAAGTGCAGGCACATGGATACGCGTCTATTCAAAGCATAAGAATTTCATGGAATTGTTTTTGTTGTGCCTCTGAAAATAAAGTGGGATTGTCTTATTTTATGTGCATTCAGTCTGAATATGATCGTAAATTTTTATTTGTTTTTGTTGTGCCTCTGAAATAAAGTGGGATTGTTATATTTTATATACATTCAGTCTGAATATGATTGTAAATTTGTGTGGGCTTTCAATCTTGAAATGGTGGTTGTGCTTCTATTGGGTAGCATGCTTCTATTGGGACATATATATACGGTAGGTGTCAACGCCGAGGTCTAGCCATTGGATTGACAGTGGTTTAACCGAGTCATTTAGGAGATAAATATCCGCCGTCGGTTAAATATACATGCCGCATTTCCGAGATTGGTAGTTGGCCTTTATTGATTTTGAGCTCCCCCCCCCCCCACAGATCCCCCCTCCCACCCCACGGAACCCCCTCCACCCCCACCCCCCTTAACACTACCTTTCGCCAACATTGTTTTAATGTAAATAACACGCAAGACTGCTTTACCAATAAAGCAGGAATAATTAGTAGACGCCCTAAGAAGTGGACTGAATCGTCCAGAGATTTAATATTATTGATGTTTTGTGAGTTTAATGTTGCTGCCATGTGACAGAAATTAAATCAATTCAAAATTGCATCTGAAATAAAGAGATTTTGTCATTTGATGCAAATCTGAGCATTTCAGACTTTCATGTAAATCTAAATGTAAGCATATAAATGTGATTAATAAAAATGATAGGGTAAATAATAACTTATAGGTCAAATATGGCTCTTGCTGCTGAGATGGTGCTAAACCATCAACAATCAATCAATCTGCCCTCACCCGAATCGTCCGAATCACCTCAAACCAAAGTTAGTTAATCCAAACAAAATTGTCGGGCCCCAGGCCACTTCCGGTACAATTAAACTAAACTTTCATGTGGTTACAAGGTCATCTGAGAGTACACCAACTTTTTTATATGAGAAATGGTAGTATTTTGCCGGGCCGCCAACAAAGGTTTGGATTAACTGATCATTTGGTTTAACCAAGCTTGGTTTAACGGGGGTATACTGTATATACATAAAAAACAATAATCAAAGTGGTATATTATATTCATAATGCATCCGCATGTTTGCCAAAGCCAAATCGAAGTCGAAGCCAAAGCTCAGTTAAACCAATGATCGGTTAATCCAAACAAATTTCTAGGGTCCCTTCAAGTTTGGTTTAACAGGGTTATACTGTAATTCGGTTAGTCCCTTTTCTCTTGAAGAACCATCCCCACATTTAAGACGATGGCGAGTTCATATTCTAGTTATTCCCAGTCCATGCAGTCAGTCACTACTACTGTACCAGGTAGCGTTGTTTCTTCCAAAGAAAGGATAGTAATAGAAGATTGCTCTGTACAGAAGTGGACGAACTACTGTTGTGGATAGCAGTGCACCATGCAACTCACTCGTAGAAATGGTCTTATAAGTTATAGACGATTTCTACTACCATCGGGTCCTCTGGTGGCATTTGCGAGAATGAGTAGTGGTTAGCAGCGTAGAATGCAGCATGCATTGTGAAAAGGGCCTTTTAACCGATGGCAGTGGTGAGAATTAATGTCGTGGGTGCTAGCTTACTGTGTCGCATGATCTATGGAAAGGTTTTATAGATGATTTCTACTACCATCCTCGCACTCTGATGGAAGTGGCAAGAATTAATGTCGGCAGTTGTATCCCACTGTGCAGCATGCCCTGTGGCAAGGTTGTATAGAGCATTTACACGACCAAGCTCCCCGATGATGCCAGTCGCATGGAGGAATATTGTGAGTAGTAGCTCAACGTACATGATTTTCTGTGAAAAGAGTCTTATAGAGGATTTCTATAAACGCTCTGCCTCCTGATTGCAGGAGCGAGAATTAAAGCTGCATAGTCCGATGAAAACATCAAATTTTCAAAACCAAAACAGTTATCTAGATTTGATTCTACATATTCAACTTAGACACTGGTGCACTTATTAAGCATTTGTTGCTGCATAGAAGGGCATAATAAGTAAATCAATAGAAACTGTTACTACTGAAGTCTATGGTGTCAGACTTCTGACGAGCTTGCCAAAATTATTTTGGCATGTTTTGACATCAAATACCTCCAAACTTCGCCATTTAAAATTAAAGTTACTTCAAACTAAAGTAAAGTAGATTATAATGATTAGTATAATATATTTATCTCATCAAATATAAAAAATTCAAAAGCATCGGACTATGCAACTTTAATATGTTGGATAGCAACTTATTATTTAGCGTGTTCTGGAGGAAAGGTCTCAGAGGATTTCCACCAGAAGTCTGCTCTCTGGTGGTAGTTTTATGTGCAGTATCTCACTGCGAAACATCTTTTGTGCAAAGGTCTGATACTAGTGATAGAGGATTTCAATAACTAACTTCTGGTGGCGGTGACAAGAACTAAACCAGTGGGTACCACTACCAGCAGCCTGCTCTGCGTGCATCATTAAAAAAGGTTTATTGAGCGAATGCAGGACCGTATATGTTGGCAGGATGTAAAACTCCAAGAACCAACCAACGAACATGACTCGGTATCCGACTCAGTCATATTATCCTGGCGTTGAGCTGAACCCGTCATTGCACTCTCCTAGTAATGTGATAATAATGAGCGCCTGATAAGGCAGTGACAAATATCCATTTTTGCCAAGTATTTTGATTTGACTCAGACGGGGTTCGAACCTATCAGCTTCGACATGGGAATAGGGTGCTGTAGTGAGTCGGCCATCCCGTGGTGCATTGCGATCTTATCGAGACACGACCAGATAGCGGGCGGCTGACCGAATCGGGCAAGTCAATCAGACCCAGGAGCACAGCCTCCCAATCAGATACGGGCGTAAATAATGAACGTTACAAATGTCAGCTAGATAGGCCTTCTGGGGTGCCCTTAGAAAGCAAAGGGGGTGAGGTATGGGGGTTGGGAGGTGAGGGCGAGAGGTTGGAGTTGGGTGGTGATGGGTGGGAGTTGGGTTTGTTTGTTTGTTGTTGTTTTACGTCCTAGCAACATCTAAGCTCATATCAAGACGGTTACCGACTTGTGACAGTGCGCACTCATGGTGACTTTATAGTGCTGCCCCATTGGGAGACCAGGACGCCAGCACCATGACCATATATCCCACTCAGTCATATTGGGGTGTAGAGGGAATTAGAGGAGGGGGGGGGGGGGAATTAGAGGATGGGGGGAGGGGAGTCAGATGGCCTCTCGCTGGACAGATGGTTGGCTCAGCGTCTAATTCACGCTGAGCCAACCAGTCCTTTTCCTATCCTAATATTAATAATGCCGAGCGCCTGGCTAGGAAGCGACAAGTATCAATTTTTAAGTCATTGGTTTGACTCGACTAGGGTTCGAACCCACGATCCCTTGGTCTGCCAACACGGGATACGGAGGCTTTAAAAGGTTTTGGACTGTATGGGGTTTGAACCCACAACACCAAACAACTTCAGATTACAGAGAATTGGGTGGTGAGGGGTGGGAGTTGGGAATTGGAAAGTAGAAATATACAGTATGACTCAACTGTATAATGCGATAGCTCAGGTATGTATACTGCAATCGCGTAACAAAATTGGGGTCGCATCAAATCGGGGCTCATTTTCCTTAGTTACCTTTGAATTAAAGAAGTATGGGTCCAATGAAATCATCGCGTTATATCCAAATTCAGGTTAAATCAGGGCACGTTATAATGGGGCATCACTGTGTATATATATATATATATATTGAGTGATAAGAGAGGGTGGGTTGGTTGTTGGCGTTTTATGTCCTTGCAACAGCTAAGGTCACATCAGGATGGTGAGTGAAGGAGTTTGATTGATTGCTTGATTGGTGGTTGCTTTACGCCGTGTCGGCAGGATAGGCCATATTCACGGTGAGAAATGTTTGTTTTTTGTTCAAACCATCGCTTTTACATGTAAAAGCAGACAATCAATTATGTGCCAATAGACACTCATTAAATTAGAAAGCTCACAATCATATATTTGTGTCCAAGGGAAACAAATTCCCATAGAAAAGGAAAAGTTTTATTAATAATTGATAGAATCTATTTAGTAAACTATATGAGGTGGTACAGTCCATCTGCCCTCAAAAAGGCTAACTGGACTGTACCACCTCAAGGAGTAGGCTCGCCAGTGTTAGTGTGGCTACAAGCCAGATGGCGGCGCCACAGGGAGGGTAACAGGTTGGAAATAACTCATGTAAATCTTTACTTATCTACCTCTTATACATCTCAAATATATATAGCCTTATCTTCACGTAAGAGAGGATGAGTGAAACGCAGACACTTTCTTCTGATTACAACATTATTCGGCTGCGACCCCACTGCCTCCTCAAAGAATGGTTGGTTGTGGGAGTTTTACATCCAGGTCATATCAGGATGGGTACCAACTTGTGACAGTGTGCACTCATGGTGACTTTATTGTGCTGTCCGATATGGAAATCAGGCCGCCAACACCATGACCCAAAATCCCAACAGTCACATTATCATGACACTGAGTTAAACAGTCTTTGCCTTATCCTATTAATGCCGAGTGCCAAGCTAGGAAGCGACAAGTATCAATTTTGTAAGTCATTATAGTTTGACTCGACCAGGAGTTGAACACCCGATCTACTGCATGGGAAGCCTGCGCTCTACCGATTCGGCCAGTGTGCGCAGCACCTTCCCAGAGGAAGCCCTTCTTGTGCGAGATCGAATGTGAGTGGAAGACCAACTGTTGAGTAATTCAGTCTGCACCTGCCTTCTAATGCAATTGCGAACAATACACTTAGCATTAGCCAGTGCTCGACAGGCAGTGAGACCCTCTGAAGTGCTTGTCTGAATATCTAATGAGATACTTGTTCAGGATATAGTTCTATCCAACCAGAGTTGGATCAACCAGTAATACCCTACTTCCTCAAATAGTAGGCTAACCACCGCGGCTAAAACTGGTGAAAGTAAAAATAATTTTAATCGATTTTAAAACAACTGAGATAAGTCACTATGGGTTGATTGAGTGGATGGTGATATTGTGTTAGCTTTGATGTAATCACCACACTGTTTATAAACTGATTGTGGTATTAGTATAATACAGGAAATATCACATTATGTTGGGTTCAGTTCATCAACACCAAAATAGATCACTTCATTCATTCATTGACAATTAATTGTGAATGATATTGCCGTTGGGGTGACGAAAATGGGAAATATTGTGCTTAGAGCAAGATTCAAACCGATACTTCTTGTCCTTCCAAGGCCAGCATGCTAATCATTACACCAAATATTCATAGGTGTCTTCATGTAATCATGGTATCCATGCAACCATGTCTCTGTGGATCCTTGCCTGAGAAGTCAGTTCAGACTATTATTACACTTGTCTCCCTGGAAGTGTAAGTCTTGTAAATGGTTTACATCCATAAGTTGTTTAATGCTTACAATTACATACATACAGGCAATGCACTTTCATACAGTTCTAAATGCATACCTGTGATGCTAAGCAATCACTGAGTTCACTAATTAACTAACTAATGGCATGTTAATTATTAACTAGATGGGATGGCCGAATGATTTAGAGCATCCGTCTCCCATGCTGGTAGATCATGGGAGCATGGGTTCGAATCTTGGTCGAGTCAAACCAATGACTTAAAAATTTATAGTTGTCGCTTCCTAGCCAGGCGCTCGGCATTATTACGATAAGGCAAGGAGCAGTGGAATGAGGAAGACCAGTCGTCGGTGACTGAAATTTCCCCTGCTTAAACAACTAATGTACAAACAAAAAGAGAGAAGGTGTGCTACTTGTGACAACTAAGCATCATTGTTGTTTCATGCCAGTTTGGATGTCAACGCCATGAATTAAGTAGTTAGCATTGTGATGCTGAAGTAAAAACCGATTGGTGTGCTGATGTGATTCATAATTAACATGGTCTTTCCTCGATTCGGGACACAGCACTCAGGTATCAAAAATGGACATCAAACTAGACTCAACCACTTTGTTATTTCTTCACATCTGATATCAATCAAAGATATGTGTGTCTTGTAACCTGAGAGAAAGACAAAATACCCGTTAAATATCACATTATGTCTCTAAAGTCATATCAGAACGGGTACCGACTTGTGAGAGTACTCACTCATAGTGACATTATAATTATAGCGCTGTCCCACTGGGGGACCAGGCCACCAGTACCATGAGATAATATCCCACTCAGTCTGGTTATCCTGACACCGAGCCAATCATTCCTTGCCCTACCCTAATAATGTCGAGCGCCTGACTAGGAAGCAACAAGCATCAATTTTGTACGTCATTGGTTTGACTCGACCAGGAAACGAACTCCTGACCTTCCGCACGGGAAGTCTGCACTCTAACGATTCAGCTACCGGGTACGCTAACTGAGAAAGTCACGACGAACAAACACAATGGAGCCCACAACCAAACCGGTGAAAAACAAGTGATGACACTTATTTCCTGCGCACCACCCTCCCAACGCATGTTATTCCATAAATATGGTAGTCACACAGTGATCACACTGGAGAATATGTCACTGTACAGAGTGGTACCAATTTACTTCCTCTCACTCCCCAAACAACTGGGTGCACCTATGAAATGTGCTAGTTTCAGCTCATCTCAGCTCTTGTTTGATACATAGAATACCAACTAAAAATATATATATATATAATAAATTAAGATATTAATCTTTTATCCAGAATGGCAATTACATCAATATAATCAGCACATCTTCTGCCATGTGCGTTTAGATTTAGAGAAATATGGGCACTCAGACTAGTGTTAGAGCCATAAGGGGAATAGACGGCTGGAGGGACGGAGGAAGGGGTGGAGAGAAGAATGTAGGTAGGGGAGAGGAACGGACAGCCAGCGAGTATGGGGGGTGGGGGGGGGGGTAGGAAAGAAGGAAGGGGGAAAGGGGAGGGAGGAGGGAGGAGGGAGGGGGGAGGGGATCGGAGTACGGGGGATGGAAAGAGGGAGGAGAGAGGGAGGAGGGAGGAGGGAGGAGGGAGGAGGGAGGAGGGAGGAAGGAGGAGTGAGGGGGAGGAGTGAGGGAGGGGAGAGGGAGGGGGGAGGGGGGAGGAGGCAGGAGGCAGGAGGCAGGAGGCAGGAGGCAGGAGGCAGGATGGAGAGGAGGAAGGGATGAGAGGGTAGGGAGGATGGAGAGATGGAGGGATAGAGCGAGGCTGAGAGGAAAGAGTAGTTGGGATCGGGGGATGATGTCACCCCTCTAGGGTGAACGGTGGGGGTTGGTAGGGGAGGAGGGGTGTAACGGTGGGGGTTGGTAGGGGAGGAGGGGTGTAGAGGGAATTAGAGGAGAGGGAGGGGGGAATTAGAGGAGGAGGGAGGGGAGTCAGATGGCCTCTCGCTGGACAGATGGTGCGTAAATTGGACGCTGATCCAATCATGATTTGCTTCCAGCACACGCTAAATACTGAAGAGCGGACACGTTTGTTTTAATCCGCCAAGTTTACCTTCACGCTACATACTGAACCCCATTATAGATGCACATTCCCATGAAATATACAGCTACAGCATACAAAATATACATTGTACATAATAATACATATTAAAAGTAGCATAATCTGACGAAATCAAAGTATGTAAAAGACCAACGCATTGACCTAGATTTGGATTTGATCAGTTAAAATATATAAGTTGCTTGTCGGGGTTTATGTCCTAGTATCAGTTAAGGTCACATCATTACTGTTACTGACTTGTGAAAGTACTCTTCATATATACGGATAGTGATAAGACCGTTATCGCGTGTAATAAGATATGGAGTGCCTCCCCCACCCCCATCCCCACCGAACCGGGTGAGGGGGGGGGGGGGAGGTTCCGGTGTCGCGGTTTCAGTTCTCAACCAGTGGCAGTTCTCAACATCGCTTCTGCGCATGCGTCAAAGCATCGTCTGCGCATGTGTCAACATCAGCCAGATTCAAATCGCTGCCTCATACTGTCACTATAATGTCAGTGTCACTAACCTTATAAATTTAATATAATCTTTTCGGTAAACATGTTTTCTATAT
The DNA here is from genome assembly GCA_030323885.1 of Branchipolynoe longqiensis. Taxonomy (NCBI): domain Eukaryota; kingdom Metazoa; phylum Annelida; class Polychaeta; order Phyllodocida; family Polynoidae; genus Branchipolynoe; species Branchipolynoe longqiensis. Next base: position 45,424,571 of record CM059196.1, on the reverse strand, counting down.
GTGCCAAGCGATTTGTTTCTAGGTGGTGTGTGTGGTTTTAGAGATATTTCACTTTTTCTGTATGAAGATTGCTCACGACCATTGACAATGCCTTGAGTTTGCCGGTACGCGCAGTGCAAAACATTATTCAGAACCCTAACCATATCAATTTAATATAATCTTGTTGGTAAACATGTTTTCTATATGTCTGCCAAGCGATTTGTTTCTAGGTGCTTTGGTTTTAGAGATATTTCACTTTTTCTGTGTGAAGATTACTCACGACCATTGACAATGCGCAGATGATGCTGTTAGATTTTGACGCATGCACAGAAGCGATGTTGAGAACTGCAACTGGTTGAGAACTGAAACCGCGACACCGGCATGCACCGCTCACCTCCTGCGCGGGGCTTGACACTCCACTAGCTCGGATTTTTTTGTTATATATACATAATATATACATATGCATATATATACATATATATGCCTGTCTCACAAGGTGCTAACTCTTCGTTTTTTTGTCCATAGTAACGATTGACACAAAAGAGCAGAGAAACGGTTACACTGAAAACACAAGGACATTTGCTTAAAATCAATATGTATTCTATTGGGATTATGAAACACCATGTAAAAACAAATCAGTTTATCCTGAGCAAATGCATAAGTACATAGTGTGTTGATCGTTACTATCGACAAAGTTTTGTACCATATTGCTTAGCACCTTTTGAGACAGTCTCATATATACATATATACACATATATATATATAAATATATAGATATATATAATTATGTAGATAATAAATGGGAGTGTGTAAATGGGGTACCCCCCATCTTCTTCACCATAATGCACTCAATCTTCTCTCTATTTCACTGCCAGAATGTACGACAAATGCACATATATGGGTGCTGTATGCTTCATCCCAGTTGAGGTTCTCATCTAGAATTATACCTAGGTATTTCACAGAAGGGACTCTCTTTATTGTGTTATTGTTTATCTTTATGTTGTTTAGGTAATCAGGAATGGTTGTACTTCTGCTTTTAAATATTGTGTAGCATGTTTTGTTCAGGTTTACTGTTAATTTGTTATCATTGCACCATGTAAATATGTCTGAAAGGAATGTTTTAATTGAATGTTTTAGTTGTTTGGGTGAATTTGAGGTTATGAAGCCGTTGGTATCATCTGCAAATAACCTTGTTTTGACATCTTGTTTTGTACAGTTGACTATATCATTTGTGTAGATCAAAAATAGGAGAGGTCCCAGGACAGAACCTTGGGGGACACCATTGCTGATTGAGTTTAGCTGGGATCGTTTACCGTTTATGTATGTAAATTGCTTTCTATTGCTTAGGTAACTCTCAAACCATTTAAGTCCCTGGCCTCGAATTCTGTTGTGCCTAAGTTTTGAGAGTAGGATGTCATGGTCTACGGTATCAAATGCATTGCTCAGTTCTAAGTAGACTCCTGCAACATGTTTCCCATTTTCAAGGTCTTGTAGTATGTTGGCTAAGATTTCAGTCAGAGCCATTATTGCTGAGTGATTCTCTCTAAATCCAAATTGGTATTTGTATAATATTTTGTATTTGTTAAGAAATTGGTAAACTCTTTTGTACATTAGTTTTTCCATTAATTTGTTTAGGGTACTGAGTAGGCTGATTGGCCTGTAGTTATCAACTAGGTATTTCTCATTTTTCTTATGGATGGGTATTACTTTTGCAACTTTGAGATTTTCAGGAACAGTAGCATTTGCAAATGATAGGTTTATTATGTGGGAGATAGATGGTGCGAGTAGAGTGTCACACTCTTTGATTATTTTTGGAGAGATATTGTCATGTCCGCTTGACTTATTAGGATTTAGTTTCTTTATTTCTTCTAGGGTTTCTTGTTCATTGGTGGAACTAAGAAAAAAACTATGTGAATTTGGGTGTTTAAGATATTGTTTGTGTGCTATGCTATTACTGGATGGCCGAATGAGTTAGAGCGTCCGGCTCCCATGCTGGTAGATCGTGGGGTCGTGGGTTCGAGTCCCGGTCGAGTCAAACCAATGACTTTAAAATTGATACTTGTTGCTTCCTAGCCAGGCGCTCGGCATTATTAGGATAGGGCAAGGACTGGTGTGCTCAGTGTCAGGATAATGTGACTGAGTGGGATACCAGGTCATGGTGCCGGCGGCCTGGTTTCCCAGTGAGACAGCACTATAAAGTCGCCATGAGTGCGCACTGTCACAAGTCGGTACCCGTCCTGATAAGACCTTAGATGTTGCTAGGATGTAAAACAACAACAAACAAACAACAACAAACAAACAACTGGTGTGTTTTGCTGCAAGTTTTTCACCAATTGAACAGAAGTGTTCATTTAATGTGCTGGCGATATCTTCATTGTTTGACGCGATTAGGATTTGACCTTCCGAGCATCCACACAGCAAGCCTGCGCTCTAACAGATTCAGCCACCGCATCCAGTTATCATGTGCAATGTGCATCTATGTATGTGTCTATGCATTATGCATTGCAGGTGTCGCAGTGTCACACTGTCACGATACATACTACAGTTGGCTGAGGAGCTGGACGCTGCCACACTACTGTGACAGTGAGAGTGACACTGTCAGTGTCACTGACAGTGTCACTGACAGTGTCACTGTCAGTGTCAGAATGCCCTTTGCTTCTGTATGCATGCACGGCACGCCCACTGTCGGTAGAACAAGAAGCATGGTGCAGAGAGGGAGGGAGGGGCGGACAGAGGGAGGCAGGGTTCTCCAATGCATGGACTGGAGCCCGCCGGCTCCTGCGCACGCGTCACCTGGGCGCCGCCGGCAGGGCGCAGCACGGAAACCCTAGCGTTGACTGTAACGCGCTGAGCGAGGGGGAAGCATTTATTGAGCGATTTGAAGCTCCATTCATGAGGGGCTGCGAAGCTTGCTACAATGCACATTTGCTGTCTCTAACTTGCTGAGCGAGGGTGAAGCATTTATTGCGCGATATGAAGCTCCATGCAAGCGTGACTGCAGCTCGCTACAACTCACATTGGCTGTCCCTAACGTGCTCAGTGAGGATGAAACACTTATTGACCGATATGAAGCTTGATGCATGACAAACTGTGCAGCTTGCTACAATGCACATCTGCTGTCTCTAATGCGCTGAGTGAGAGTGAAGCACTTATTGAGCAATATAAAGCTTGATGCATGAGGGAATGTGCAGCTTGCTACAATGCACATTTGCTGTCTCTAATGCGCTGAGTGAGGGTGAAGCATTTATTGAGCGATATGAACCTCGATGCACGAGTGACTGTGCAGCTTGCTACAATGCACATTTGCTGTCTCTAACGTGCTGAGCACCAGATGTGGTGGCTGAATCAGATAGAGTGAAGGCCTCCAGTGTGGAAGGTTACTGTTTCTGATTCCAGCTTAGTCAAAGTAATGACATATAAAATTGATACTTGTCGATACCTAACCTGACCTTCGGCATTAACAGGACAGGACAAGGAATGGTCAGCACAGTATCAGGATTATAATGTGACTGTGTGGGATATTGGATATTGGATCATGGTGCTGATGGCCTGATCTCCCAGTAGGGCAGCACTATAAAGTCATCATGAGTGCGTACTGTTACAAGTCGGTGCCCAGCCTGATATGACCCTTGATGTTGCTAGGATATAAAATAATGAGAAACAAACAACCTAACGCGCTGAGCGATGGTGAGTCACTTATTGACTGATATGAAGCTCGATTCGTTCACTTTGCATTTCCAAATGCATCAAGCTAAGATTCCATATATGCGGTATGTGATATGTGAATGCGAATGCAGCAAAAAATCGAAAAGCATGTAAATGAATAGTGCTGCTTCCATGTGTCCGAATGCGAATACGAACGCGAATGCGAATGCGGAAAATGGATCGACCCATGGACCAATCAGTGCAAATGTGAATGCGAATACTGCTGCGTTTGCCATAGAAAACAATACAACTTTGATATTCCTTCAGAAATTTGGAGCAAAAAAAAATAATGTCATGGGTATCTTTTTTGGTGTGTTTGTTTGTTTAATGACTTCGCAGCATAAGAAGTAAACATCGGCTATTCGGGGTTGGCATATATCTATGCCGCATATACCGCATTCGCATGCCGCATACTGCAAACTGCGTGTATGGAATCTTAGCTTTATAGCATATAGGGAGGGCCTTGCGAATCAGGCGTCGTGGCCTAATCGATAAGAGTGCAGGCTTCCCATGCGGAAAATCAGGAGTTCGAATCCCGGCCTGATTCAAAGGAAGGTTTTACCAAATATATATTTGTCGCTACCTAGACTGGTACTCAGTATTACTAGGATATGACATTATATAAAAGTGATATCTTCCTGGGAGCTGGACTGATATCAACATTGTGTTCGGATCGGACAGGTTCTTTGTACTGGTGTGAATACATGGCGATATATAATGCTTCAGTAAATGAATAAGATAACTCAGTGGCAGATGTAAGCATTTGCATAAAACATATCAATGCGTATAACCCACTACAAAAAATCCTGTTCGACGCCAACATCCAATAGTCAAGGCCGACATCTTTAACAGATGTCGGCATCACAATTGTTACAGTGTAGTGCATTTCTTTGTTTCATATTAAATTATCCTAGAAACAAACAGGGTTGTTGTATTTTCTCTACCTTTACATTCAGGATAAATTTTAGAACTTTCCAACACCTCTGTCAATGCTAAGGTATAACTATGCCGTTCGACGCTGACATCCAATGCTCGACGCCGACAACTTTCCCCGATTGGCCTATTTTCGTGAACTGACTCCCAATAGATGCGCACTGCATAATAACATGATGTTATTGTGGTATTTTATATAGTTGATGAGACTGCTGTATATTTCTTATATGAATATATAACTGCGTGCACCTTAGAGTTCTTCGTTTCTGCTTGAATGAAGATTACCTTTCGGTGTGAGATAGAACGAAAGAAGCATTGCCTCGATCATGTATGCAAATAGTGGAGTTAGGTATTGTTAGTGGTGTTATGTATCTTCTGTAGGTATCATGTGGGCAAAGGGGTAGAACTAGAGAATAGACAGGCCCTTCGGGTGATATACACCTATATATATATATATATATATATATATATATATATAAGCCACATCAATCAGCACCTAACGCGGCTGCGTTGTCATGGCAACACCCTTAGCCAGCGCACACATGGCAACGCACTATGCCAGCATAAACGTGGCACAAGGCATATATACCAACACACACATTGCAGTTGGTTGGTTGTGGTTTTATGTCCTGGCAACATCCCAGGTCATATCAGGATGGGCGCCGACTTGTGGCAGTTTTCATTCATGGCGACTTTATAGTGCTGCCCCACTGGGAGACCACGCCACCAGTACCATGATCCCATCAAATCACATTATCCTGACACTGGGCCAAACAGTTATTGTCTTAGCAACTCAAACATGGATGACATAGTTCATGTAGTAACTTCAACATAACAGATAGAAAGATTGCCGCCTACCGGACGCAGTGGCCTAATTGGTAGAGCGCACGGTTCCCCTGTGGAATGCTCGGAGTTCGAATCCCAGCTGAATCAAACCAATGACTTATGAGTTGTATTCTTGTCTCTAGCTGACCTGGCGCTCGGCATTAATAGACTAGAACAAGGACTGGTTTGCACAGTATCCTGGTAATGTGACTGTGTGGGATATCGGGTCATGGTGCCGGTGTAACGATTTCAACTTCCCCCCTTCTCAAGTTCCCCCCCGGGAATCTGAAAACGTTTTTAACTTCCCTCCAGGGAAATTAAAAACGTTTTCAGATTCCTGGGGGGGGACTTAAAAACAGTTTTCAGATTCCCCCCCTATTTTCAAATTCCCCCCTCCGGGAATTTAAAATTGTTTAAAATACTTTAAAAAACGTTTTTAAATTTCAGACCTATAATATTTTTTTCTTAACCATCTTGGAGACTTTTTGTGTCATTTGTGGTTAAATATATTTTATTGTACTAGTAATAATTTCCATTATGTTATTCTCTGTATATTATAATATTTGTCATGAAAAATAATCAAAAATAACAAAAAATTACAAAAATAAAGAAAATTCCCCAAAAATGGGGGGGGAGGGAAAGTTAAAATGAGGGAGGGAATTTGAAAACGTTTTCAAATTCCCCTGGGAGGAATTTGAAAACGTTTTCAAGTTCCTGGGGGGGAACTTGAATATGGGGGAAATTTGAAATCTTTACACCGGTACATGTCGGTACCCGTCCTAATATGACCTTAGATGTTAAGACCTAAAGCAACAAACAAGCATTCTAGGAAGTCTAAGCCCTATTTATATTATGGCTGTATCAACACACGCCCCAACATGATCGTCCTCTGTCAGCACAAGCATGAAGTGATTATGCATAGACAAACGCTGGATTCCTTCCCCCTGTCAAACACTGGATGTATATACCGGGCGTGGTGGCCGAATCGGTAGCACACACGCATCGCATGCAGAAGATCGGGAATTCACGAGTTCGGTTCCCGGTCGAGTCAAACCAATGACTTAAAAATTGCTACTTGTTGCTTCCTAGCCTGGTGCTCGGCATTATTAGGATAGGGCAAGGACTGGTTAGCTCAGTGTCAGGATAATCTGACTGAGTGGGATATCTGGTCATGGTGCCGGCAGCCTGATTTCCCAGTGGGGCAGCACTATAAAACCACCATGAGTGCATACTGTCACAAGTCGGTACCCATCCTGATATGACCTTCGATATTGCTAGGACATAAAACAACAACAAGCAAATAAATCTATATATATATATATATATCATATTAAACCCGCATATCATATATACCTACCGAAACACTGCTCACTCCATTTTTAACCGGACAAAGAGTGTTTAGCCTATATTTAATATATATATATACATAAGCATACATATACCAACACTGTATATCACATAGTGTACATGAGCAAACACGTTCTAATTCATATATATATATATATGTATATAATATATGTAGTAGTCTGCACTGACCACTCACTGTCTCAGGCAAGTAACGACATAGACAGGTAGGCTTAGGTAGTGTGGTGATATCAGGGAGCCTATGTAGTGTAATGGTTAGCACACTGGCCCAGAATAAAAAAAGATGTGGGTTCGAGTCCTGCTCCAGGCGCAATATTTCCCATTTTCATCACCGCCACAACATATATATATATATATACATACATATAATCCTAAATACAACAAGACTGTCCATTATCACTAGTGTTTACACAGAAGTCAATAGACCTATTTCATGTGGCGTCAGCATAGGTATCTAGGTCAGGGCATGGACCTTTTAGCTGCAGGACAACACACTGTCACACTGCAAACTCAATGGCCATGAGCAATCTTCATAGAGAAAAGGTGAAATATCTCGAAAACCACACCACTTAGAAACAAACTGCTCGGAAGACATATAGAAAACATATTAAACGAATAGATTATATTAAATTTATATGGTTAGGGTTCTGCATTTCTATTACTTTTGAATAAAATAGACGTTTTACACTGCGTGTAACGGCAAACTCATTGCATTGTCAATGGCTATGAGCAATCTTCATAGAGAAAAGGTGAAATATCTCTAAAACCACACCACTTAGAACCAAACTGCTTGGAACACATATAGAAAACATATTCAACAAATAGATTATATTAAATTTATTAGGTTAGGGTTCTGCATTTCTATTAATTTTGAATAAAATAGACGTTTTCCACTGCACATACCGGCAAACTCAATGGATTGTCAATGGATGTGACATGTGAACAATCGTCATAGAGAAAAGGTAAAATATATCTAAAACCACACCACTTAGAAACAAACTGCTCAGAAAACATATAGAAAACATATTCAATGAATAGATTATATTAAATTTATATGGTTAGGGTTCTGCATTTCTCTTAATTTTGATTAAAATAAACGTTTTGCACTGCGTGTACCGGCAAACTCAATGGCAGTGTGCCTTCGTTCTGCAGCCAAGCTGCGCGCGCATACACAATGTTTATAAACATTGAAAGGGGTCTATAGCTGACCCAGTAGAATGACGATTGCTCCCATCCACCCCCACCCCCCTCTCGACCAGTGACCACTAGTCGACTGACCCATCGATATAAGGATTCGAGGCCAAATGCCAGCGCGGTGGCGGTGGGGTGAGGGCAAGAGAGGAGGCGAGGGAGGTGGGCGCGGTGTGGTGGGCGGGGTGAGTGGATCTTGGCCGTGTGCCAATCGATTAGGAACCGGTAGTAGTGGTGGAAAGGAAAAGAGGACCCAACAGCCAGGGTATGGGACGGACAGGGGGGTGGGGGCAGGAGGGGGAGGGGAATGGGGGGAGGGGGTGGGGGTGGGGGCGAAGGGGACGGAGTAGAGGGTCTGAAGGGGGCGGGGTAGAAGAGGACGAGGTAGAGGGAGCGATTTGAGGTTGGACACATTGTTTGCTTGTTTGAGCTGTATGTCCTGGCAACATCTAAGGTCATGTCAGGACGGGTACCGACTTGTGACAGCACACACTCATATTGCCTTTATAGTGCTAACACTATGCACTGGTGTGGAAAAAGAGCAAGTCGGAATACTAATACGCAATAGGGTAGGGACGGGTGTGGAGGGGTGGGGGCGATGGGAACGAGCATGTGTGTCTTTGCTGAGCCGGGAGGTTAGAACACAACGCGTTCGTAGTTAATGCGCATAGCCTTAATTGTGAGTGGTACCACTGCGTTCTGTTCGATATGTGTGTGGAGGGTTTGTGTGTGGGGGGGCGGGGGGGGGGCGGTGTCTAGGAGTGCGGCTTGGGACCTCACACACCACCAGTGAGTAGTGGGTAATGGACGGCCATAGCCTTAACCTGTGCTCCACATAGACCGTCTCCAATGGGGCCTGACCATTGCGGACTCGGGGTGTGGTGGGTAGGGAGCTAAGTAGGCTATGGGGGAGTGCAGGTCGGGGAGAGGCGGGGAGGGGCAAGGCCCCCACGTCCCTATAGCCCCGACTCACCCAACTCCTCCCAGCCCCGCTCTCTAGAAGATAAGATCACTTACCAAGCTGTGAGCACTGGGCCGTGTCCAGCAGGACGAGCACCAGCAACAGGAGGAAGAGCAGATGGGGAAGGAGCGGCAGGGTCCTCCTGGACCTGAGTGTGATGGTAGCCATGGTGGTGTCCTCCAGTGTTGTTGGTGGTGGTGGTGGTGGAGGAGGAGAAGGAAGGCTTAGGGGGCGTCTGTCGGGCAGCACCGAACGTGGATCCAACAGCAGGCTGCCGGCAAAAGCAGCGATTAAATATACACTGCAGCAGTTCTACAGCCCGGTTGCGTGCGTTATGTGTGTATGTATGTGTATGGGCGCCGCACACTGCGATCCAGTTGCGGCTGCAGTTCTCCGCTGGGTTCCCTCTCTCTCTGTCTCTCACCTCTCCGAGGAGAGGATATGCTGGATGAGTTCCGGGCAGGGAACTCTTGCCTGAGGGAGAGGCCTCTCTGGTAGTGACGGTTCACTGGGTCACGGGGTTTCAGTGCCCCGTGTGTGTGCAGGCCTAGGCGGCCCGGGTGCTAGAGGGACCGGGAGGCGGGGCAGGAGGGCCGGGTGGGTGAGGCGGCGGCGGCGGCGGCGTCTGCTGCGGTGACGGTGGGGAGGCGCTGTCGACTGGTCGGTCGCTGGGTGATCCAATCCAGCGCGGCCTGCTGCTCACTCCGCACGTGCAGCTTCACTGAGCTAGAGCTACCACTGCCTGCCAGAGCGCGGTCAATGCGCGCCCGGTGGGAGGGTGGGAGGGTGGGAGGGTGGGAGAGAGGGGTGGAGGGTGTGCTGGCGCCAACACATACACCATGCACGGGCTGCACTGAACTGGCAGTGCTGGTGATAGCAATACTGGTGGTGGTGGGAAGCGGCGGCTGCAGAGGACAGAGTCAGAATAGGAAGAGGGAGAAGAGGGAAGAAATCGGAGAGATACAGAGAGAGACAGAGAGAGAGAGATAGACACAGAGAGAGCCATCCTACCCAGTCAGCTGCCGGGCATAATTTATGCAGCCCCGATCGACACACCCTCCACACACCGGCCCCTATCCTCATATCCCTCCCCCCCCCCCCCGAACCACCCAGCCCCTCCTAACCCCATCTAATCCCCCCCCCCCCCCATTCCCCTCTCAACCCAGCACAGCACAGCTCCGCCTTACCCTGCCATACCCGCCGCCCCGCCCCAACCATACCACCACGCCCCACCCCGCCCCGCCTCCAGGAGCCGGGTGAGTGCTCCGGGTGCTGCCCGCCCGCCTGCCCTGGGTTCGTCCGCCGAGCAGTACTCCGGGCTGCCGGCGCCGGGCCCGCTACTCCCGGGCGCCGGGCACAGGCGTCGGGCACCCGGCCTGCAGACGCGCCCTGGCCTTGACCGGCGCCACGTGTGTGCACGTGTGTTGCTTGCGTAGCAGCAGTCATGCATCACCCCCCCCCCCCCCCCCACCCCCCTCCCCCCCTCACCCCCACCCCCACCCCCGCCATCACGCGACCATCAACCCGGCGCCAACCTCTGGACCAGACGGGATGGCCGAATGAGTTGAGTGTCCGTCTCCCAATTTGGTAGATCATGGGATTCGATCCCACAGGTTCGAACCCTGATCGAGTCAAACCAATGACTTAAAAATTGATACTTGTCACTATCCTAGTCAGGCACTAATCATTATTACTACTAGGATAGGGGAAGGACTGGTTGGTTCAGTGTCAGGATAATGTGACAGTGATATCAGGTCATGGTGCTGGTGGCCTGGTGTATCAGTCGAGCAGCACTATAAAGTCACCAAGAGCATGTACTTTAACAAGTCGGTACCCATCATGATATGAACTTAGATTTTACGAGGATGTAAAACTCGAACAACCAATTAACCAACCTCTGTTCTGATGGCGATTGAAATCAACAGATATATATCGACAGCACCATACCATTAACAACTGCCCACTCATATATACCCGCACTCACCTCCACCCACTCACATCAAACCACATCTCGCCTCTATGTACACCGATCCCAGAGTTAACAGCGCTAACACCCCTTGTCTGAGCGGTGCAGTCAGTTGTAACAAACCCCGGCATGATCTAGTTGGTGCAGGTGTACTTGAGGCTGCATGGTCCGATCAAAACATCAATTTTTCAAAATGAAAACAATTATCTAGATTTGATTCTGCATATCTAACTTAGATACTGGTGCACTTATTAAACATTTGTCATCACATATAAGGGAATACTTAGTCAATGTAATATAACCTGTTACTGCATAAGCTCATAGTGTTACAGTTTTGGCAAGCTTGCCAAAATTAATTTAGCACATTTGCACTTCAAATATCTCAAAAGTTAGCCATTTAAAATAAACGTTACTTCAATCTAATGTAAGGTAGATTATAATGACCAACCTAATATCTTTATCTCAGGAAATCACAGAAACTCAAAATCATCGGACTATGCAGCTTTAATTACAGGTTTGGCTCACGGGTTACCCATTCAATGCATTGCAAGTGGGTGCCACCTACGCCGTCGGTTGTTTATGTGATGTGTGCACGGGCAGGTCTTGGACTTATCTTGCAGGGGAATCTTGGATCTGAGGGGATAGCGGAGTGGTGGGAAAATTAAGGATCCTGGTGGTTGTGGTGGTGGTGGTTGCGCGGTGATGGTTGTTGTAGCAGTGGTGATGGTTGCTGTAGCAGTGGTGGTGGTGGTTGTTGGAGCGGTGGTGGTGGTGGTGATGATACTGGTGGTGGTGGTGGTGGTGTTGGTTGTTGTGGTGGTGATGGTGGTGGTGGTTGAGGTGGTGGTTGTAGTTGTGGTGGTTGGAGGAGTAATCGCTGGTACTTGGCTAGAGATGGTGTGCTACTACTAGTGGGGTATGGTGTTATTGCTGGTGGTGGTAGTGTTGGAGTGGTGGTGCTGGTAGTGTTGATTGTGGAGATTGGTGGTTGTGGAGGCAGCAATCAGGACTGGGTCTGCTCGTCAAGAGTAAAGCTAGAATTCCTTACACGCGGTATGCGGCATGCGAATGCGAATGCGAATGTGAATGCAACAAAGAATGGAAAAGCATCTAAGTGAATAGGGGTGCTTCCATGACTCCGAATGCGAATGCAAATGCGAATGCAGCAACTGAATCAGTCCTGGTAGCCATCAGTGCGGCATGCGAATGTGAATGCGAATGCTGCTGTGTTTGCCATAGAAACTAATACTGTTCCTTCACAAATTTGGAGGAAAAACCCCAACAAATGTTGGGGGTTGGCATATATCTACGCCGCATATACAACATTCGCATGTTGCATGCCACATGCCACATGCCGCATACCACATGCCGCATACCACATGCAAGGAATCCTAGCTTTAGTCCGTTTTCTGGGCAGTGGTTGTTGTTTTGCTGTGAGTGGATGTTGTGCTGGTACTGCTGGTGCTGGTACAGTGGCAGTACTGGAGATAGTGGAGGTATGCTGCTGGGACAGTGGTGCCCATGCTGGTAGTGGTGCTGATAATGCTGTTGGTAAATGTGCTGGTACTGGTAGTGTTGCTGGTACTGGTAGTGGTGCTGATATTGGTGTTGGCAGTGGTGTTGGCAGTGGTGTCGGTAGTGGTGCTGGTAGTGGTGCTGATTTTGATGTTGGTAGTGGTTCTTGGGGTGGTGCTGGTAGTGGTGCTGGTAGTGGTGTTGGTAGTAGTGCTGATGATGGTGATGGTAGTGGTGCTGGTATGGTGCTGCTAGTGGCGGTAGTAGTGGTGATGATATTGGTGTTGGTAGGGGTGTTGATAGTGGTGCTGGTAGTGGTGCTGGTAGTGGTGCTGGGAGTGGTGTTGGTAATACTAATAGTGCTGATGTTGGTGATGATAGTGGTGCCGGTAGTGGTGCTGGTAGAGGTGCTGATTTTGGTGTTTGTAGTGGTCCTTGGGGTGGTGCTGGTAGTGGTGCAGGTAGTGGTGCTGGTAGTGGTGTTGGTAGTAGTGCTGCTGTTGGTGATGGTAGTGGTGCTGGTATGGTGCTGCTAGTGGAGGTAGTAGTAGTAGTAGTGGTGCTGATATTGGTGCTGGTAGGGGTGCTGGTAGTGGTGCTGATTTTGATGTTGGTAGTGCTGCTGGTAGTGGTGTTGGTATGGTGCTGCAAGTGGCGGTAGTAGTGGTGCTGATATTGATTGTGGTGCAGGGAGTGATGCAGGAGGTGGTGCTGGTAGTGGTGCTGATATTGTTGATGTAGGAGTGCTGGTAGTGGTGCTGGTACTGGTGCTGCTAGTAGTACTGATATTGGTAGTGGTAGAGGTGCTGGAATTGGAGCTGGGGGTGGTGTTGGTGGTGCTGCTAGTAGTGGTCTGGTAGTGGTATGGTACAGTGGTAGTGGTCTGGTAGTGGTCTGGTAGTGGTCTGGTAGTGGTCTGGTAGTGGCCCTGGTAGTTAGTTGTCTTGGTAGTTGTGGTACATATAATCACGGTGATTCTGGTACTAGTATGCTGAATGGTGGTGCTGTTGGTAGTAGGTTGATTCTGTTAGTTCTAGTAATAGTGCTGTTAGTGGTGCTAATAGTGGTGCTGCTGCTGGTAGTAGTGGTGCTGCTGTTGGTAGTAGTTCTGCTGCTGGTAGTAGTGCTGTTGCTGCTGGTAGTAGTGCTGCTGCTTCTGTTAGTAGTAACTGAGTACCTGGCTAGGAAGCAACAAGTATCAATTCTGTACGTCATTGGTAAGACTCGACCGGGAATTGAACTCCCGACCTTCTGCATGGGAGGCCTGTGATCTACCGATTTGGCCACCGCATCCGGTCTTAGTGAATGAAAATGTAATGAAGGATTGAGAATGGTGTATAATGGTAATTATTGACACATTTTGATTGCCGATGGTGCTACGGAAGTCAGCCACATGAGAGGATCCCTCATGTAAGTGCATGGTAATGGGTGATTTCATTGGTTAGATGCTGATGTACTGGCATAGGTCGAAATATATGTATAAGTTGGGTACCTGTTTCTGGAGCATATGTAGTGGTTCCGTATCAGATAATATGCAAACAACAGTGTTTTTTTAGGTTATTTTTGTGTACCATTTTTTTGTTAATAAGGAAAATTCTAATCGCCGGCAAGTGGTCTTCTTCAATTCACTGCTCCTTGTCCTAATGCCAAACGCCAGTTTAGAGAACGCCAAATTTAACATTTGGACGTCATCCTAGCTGTTTGACTTAGGCAAGGTTTGAACCCAGTTGCTAGCCATATGGGCATGAGGACAGGATGATTTGAAATAACCACATCTTATATGCGGTATGTGGCATGCGGCATGCGGCATGCAAATGTTGTATATGCGGCGTAGATATATGCCAACCTCCAAAATTTGTTGGGGTCTTCCCTCCAAATTTGTGAAGGAACAGTATTGTTTTCTATGGCAAACGCAACAGTATTCGCATTCGCATGCCGCACCGATCGGTCCAAGGGTCGATTCATTTTCCGCATTTGCATTTGCATTTGCATTTGCATTCGCATTCGCATTAGCATTAGCATTCGGAGGTATGCAAGCACCACTATTCATTTACATGCTTCTCGATTTTTATTCGCATTTGCATTCGCATCTGCATGCCGCATACCGCGTATAAGGAATCTTAGCTTAAGCCTTTTGTTTACCTTTGAGTCATTTGCATTAGGTGTAGTGATTCACTTTGGCGCACACATTTGTTTATTTGTTTGTGTTTCGAAGCCTACCAACATCGAAGGTCATATCAGGGTGGACCCTGACTTGTGAGAACACACACTCATTGGGACATCATAGCAAGGCCCCCAATGGGAGACAGGGCTTTCAGGAGCATGACCTGGTATTCCACTCAGTCACAATATCTTGATATTGGGCAAACCAACCAGTCTTTACCCTATCCTAATAAAGTGGAGCAATGTGACAATGCACACTCAGGGCTCCTTGATAGTGCTGCCACACTGGAAGAGCAGTTCACCATCTGTCCTACTCAGTGACATTATTCTGATAAAAAGCATCTTATTAATGTCAATTTATAGCTACTGATATAATAGGCTAGGTAGGGACTAGATAAAAGATTCACCCGGTACTTGTAGTACACGGGTGAACGACAACGTAGTCTAAATACGGGCGAAAATAGCTTTAGTATGGAACAGGGAGTAGAATGTCTGCCTCCTGTATCAAATGGATATTTATATAGGCACAGAGTTGGTGAAATGGGAGAGAATGCAAAAAGACAAGATGGCGGCCGTAGAACGCCGTCGATTTCACTTTTAAATCTTATTAAACTAGATATTATATTATATTGTTCAACTCAAAGGTAGCGGGCTATCAATAAGACATATGTAAAGAATAAATGTTGCTTCTTAGATTGTGAAATTAGGCTCTCATTTCATTGACCCGTTTTTTCGACAGCTTTTACATAGGGTTGGTTTGCACCCCTACTGCAGCAGTACGGGGTGAATCTTGTATCTAGGTAGGGACAAGTATAACATGTGTATGTCATTGGTTTGACTTGTCAGGGATTCGAACGGACGACCTTCCAAACACCCAGTTCTCTTACCGATTCGGGCATCGCTTCCGGTGCATTAATACTTGAAAGCGCATCACTTAGTGAATATTTTAGTACGGCTAGTTTATGGGATATGAGACCCCCCCCTCCTCTGCCGCCTGTCGGCATTCTTGTTCACCACCGACCGCCCTTCATTCGATACAAATCCCATAATTTCCTCAGTCCTTAAACCCCATATCGGGTAATAACTTATAAATATGCACATACTCATCAAATGCTGATGGAAGAGGAGAAAACATGACTGACCATAGATGATGGGAGGTGTGGGGGGTGGTTGCAGAGGGGATGGGGATCATATAAATAAGTGATTTGTGAATATATTGTGCACTTTCACCATGACCAGACTGCAACAGCTATAATTGCTGCAATCCCTATTTGACCTTCCAAGCACCGACCTGGGGCACAGTCAGATCAATACAGGGCGGGCGCCTTCTACACCGGAGCAGAGTATAATGCCTAGTACACACCTCCCGTATAGGATTCGCACACTAAAACTCGCGACTCGACCCGACCCGCTTAAAACTGAAAACGGGCCGATTCGTTTTTCGAATCGCGAATCGCAATCGTAAACGGCCGCTTTTAGCACTAAAAACTGAGTTTTATGCGCGAATCGCAATCGCTAGGTGTGCGTGGGGGGGCGCACACCTAGCGATTTTTGTGCGCGAAATGGGCAGTTTTCGATCGTAAACGGGAGTTGTGCGCGCACAAACGGTAGGTGTGTACCAGGCATAACCGTGGGTGAATGGTCAGGACACTGGTCCCTCATGCGACTCCAATCCCCAGAGAGCAGCGCTTGGCTTAAATCTGGATAATCCGATAAAAGCACAAAATTTGTCGAAGGGCAAATCGGTTTACCTAGATTTGATCTCACATATCTGATTTAGATACCCGTGGACTCATTAGACAATTATTGCAGTTTAATGCTCCCCGTGACAGGATGATAGGCTCGAAAATCGGTTAATGTTTGTTTATCTGTTGTTGTTTTACGCCCTATCAACATCTAAGGTCATATCAGGTTAATGAAAGTATACTAGTCCTGCAGCATGATGTGCATGACAATGTTGCTTTTGCATGTTTGCACTTCAAATATTTTCAAACTTAACCATTTAAAACTAAACTTACTTCAAAGAAGAGCAAATTAGATTGTAGTGATAAATTATATATATAATAGTGTAGTGGTCCTCTCAGGCAAGGAGCCACATAGACAGGTAGGCGTGGGTAGCGTGTTGATATCAGGGAGCCTAGGTTGTGTAATGGTTAGCACACTGGCCCGGAATGCAAAGAGATGTGGGTTCGAGTCCTGCTCTAGGTCCAATATTTCCCATTTTCATCACCCCCATGACACTGGTTGCCATGACCATGATCCTGTACAAGCTATGTGCTGTATGTTTGTTGAACCTACCTTGTGTATGTATGTGTAAGTGCATTGCCTGTATGTATGTAATTGTAAGCATTAACTGATCGTTTAAAAGACTTACAATTCCAGGGGGACGAGTGTAGTAGTCTGCACTGACCTCTCAGGCAAGTAACCACATAGACAGGTAGGCATGGGTAGTGTGTTGATATCAGGGAGCCTAGGTGGTGTAATGGTTACCACACTGGCCCAGAATGCAAAGAGATGTGGGTTCGATTCCCGCTCTAGGCACAATATTTCCCATTTTCATCACCCCCCACAAAACTGGTTGCCGTGACCATGATCCTATACAAGCTATGTGCCGTATAGTTGTTGAACCTACCATGTGGATGTGTAAGTGCATTGCCTGTATGTATGTAATTGTAAGCTTGTAAGCATTAAACGACTTACAATTCCAGGGAGACGAGTGTAGTGGTCTGCACTGACCTCTCAGGCAAGGAGCCGCATTGACAGGTAGGTGTGGGTAGCGTGTTGATATCAGGGAGCCTAGGTGGTGTAATGGTTATAGCAGACTGCCCCGGAATGCAAAGAGATATGGGTTCGAGTCCCGCTCTAGGCACAATATTTCCCATTTTCATCACCCCCATGACGATAGCATTATATCTTAGATCAGCTTCAAGAAAGTGGTTTCCCTTGTTAATGGCAGTCGATTCAATAAATTGTCACATTAACAACCATGATAGATTTGCCACGTCATAGATGTTGATGTATTGTGGTTTTACATGCTAGAAACATCTAAGCTAACATCAGGTCATGCATGGTTCGATTACCGGCTGAGTCGACTGTCATCTAGAGTAAGCGTTGGTTCGATGGTCAGTGATTCTGATTTCATTCACATCTTCATCATGCCCTATGGTTCATAAAATGTAGAGATACTATCTACACTTCAATTGTCACTGTATTAAAACTGTTGAACCACGTTCTTCTTGATACTATGGGGACCTTTCATGAGCCATTTCTCTCGCTATACACTTGTTGGCAGCACCCATTTTCGGTTCAAGTCGGCCATCATGGTTGGATAGAAGGGTGTAGGTATGTGTATGGTGGGGGTGTAGGTGTGTGGTGAGGGTTTAGGGGTGTGGTGGGGGTGTAGGTGTGTGGTGAGGGTTTAGGGGTGTGGTGAGGGTGTAGGTGTGTGGTGGGTGTGTAGGTGTGTGGGGGGGGAGGTTTGATGGGGATGTAGGTATGTGTGTGGTGGGGGTGTAGATGTGTGGTGGGGATGTAGGTGTGTGGTGGGGGGTTTAGGTGTGTGGTTGCTGTGTAAGGGGGACTGGGGGTATAGGTGTGTGTTGTGGGGTCTAGGGGATATATTTGTGTGGGGTGAGAGTTTCGGGTTGTGGTGGGGGTGTAGGTGTCTGGTGGGGGTTCAGGGATGATACAGATTGTGAGGTGCCGCTCTGCAAGACACCCCTACACTTCCACTACAAACCTCCTACACCCCCACCAAACACACTGTCAACCACCACCACACCCCTATATGCCACCACACCCACTCACCTCTACACCCCCACCACACACCCCTAAATCACCATACAGTATGATCACACACCCACAGCACACACACCAAAATCCTCACCCCACTCCTACACCTCCACAACACACCCACCATGCAAACATATGCCCCCACCAAACACTCACAATACACACCTACACCCACCCACCAAACACCCACCATACACACCTACACCCACCACACCATACCCACTCACCACACACCACTACACCACCACCACACAGGCCTAAATCCCCTCCCACCTCTGCACACACACACCAAAATCCTCATCACACCCCTACACCCCCACCACGCACCCCTAAATCCCCATTTGCCCCCACCACACACACCAAATTCTTCACCACACCCCTACACCTCCACAACACACCCACCACACAAACATACACCCCCATCACACACCACCATACACACCTACACCCCACCCACACCATACCCACTCGCCACACACCCCTAAATCCCCACACACCCCCACCATACACACCAACATCCTGACCACACCCCTACACCTCCACCACACAAACATATGCCCCCACCATACACCCACCATACACCCCAACCACACACACCCCATCATACCCACTCACCCCCACCACACACACCAAAGTCCTCACTACACCCCTACACCTCCATGACACACCCACGTATGTCATGCATGCCATGCATGTCATGTATGTCATGTATGCCATGTATGTCATGCATGTCATGTATGTAATGTATGTGCATGTCATGTATGTCATGTATGTCGTGTATGTCATGTATGTCATGCATGTCATGTATGTCATGTATGTCATATATGCCATGTATGTCATATATCATTTATATACATGTATACATATATAGGGGGGACAGCTCTGTGTGAAGGCAAAGTAAAATTCCTGCCTCTTGCCCCAGGCTGATTTTCAAATTAGGCAAAACAAAATGATACCTTGCGTTATCCCGTGCCAGCGAATAGGACACCCCGTGGAGCATACTATTTATAGCGCAAGCCGTCGCAGATTAAAAAAAAAAAACTGCCATTATTTAAACCCAGCCGTCAGTTCATCAATATGCCTTGCTATTTTGCGCAGACGATTTCTTTTGTTTCAATTTCAAATTAGGCTCTAATTAAATTCACCCCCCTCCCCCTCTGTTGTACCAAGTGGGGTGAGCTATTTTTAGCCACGGTTCTGAATGCAAATACTCAATTCGACAGATGACACTCGATTAAAGAGGTGTTGTGTTTGCGGGGTGAGGGGTGTGCGTGTCTGATCGGGGGGGGGGGGGGGGAACTCCTCATCGGCTTGCATAAAACTCACTTCATTAAAAAAAAAGAAGATTTGTTGTTCTAATTGTATTTAAATATTCATTCAAAAATCTGCTAGGCCTGTGATTGGTGTGTGTGTCTGTTGAGGACAGTAGTCGCCTATGCGTCATCCATTGAACTCGGTCTTGTTGGCTGAGGGTGGGGGTGGGGGTGGGTGAGGGGGTGGGGGTGGGGTAGGGTGGTAGGGTGGGGGCTGGGGGTTGCTGAGTGAGTTGATGGCATGGCAGAGAAGGCGGGGCCTGAGCTTTGTAGAGAGGGGTCTGTGGTGGTTGTGTGGGTGGGGTAGGGACTATATGAGGGGGTGTTTGAGATTAAGGATAATGGGGGGAGGGTATCAAACATGGGTAAAATTATGAGGTCACGTTGTGGGGAGAACCCATATATCTGCTTCTCCGGTTCAGTTACCCCACCACCCCCTCACCCCCTAGTCTCAACCCCACGCCCTCCCCCCCCCCTACCCCTACCGTCACCCCCAGCCCACCCCGCGCACTTACCAATGGAACCGCCCCCCCCCCCCCCCCCACCCCGCACCGCACCTCCTCGCCCCTCCCAGCACCGCCCCGCCCCTCCCCGCACCGCCCAGCACCGCCCCGCCCCTCCCCGCACCGCCCCGCCCCACACCGCCCCGTCTCGCCCGCCCTGCCCACCACCACACCGCCCCGCCCCGCCCAGCACCGCCCCGCCCCGCACTTCACCGCCCCTGAAGCATACACATTTCACGCTGTCTCACCTTTCTCTCAATCTCAACCTCGCTTCGGCTTCGTAATGTAGCAGTCACACTATGACGACAAGGCCGACGACAGCCCAACGACTTGTCGTTTTGCTCTGTCGTCGGCTGTCGCTACGGTGTCGTTATGTTGTCGTTCGGCTGTCGCCGCGACACCTCCGCGACAACTCCAGTTTCTCCACTGTCGCCCGGTTGTCGTCGGGTTTTTGTGCATGTTGAAAAACCTCGACGACAGCCGGCGACAGACGCTGTCGTTCGGCTGTCGCTACGCTGTCGCTACGCTGTCGCTACGCTGTCGCTACGCTGTGGTCTTGTCGCTAAGCTGTTGTTAAGCTGTCGCCGGGGCCGTTTGGTATGTTTGTACCGTCCCATTTCTTCATATATCATATGAAGACTGCTTCCTAACAGGTCCGCCGCATAAACCTACATGTTTGCACCGTCCCATTCTTCATATCTCTCATGAAGACTGCTTCCTAACAGGTCCGCCGCATAGTCTAACACACATGTTTGTACCGTCCCATTTCTTCATATATCATATGGAGACTGCTTCCTCACAGGTCCGCCGCATAGTCTAACGTGCATGTTTGTACCGTCCCATTTCTTCATATATCATATGGAGACTGCTTCCTCACAGGTCCGCCGCATAAACCAACATGTTTGAACCGTCCTATTCTTCATATTTCTCATGGAAACTGCTTCGTGTGTGTCTCTGTGTGTGTAGTGGTGTGTCTGTGTGTGTGTCTGTGTGCGGGTCTGTGTGTGTGTCTGTGTCACACTCACTATCACACCCACACTCACACTCACACTCACATTTCTTCATATATCATATGGAGACTGCTTCCTAACAGGTCCGCCGCATAGTCTAACATACATGTTTGTACCGTCCCATTTCTTCATATTTCTCATGAAGACTGCTTCCTAACAGGTCCGCCGCATAAACCTACATGTTTGCACCGTCCGAAGACTGCTTCCTAGGCACTGTCGCGGCACTGTCGCGGCACTGTCGCGGCACTGTCGCGGCACTGTCACGGCACTGTCGCGGCACTGTCGCGGCACTGTCGTCCAACTTGGCCCGAATTTGCATATGTCGTCGGGTTTTCACAAAATCCAAGTCGCTGGGCTGTCGTCGCCGCTTGTCGTCGTAGTGTGACAGCCACATAACCGAGCCGTTCCCACTCCGCCACCCTCCCGCGCCACTCCACCACACACCCCACCTCCACACACGCGCGCTCGCTTCCATATTAGGAGTTTGTTCATTCATGATTACGCATGCGCGGGATGACACATACCCCCCTGTGCACCCTCAGTGCGCGCGCGTGTGAAGGCGTGCGAGCGAGTGCACGGTGACACAATTAATAAAGACCCCCCCCCCACACACACACACAGCCCCACCCACCACAAGCTCCACCCTCCTCACCCTCCGCCACTCCGCCATCACCACGGTATCCCTACCCCACTCATAGTCATACCCAGTACAGTTATCCCTACCCCACATTTATCAGTAGCCTATCCTCATCCCCCATCACCTGACCACGCCACTACAACCTCCACGTTCATCTCCACCACCCCCCACCCCCACCCCCACTACCACCACCACCACCTCTATCCCAACCCCGACCTATATCCTCACCCCACATGTATCCCTACCCCACATTCATCACTAACTCGCCCTCATTCTCCCACCACCTCAACCCTCACACTCACGATTACCTCATCACCCTTATCACAACCCCAACCCATATCCTCACCCCCACATGTATCCCTACCACACATTCATCACTCTATAGATAGTAGTTAGCGTATTTATTCTGGATGAGTAATTATATTCTATAACTGGGGTTATGGACAAACCCTTTTGTATGTATGTTTACATAGAGGAACACGATGATGCAGTTATAACCCGCACTAAAAGGCCACCAGATGGCAGTGTATATATTAAATATTATATTGCTCTTGCTCTATGAAGTGTTACTATAGAACATGGCAATAAGTACTAAGATTAACAGGTGTATTATATATGCTAACGATATATTAGTGTAATGGGCAGTAGTGAGATGCACTGACCTC
This sequence comes from Branchipolynoe longqiensis, assembly GCA_030323885.1. Lineage (NCBI taxonomy): Eukaryota > Metazoa > Annelida > Polychaeta > Phyllodocida > Polynoidae > Branchipolynoe > Branchipolynoe longqiensis. The sequence continues at coordinate 45,402,048 of CM059196.1, read as the reverse complement.
CTCATGTGAAATACCACATACGCAGGTAGGTGTGAGTAGGTTGATGGCCTGACGGAGCATATAGGACTTTAAAATTTATACTTGTCGCTTCGTAGCCAGGCACCTGGCATTATTAGGATAGGGCAAGGACTGGTTGGCTCCGTGTCAGCATAATGTGATTGAGTGGGATATCAGGTCATAGTGTTGGCGGCTTGGACTCCCAGTGGGGCAGCACTATGAAGTTGGCATGAGTGCTCACTATCACAAGTCGGTACCCGTCCTGATATGACCATAGATGATGATAGGATGCAAAACAACAGCAAACAAACAAACATTCATCACGAGTCGGTACCCGTCCTGATATGACCATAGATGGTGATAGGATGCAAAACAACAACAAACAAACAAACATTCATCACGAGCTCGCCCTCATTCCAACACCAGCACCGGCATCCCTACTCCCACCCTATCCCCACCCCAGATGTATCCATACCCCACATTCATCGCTAGCTCACCCTCATCGCGATGCGGCAAAGACTGCTTTCATTACTTGACTGCCGCTCTCCATTTAGCTCTCTGCTGTGAGAGTGATGTCCATGAGTCGGTCTTAATGTCTCTTACCTTCAGGTTTCTCTTGATGGTATCCTTGAACCGGAGACGAGGGTGCCCTCTCTTTCTGTAACTAGAAGAGAGTTGAGAATAGAGGATCTGCTTTGGTAGCATGTCTGATGACATCCTCATGAGGTGTCCAGTCCACCAGAGATTCTTTTTGATCAGAAGATCTTCCATAGAGGGCAGCCCAGTCCGTTTGAGTATTTCCTTATTTGTCACTTTTTCCTTCCAGGTTAGCCTCATGATTGAACGCAGATGTCACATCATGAAGGCATGCAGCTTTTTCACCTGTCGTCTGTACACTGTCCAGGCCTCGGCTCCGTATAGTAGGGTGGATAGCACGATTGCACGGTAGATCTTGCCTTTGACCCGCATTGACACATGGTGGTTGTTCCAGAGTCTCTGGCATAGTCGGCCAAAAGATGTGCTAGCCTTGGCCATCCTCCTCTGTATTTCAGCATCAATGCGTCCATCACTTGATATAGTGCTTCCCCTTATCCCCCACGATTACCACCCTAGGCCCACCACCACCACGACCATCACACGCCCCCATCACATTCGCTCCATTCCTCCTCATGGCTATGACCACTATTATGACAGGTCATATATAGACATGCCGAATCTGTTAACATGCTGATGATGATTGGGGGTGTTTGTAACCTTACGACGGTTACCGGTTGCAGAACTGCAACATTGGGTAGAGAGGCTCCGATAAATCGGCTCAATCTGTGTTTGAAGACTTATCTTCATAGGGGGAGTGTTGTTGAAGCTGGGGACATCTTCACAACATAGTGACGGTGATGCATTGGGTCGGCAGTGAATCTCTTCGGTCTGGCGTGTAGTTAAGCTGTAGGTGTAGTGTAGTGTAGTGTTGTGTAGCACTTGAATCTGGTCAGCAGCAGGGGTTTGAGGAAGGCGGGCAAAGGTGGGAACAGTGGTCGTTCCAGCAACAAGAACAAGACAGAGAAATCGTAAAGGTGAAGGGCCCCACCCAAGAACACAACTACCCTGGTCAGGGGAAGAAGTGTGCCTGGGAGAAATCGAAATGGGCAGAATCTAGGAAAGAGAAATGAGGAGAGTTGAACAAATAAACAGAAGAGGGTAAGTATAGGTAAGTAAGTATAAGTATATACAACGAAAAAACCTCATGCTCCACACCACAGTGAGGCACCACCCACACCCACACCCACACCCACACCCACACCCACACCCACACCCACACCCACACCCACACCCACACCCACACCCACACCCACACCCACACCCACACCCACACCCACGGAGTTAAATCTAGTCCACAATTAAAACTACAAACAAGAAATAACCACAAAGATAAAGCCGCCATTTTCAATGGGAGGGCGGCCGGGCCGGTGCCTTTTTGTTGTTCTTCACACGCCACCTTCCGGGACACAGTGAAAACCCAGACGCCGGGAGTCAGCGGGCCAATCAAAACAGCCGTGCTTTCTTTGTCGTACTACACACAATCAAACCCAGACAATCACTTCGACGTTAAAAAAACCCAATTGTCACTGCAATGAAGATTTTTGTCATTTTTTTAGGGGTTTAGTTTAGTTTTTATTATCGCTTCATTAAAGCGGCATTGATCTGGTTAGACGAGTGTGTGGTGGGGATGTTAGACAAGACTGCATCTAGTATTGCGGAGATGTTGGTAGGATTGTAATAACCATGCGCAAAGGATGGATTGCGACGGCATATGAATGTAGATTTCAATACTGTTACATAAGATAGATGTATATAAACATAATACTGCATGATTTGGTATATTTGGGCATTGGTTGTTTGTTTGTTGTTGTTTTACGTCCTAGCAACATCTAAGTGGGTATATGTACGTATGTATATATAAATATATAAAAGAATATATTAATCAATATATATATAAATATATATATAAATATATATATAAATATATATAAATATATATATATATATATAAATATATACAAAATATATGCATATACGTTTATACATATACAAATACATAGAAATATGCAAATACATAGAAATATATATATGGATACACATAAATATGAGTCAGGATCACGAAAAGAGGATCACAAAAAGAGGTAAAGTTGTCGGCGTCGAGCATGGATGTCGGCGTCGATCGGTATAATTATAATTTAGCATCGACAGAGGTGTTGGAAAGTCCTTAAATTTATCCTGAATATAAAGGTCGAGAAAATAGAACAACCTTATTTGTTTCTAGGATAATTTAATATAAAACAAAGAAATGCACTGCACTTTAAGAATTGCGACGCCAACATCTGTTAAAGTTGTCGGCGTCGATCATTGGATGTCGGCGTCGATCGGTATAATTATAGTTTAGCATTAACAGAGGGGTTGGAAAGTCCTTAGATTTATCCTGAATGTAAAGGTTGAGAAAATACAACAACCTTATTTGTTTCTAGGATAATTTAATATGAAACAAAGAAATGCACTACACTTTTAAGAATTGCGACACCGACATCTTCAATTGACCACCAATTGGCCCATTTTCGTGAGGCTGACTCATATACATATATACAAATATCTAAAAACATATATACAAACATCTATTAATATATAAAAAATGAATACAAATATGTAAAAATATATAAACATATCTATAAATATATAATTCGCTATACATCAGATATAGTGAGTGTATATATATATACACACTGCAAGAGGCCACCAGAAAGGCTGAGGTTGAGCTGCTGCTGAGGCTGAGGCTGGCGCTGAGGCCGGGGCTGCGCGGAGGCTGTGAGAGATCGGGTTTGACCTACTAGTGGCAAGGAAGGAGACAGGCAAGCTCGCCAGCCTCAGTGTTTAAAGCAAGCTTTCAATGCGCCCATCAGTCGGCGTGACGGCACATTACCAAGCTGTCACCTCCCCTCCCTCTACCCCCACCCCCACCCCCACCCCCACCGCCACCCCTCACACACGCGCCTGTGTCGTGTCCCCGTGGTTATGACCCACATTGTCGGGCGGTTCCATTCTCATTGATAGGGGAGGGGAGCTGGGGCGGAGAGAGGGGGGCGGGTGGTTGTCGTAAATACACACACTAATTACGTCCTTTCCGACATAATGATAATAATAATAATAATAATGATATGAATGATAATAATAATAATAATAATAATAATATCTGAGAACAGCAGTCGCCCTGGACTCCCCGCACCCTAGTTGTGCTTTATATAGCGGTATAAAACAACAGAACGCTCGGCTCCCGTCCTCCACCCCCCACCCCCACCCCCACCCCCATACCCTCCCCGCTATCCTGCTCACTCCCCCAAACGCACACGCCTACATACATACAAGCACAACACCACACGCCAAAACCAAGCGACGTTCGGTCCAACTAGCACGGTACGCAACGGCACGGCACGGCGTGGGACGAGACTCTATCGCTTTCCGAACGCTCCCAAGCGGGGTCCGGCGTCACTGGAGGCGTTCGGCCCGGTAGGGGGAGGGAGGGGGGGGGGGGGGGGTCCTCGCTGCGCTGCGGTGTACGAACGGGCCCGGTGAGTCATGTCCTGGGGCCGCGGCGTGGTTCACATCATCAGGCGGCGTGAGGAGGAAGGGAGGCGGGCGGTCAGGGACACGCCAGGCCGCCCCTCATCCCGGCAGCGCCCCGGCCTCCTTCTCCCCTCCTCCTGCTCCCCCTCCCCCTCCTCCTCCTCCCCCCCCCCTTCTCTCCCTTACCTATCATCCAAGGCGCGCCATCTCCTCCTCCTACTGCTCTATGAGAATCAACCCAATTCTTGCTCTCTCACTCTCTTCCTCTTCCTCGATCGCCCCTTCTCTCTCCGATCGCCCCTTCTCTCTCCCATCGTCTCCTTCCCTCTTATCCCCTCTTATCCCCCCTTTCCCTCTTTCTTCATTCTCCCGCCCCACCATATCCCACGCCCCCGAGACCTTCTATTTCTATCCCTCTGACCCCCACATTCCATCTCTTCCTTCCTGCTCCCTTCTTCTCCCTTCCATCTCTTCTTCCTTCCTGCTCCTCTACCATTTCCTCTATCTCTTCCTCCATCTCTCCATCCTCCAATCCAACCTCCTCTCGCCCGTTCTCTCCCCCTCTCTTTCCTGCTCTCATATTCCCCTCTCCTTTCCTCCCTCCCTCACTCTCTTCCCCCTCTCACATTTCTCTCTCCCGCCCAACTCTCCGCTGCCTCGTCTGTGTCCGCATGTATACACGTCACCCCTCCCCTCGATATAGCGAATAGCAATATAGCGAATGATAGACAGGAAGTGTGAACACTTATTTGTCTCTCATTTTTTTGTTTGTACATTAGTTGTCCCAAGCAGGGTAAATCCCAGTCACAGACGACTGGTCTTCCCCTCTCCACTGCTGGTCGATAGAAAGCCCGAGCCTACACTTTTACCGACCCAAGGGATTTTTAACCTCCCACACCACATAAACATGGTATGAGAGCAACCGGCCTTTGATGACGCTGTAAGTTATACACAGCAGTGGAAATCCAAATTGGCAGAGCTGGGGGCACACACCACCACCACCACCATCCCCAGCACCACTCCCACCACAGCACTGTGATCTACTCAGCATGTCCCTCATTCAATACCTGTAACTACGAGTGACTGCTATCTCCCGCCCCCCCCCCCCACACACACACACCTGCGCTCACAACTAGCTGTGTTCGTTTGTTTTGTGTGTGTGCCCGGGTGTGTGTGGCTCCTTTATTCAAGGCCTGCACGAGTGCACTCGGTATTCCCGCTCCTCCTACTGACGGGCTTTCCCCGGTTTATTCACCGTCGGGTGTGTCATGAATGCACCCCGTCACCCAGGGCACTGATCCACAGTCCTATAGCCCCCCCCCCCCCCCCCCCCAACCTCTATTGAGGATTTGCGTTAAACGATTAGCACCACGTGACCAGTGCCTAGTCGGCCATCATGGTTGGATAGAAGTAGTTCCCTTTAGCATCAAGTGTGTGTGAATAGTCACTACTGCGATCTAATTATGTTATTTAGAACCATGAATATTCATGAGGAGGGAGGGGGCGTTGAAATAATGTTATTTAGAAGCATAACTTACTCAATAAGTGAAATTCTGGTCAAATTAAACCCAAAATCCGAGTGAAAGTACGGTGACAACCGCAATAATGCTGCCAATGCGGTGGCGGCCTTAATATCGCTCTGATTTTGGGTTTAATTTTAGCCGAGTTTCACTTATTGAGTAAGCTGTGCTCCTAAATAACATTATTTCAACCCCCAAGTGAATATTCATGGTCCTAATAACAGAATTACATCGTAGCAGTGAATAGATTTGTGTTTTTTGTTTTATTTACATTCACAATAACTCCACTGATGTGGTGGCGGCCTTAATATCGCTCAGATTTTGGGTTTAATTTGAGCCGAATTTGAGTTATTGAGTAAGCTATGCTCCTAAATAACATTATTTCAACCCCCCAATTGAATATTCATGGTTCTAAATAACAGAATTAGATCATAGCACTGAATAGATTTGCGCTTTTTGTTTTATTTACATTCGCAATAACTCCGCCAATGTGGTGGGGACCTTAATATCGCTAGGATTCAATAAGTGTTCAAATTAAACATATTAGTGACTTAACACACACACTTGATAGTAGAAGGAACTGCTTCTAGTCAACCAGGATGCAGGAGTAGTGTGATGTCTATGTCACAAGCAAATCCTCAATAGCCCCCCCACCCCCACCCCTCTGTAGCCCTTCGGTACTTCTATATATATAATCCTCATATAACCTTATATGTTGCGACGACGTAAAACAACAACAAACACAATCCTTCTCTATCCGTCCTGCTATGACCTTACGTGTTGCTAGGACATAAAACTAAACTAACACAATCCTCCTATATAGTCCAATTGCCTTACCCCTCTATATATCTACCAGCTATATAGCCATATATCTACCCCCTATATAGCTATATATCTACCAATTATATTGCTATATATCTACCCTCTATATAGCTATATATCTACTCCCCATATAGCTATATATCTAGCCCCTATATAGATATATATCTAGCCCCTATATATATATATATCTACCCCCTATATATCGATATATCTACCACCTATATAGCTATATATCTACCCCCTATATAGCTATATATCTACCACCTATATAGCTATATATCTACCACCTATATAGCTATATATCTATCACCTATATAACTATATATCTACCACCTATATAGCTAGATGTCTACCAGCTATATAGCCCGATCTCCCCTCTCTCTATATATATATATATTTCTCCTATATATCCAAGTAGCGCTACACCTTACCCTACATAGCTCAACTCCTGAATAGTCATAAAACGCTACCTGTATTAGAGTGCCGATCACACCTAAGTAGCTTACACACAGCCAGCTACCAGTGGATCCACAGTACCGTCCACACTCAGGTAATGAACAAACACACACAGACATGTGTCAGTGTGGGAACAGTGCTGATCAGACACAGGTACATACAAACGTGGCCGGTACCAGTGAATACAGTGCCGCTCATACTCAAGTGGTTATGTACAAACACATAGCCAGACGGCCAGGTGCCAGTGAATATAGTGCCGCTAGGTGGTTATGTACAAACACATACACAAATGGCCGGGTACCAGTGAATACAGTGGTGCTCATACTCAGGAACTTATGTACAAACACATGTACACATGGCAGGGTACCAGTGTAAACACAGTACTGCTCATACTCAGGTACTTCTGTACAAACACATACACACATGGCTGGGTACCAGTGTAAACACAGTATTGCTCATACTCAGGTAATTATGTACAAACATATACACACATGGCCGGTTACCAGTGAATACAGTGCTGCTCAGACTCAGGTAGTTATGTACAAATACATACACACATGGCAGGGTACCAGTGAATACAGTGCCCCTAATACTCAGGTAATTATGTAAAAACACATACACACATGGCCGGGTACCAGTGAATACAGTGCTGCTCATACTCAGGTAGTTATGTACAAACACATACACACATGGCCAGGTACCAGTGAATACAGTGCCGCTCATACTCAGCAACTTATGTACAAACACATACACACATGGCGGGGTACCAGTGTAAACACAGTACTGCTCATACTCAGGTACTTTTGTACAAACACATACACACATGGCTGGGTACCAGTGTAAACACAGTACTGCTCATACTCAGGTACTTTTGTACAAACACATACACACATGGCTGGGTACCAGTGGAAACACAGTACTGCTCATACTCAGGTACTTATGTACAAACACATACACACATGGCCGGGTAGCAGTGTGTGCGTGGTGCCACTCATACTTAGGTAGTTATGTACAGCATGGCCACAATGCTGCCCATACTCAGGTACTTTTGTACAAACACATACACACATGGCCACGTAGGTAGATGCCTGTAGCCATACAGTGTTGTCAACTCTTACGAAATTCCAGTGAGATTCATGGAAATTGAAGGCTTTGATCAGTCACCTTACAAGTCATGGTTCGACCTCAAAACCTCACGAATTTCTGTACTTTTGTACAAAATCCCACAAATTGGGGTTGTTCGTAACCTTATGACGGTTAAAGGCTGCAGAACTGCAGCAATATAGAAAGGCCCCGATAAATCGGTCCAATCCTTGGTTGAAGATTAATCTTCAGTAGGGATGTTTGTAGAAGCTGCGGATGTCTTGACAACATTCAAAACGGCGAAGCATTGGGGCGGCCCCTAATCTCTCCAGTCCAGCGGTAGCAGAGCACTTGTATCCAGTTGACAGCAGCAAGAGTTTAGGAGGAGGGGATGGGTAAAGGTGGGTCCAGCGGTTCCAGCAACAAGAACACAGCGAGAGAAACGATAAGGTAAAGGGCTCCACCCAAGCAAACAACTCCCGTGTTTGGGGGGAGAAAAAAGCCCGGGAGAAAAAAAAAAGGGTAGAGTATAGGAAAGAGAAATGAGGAGAGTTTAGTCAAAGGACCGTGTCTATTTGTCTATGGTGACCAGCCGCCGAGCCAAAGACACGGGCAGAGTAAGAGTATAAAATGAAATGCTGGTGGGCTCCCCCTCCTCGAACTCTTTTCAGACATAATCAAGGAGGAGCATGGCCAGCGGGGTGGAAATAGAGAGAGGTGTGGACGAAGTGCGCTCCGGATAGCAAGTGAAACGAGCCATGTGTTTCTGTCTGTGTGAATGTAGAGCCCCAGTCACACCTACCCGGATCAGGGGCCGGACTAGTGGCGGACCGTGATCCGGCATGATCCGTGACAATCCGGGGTGATCGGTGGCTCATCCGTGGCTGATCCTTGGTGATCTGGTGTGATCCGTGGCTGGTCCAGCCTCATCCGGGTCTGCCTGGGATGTTTTAAAACATCCGGGGCGGTCAGGGGCATTTTGCGATTGGGGCTCGATCCGGCTTCATCTGGGATGATCCAGGGGTAATCCGGGGGTGGTCCGGATAGTCCGGGGGTGGACTGGGAGTAGGCCGTGCCGCGTCCAGGCCAGTCCGGGGCTGTTTCGCCCCAGATGAGCCATGTTTTAGCCACAATTTAACACGGACCCGCCCCAGACTTGCCCGGACTAGCCCCGATGTAGCCATGGACCACTCCTAGACTTCCTGGATAAGACCCGGACATGCCAGATGACCACGGGTTAACCACGGATCGCCACGGACAGCCACAGCTGACCATGTATTACTCACAGACTACCCTAGGATGAGTCCCGCATTTCAGGTTATCATCCAGGGTTTGTCCTGGGCTAATCCGGGTAGTCCGTGGGTTGTCTGGGTCTCATCTGGGGTGATTTGGGCTTGTAGTCCATGGCTCTTCTGGGTATGTGTGACCACGGGGCCAAAAACGACCAAAATAGCGATTTTATCTGGGGCTGTCCGGGACAGCCCGGGTGAATGGTCCGGGGGTGGTCCGGCTAAAAATCTGGGGCTCGTCCGGATAGGTGTGACTGGGCTTTAGTGAGTGCAGCCTCTCGTCACTCCCTCCGCGCCCCCTGATGGACAATTTAGAGAACCAGTGCGTGCACCCTGCTGAGTGCGAGTGTGTAACAACCAGCACCCCCCCCCCCCCCCGTCCTGCTCCCCGCCTCCTCCTCACCCCTCAGTTCCACCCTCCCCACCCGCCCTCACCCCTCACCCCCTCCCCTGACCCCCCTACCCACCCTAATCCCAGCACACTCATTGCACAATCATTCTAATGGCCCTGTCACACTACGACGTAACGACGTCAACGTAGGGAGAACGCGAAAAACGTCGAACATCTCAGCGTAGTATGCAAATTTTGGCACAAGTTGAACATGGATGCAGCATAGTGGATGCGAGAGTAATGGTGGTAAAGCGTAGTGATTGTGTCATTCAATGAGAGAGGACAACGTAATTACGCTCAGGGAACGTTATGTACGTTATTCCATCACCAGAACTACATTGCTTTATGTTACCTTACGTTACTTACATCATGAAACAGTGGCAAAACGGTAAACGTACGTTGGACGTCCGTTAGGCATCCGTTACCCTGGCGTTTTCACTACGCGGACTGCACGTTCCCACTGGCTTTAATGTGGGTCAATGTAGTGCAACGTAGTGCAATGTAGTTGAAAGTAGTGACCAACATTTTAATAACGTCTGTTTAACGTCATTGACATTCGGCGAACGTGTACAGAACATAAGGCGAATGTAAACACTTATGTTCGAGGTACGTCGAAAGTTTTGAACATGTCCAAATGTAACTCGACGTAACACAACGTAACTGTAACTCGACGTAACTCGATGTAACTCAATGTAACTCGACGTAACACAACGTAAGATGACATAGCTCGACGTCAGTCTAACGTCATTCTGACGTAATCATAACATAACCCAACGTATGTCAATGTAATGACGTTGAACACGTTATGCTCACGTTCGCTCGTTACGTCTTAGTGTGACAGGGGTATAACCAAGTTGCACGTTAGCGCAGTGTGCTGTGTTGCACGCAGCATCTGCCTGTATAGGTTGGGGTTTGGGGCGGTGGAGAAGAGAGAACGGAAGGTGAGAGGTTGGGTGGGGGTGGGGGGGGGAGGGAGAGGGTTGGAGGTGAGGGGTTGGGTGAGGGTACTGAGGCTGGAGCGGCCAGCGCGTATATTAGAGGGCAGAGCGTCACTTCTCATTGTCAAGGATCACTGCATTGTTTCACCAGTGGTCTCTTGAATTGTATATAAATATATATACTTAGCAATATATAAATGTTCACCAATATATAAGCTCATATATTGATTGTCTATGTGATGTAAAATTTATAATGCAAATATAAAACTTGAATATGTAATAGAATTATAATATAATATACATATATAAATATATATAGCTGATGTATGAACATTACGCAGAATGTTGTTATTAATATTATTGTCCATTATTTATACATGATACTCAGTGGATTGGCTTCCCGCCTCCGATCACATGTCCAGTGGCACCACCACTAGTCAGAATCCCACCCAATGGACGCGCCACACTGAGACTCGCGCTTGAGAATATATATATATATATATATATATATTATATATATATAATATATATATATATACATATATATATACATATATATATATATATATATATATGTATGTATATATATATATATATATATATGCATACCCTGCATGGTATCGACTGTGGCCGCAATGCCAGTAAACAGGATATACTTGTACTGAATTCAGTCAACCGTAGCAGCTGTCACACGCACATAACTGGGTGCAGTCAGTCATGTCATGACTCATGACACTCAGTAGGGCTATGTCCACTCACAGTGCAGCCAAGTGTGACTCCTAATCAGAGATGGGACTAGTGCAGTGTATTGAGGTGCAACCTCCCCACCCCCATCATAGACACACATACCCGGGGCAGCCAGCCATGACGTCCATTACAGCTGTCCCTAATGAGGTGTGACCAGGTCCACCAGAGCGGTTTCATCTGGTATATTGGAATTTGTGAGCTGCTCGCACAGCCTCCATTGGTTGGTACCAGCCAGAGTGCCGCTATCTTTGTCAGCCCCCCTCTACTGCATCATCATCATCACCATCTTCAATCCCTACTGGACACGGGTGGAGCGGGCCGTAGCTCAGGCGGTAGAGTGTCCACCTGTGAAAGTGTCAGTCATCTTATCGATCCTGCTCAGTGGACCCATTTGCAGTTTGGGCTATTTTCCGTTCCAACCAGTGGTCCACAACAGTTACTGGTTCAACAAAGGCTGTGGTATGTGCTGTCCTGTTTGTAGGAAATTGAATATAAAACTAAAAGACCCCTTGCTGCTTATTGGAAAGAGAAGCCAATGTGGTGGCAGTGGGTTTCCTCCAAAGAAATATGTCAGAATGATCATATGCTTGTAGTCCAATAGCCGATGATAAAAATCAATGCGCTCTAGAGGTGTTGTTAAATAAAGCAAGTTTTACTTTTAACCACTGGATGCAGAGATCGAATCAGTAGAGTGGAGGTATGCCGTGCGGAAGGTCGGAAGTTCAATTCTCAGTTGAGTCAAAGCAAATGACTTACAAAATTTATACTTGTCACTTCCTAGCCAGGCATCTGGCATTATTAGGATAGGGCAAGGACTGGTTGACTAGGAATCGGGATAATGTGACTGAGTGGGATATCAGTTCATGGTGTTGGCAACCTGGTCTTCCAGTGGGGCAGCACTATGAAGTAACCATGAGTGTGCATTGTCACAAGTTGGTACCTGTCATGATATGACCTTAGATGTAGCCAGGACATAAAACTGCAACAACCAACCAACCATAATAAATCCCTTACTCACAAGGGTCATTGGGCACTAGACATGATCTTCCAATCAGTTTTCACCTGTTCCCCTATTCCCCCTATTCTGAACTGCACATTATCCTGACACTGAGCCAACCAGTCCTTGCCATATCCTAATAATGCCGAGCGCCAGGCTAGGAAGCAACAAATATCAATTTTTAAGTCATTGGTTTGACTTTACCAGGATTCGAACCCACAAACTCATGGGTTCGGATCTCCCGATCTCCCAAAACAGGAGACGGACACTCAACTCATTCGGCCACCCCGCCTGGTGCATGCATACATATAAATATATATATATATATATATATATATATATATATATATACACACATATATGTATATCTATTGGTGTGTCTCAGCTGCACTAACCCTTGCTATTATATTGGGAGGTGGCAAGATGTTAGCAGTGGCATTACCTATGATGGACTGTTCCAACTATGGTATACATCAAACAGGACATTGTAAATAACCATACAGTGCATACCTTTTACAGGATCGAGGTAGTGGAACCGGGGTCAAGGGCGTGATGAAAATGGGAAATAGTGTAGCTAGAGCATGAGTCAAACCCTACCTCTTCCCATTCCGGTGTTAGCATGCTAACCATTACACTACCTAAACTCCCTCACCCACCTGTCTATGTGGCTCGAGAGGTCAGCGCAGACTAATGAATATATATATGTATTCCTCCGAGCTAGTGGGTGAGAGGCCCCGCGCAGGAGGTGGAGAGGTGCATGCTGGTACCAACCCCGACCCCCAGGGAGGGGGGTACTGCAACCCACTCCAGGTCTTATTACATGCGATAACAGTTTATCACTATCCATGTCTATATATATATATATATATAGTTATACGAGTCTTACCTAGGTACAGATGATGGATAACTGTTGTTTTCCCGAGGTACAAGCCTTGGATAGTTGTGGGTCAGGGAGAAGGAAGCACATCCGGGTCCAGCAATCTTTTACATACTTTATAGGATAAAGAATGACCTCAATATTAGATGGATACTCTTATTTTTTCGTTTCCGCACAAGCCAACATAATAGTCGTGGTAGGGTAGGATGGGCGGTCACTGACTCACGACTATCTGAGGCTTGTACCTCAGGAAAACAACAGTTATCCTTCATCTGTACCTAGGTAAGACTCGTATAACTATACTATTTTACCTCGGTACTACGCTTCTGGCTACTCGTAGTCCAGGGAGAATTTTACGTAATCTCATTTTTTATCCATTAATTCTTAATTTTTTAAACATCCTCTCATGTTTTGAGTACAAAAAAGAATATTGTGTTTCTCACCCATCTTTAGTAGGTGAGTAGGCGAGTCGCCAGGCCGCTTGGCTTTTCTCGTCGCTTGTTGTAATGTTTTGCAAACGACTTAGCCGTCTTCCAGCCCGGATGTGCCAGGATTCTCTTAACTGAGATTCCTATCTATCTTGCTTTGGAGATCATGGCTCCACACGTTGAGTGAGAAGCGTAGCATCCCGTATTAACGCCTGCCTCGTTGAGCACCTTAATGGTCCATCTTGCAAGTGTGTCTCTCGAAATAGCTTCATGTGGTTTAATAAAACTTGTCAGAAGCTGTCTGGAATTTCATATTCCATGCGACTTGTATATCTATGCCCTAATGGCTGTCACTACACAAATCCGTTTATCGTCCGGAAAACTATTTACATTTAAAGTGGAGAGTGGTTCCCCTGTACGATTTGACTTTAGTAATGTCTCCAAATCGAATGTTGCCTCATCCTTATCTATCTCTTAGAGACAAAGCCACAATTGTTTGGCCTCTATGTTCCGTCACTAGTAGTAAAAGGACTGCTACCTTAAATCATAGCTCCTTCATTGATAAATGTCTATTACTAGGCCATGACTTGAATAGCTTAAATACGACTGACACATCCCAAAACCTATTATATTTGGGTTTGGGTGCATTTCTTTCATACACTGATCTAATAAACCAGTGTACTAACTGATGCTTTCCAATCGTTTGTCCATCTACCCTCGTTAGAATAACTGAAAGTGCACACCATGCTGCATTAATCGCACCAAATCCTAACTCGTCTTCTAACATTCTTAGAAATTTCACAATTTGAGCTATTGCAGGTTTTAATGGCTTGACTCCTTTAATGAGACAATGAAGTCCCCATTTCTTCAAATAACTTGTATATAATTTCACAGTTCCTTTCCTCCAGGCATGTGAAACAATTTTTTCTTGTGTAATCTTGTCTAGACCATATTGTTCTAAGCATTTTCTTAAAAAAAGAATGCCAGAAGGGGTCTCGTTGACGCGTCTCTGTGAACTGTCAGTGGGCCTTGACATTGTAGGTTGTTCCTTTCTTGTGGAAACCTGATCATGGTGAGGTTCCGCAGCTAGCCATGGTTGCGGGTCCCATGGTGGCACTATCAGTACTGCATGTGAGTGATCCATGTTGATCTTCCTGGGAACTCTGCTGATAATGCTGAATGGTGGGAATATGTAATAACATTTATTATTCCAAATAAGCGAAAATGCACCTACTCTCCAGGTTTCTGGCTCTGGATGCCACAATACATATTTGGGTAACTTTCTATTGTTGCGTGATGCAAATATATCAATTTCTGGTTTGCCCCATTTATCACAAATTTGGTTATAAATACTCTAATTTAATGACCACTCTAGATGGTCGTGAAAATGTAGACTTTTCTTGTCAGACAAAGTGTTTTGACTGCCCGGGATATGTGCCAGTGTTAGTCATCTGTCATGTTCCTCTGCCCAATCCTAAATAAGTTTTGCCATTTGGTTACATTGTTTGGAACCGGTCCCTCCCATATTGCGTATATACGCCATAGATATAATGTTATCTGTTGAGACCTTTACATCATTTTCAGGTAGCCAAACTAGGCTACATAATCCTAGATAAATAGCCCTAAGCTCTAGTACATTTATGTGATCGGAGATCTCATCTTCCGTCCACCGACCACCTGTTGCCTGTTGGTCTCTGTGAGCCTCCCAACCCTCGAGCGAAGCGTCTGTTGTAACTGTTGTATTGGGTTCTCCCATTCTGATAGGGTTGGGTGAATTCATAATGGACAACAGCTGTTTCTTTTTCTGTTTATGTTTGCGTGCAACCACAACAATTTCTTCAGGCGATTCAGCATCCGAGGAATCCTGATCTTCCGAAAGATCGTCCCACTCGGAATCTTCCGAAACAGGCAAAGGCTCAGCAGGCTTAGTAGCCTGCCAGTGCGAGAGAAGCATCTCCTCCAATTTGCCTTGCACAAGCCACACAATGTGCGCCTCTAGGTCAGCCGCCCCAGGCTCCGAGCCCCCCGCCTCCTCCGACTCCCTTTGTTTGGGCGACCTTTGTACCCATACAGGTGGTGACGGGTGGTCATCTTCACTGAGCACTCGCAGTGCATCAGCTTTACCCCACTTCATAATCATAGCTGGGAGTCTGCAAAACACCCAAAACCAAAGGTTAGGGATTATTGAGGGTGAATATGACACAGGTAATTAAAGTAAATCAATACCAACTGGGCATAATGGTGTTAAATCCGTATTTAAACAGTCTTTAACACGGGCATGTGGGAATTTGACTGTCACTGGTAAATGGTATGGGCAACCAACCGAAAGCACACGAGGGGTAGGGACCAGTGCAGCGGTCCCTCCCACACTCTCTGTCCTGTAAACTTCTTCCACCTGTGGCTTTCATGGCTAACAAGTTGAAGAAAATACTACTGGACTCAGAGGTATGCCTAATAACAATAGGGGAATCTTAAAGAGACCCAGGAATAAATTCTAATGATGAAGTGGCTCCTGCCCAACATCTCTCCATTTGCCAACAGGCGCTATAGCAGGCTGAGTTCTACGAATGACACAACTGGTTGGTAGTAGTTGTGCAGTATCCCGCGTCAACAACTCGGATAGTGGTATTGTCAATGCGGTGGCCGACAGCTCAGCACCTGTGTTGGCGAGCGCATTCGCATCCGAGCTAGTTCAATGGCCGCCTAGGGCGCATGAAACAACTGCCTTGCAGCAGCAGCAGTGCTACTCCCAACAATACGGTTCTCTACCATGCGGAGTTGTCGGGCGCGCAGGAGCTTACTGCCTTAATTAGCTGCGGACCGGATGTGCTTCCTTCTATTTGGATTACGAGTAGCCAGAGGCATAGTACTGAGGTAAAAAATATATATATGTATGTGAGTTACAAACCGAAAGTGCTTTATCTTTATCTCCCTATCTCCATCCCGAGGTAAAAGAACAAGAATTTATTTTATAACATATACAATGCATTGTATGAATTTAGACAACCAACACATATCCGGAAATGTCTTAATGAACTACTCTATGGTAGTCTTTACTTATGAAATGGTGGCGCCATTTATACTATGCGTCAGCCACGTAGTCCTACTAGTACTACTATATCTTCCTCCACTGCTCCATACAATTCAGGGCCAATAATTATCCTCATACACAGCAGTTGCAATATTTAATCTGCTGGCGGAATTCGCTACTACCAGCTAGCCATATGCCTGTGCACTGCAAACTCTGAGACAACCCTGTTTCAAAATGCTGAATCCGCCCTTGCAGAGAAGTGTTTCGCTGTGGCTGCGGGCCGCACCCTCTGGCGGCGACCCGGGGCAGTGTCTCCCGCTGCACACCTCGCGGATCAATACAGCGCCCGGCCACCACCAGCCACCCCTCTGCCGGGCGGCGACGGTGGACTCGCCCGCCATTCATTACTGTTTTCATTCACGTTTTGTTGTCGGTCTCCTCGACCTGATTCTTCGCCGTTGCTATGGAAACTAGATGTAGATCCGATCGAGCGCCACACTGCTGCCGGGCTACTCTATGCGTGCGCGTGGCGTGTTACCACATACACACACACACCTACTCATACACTCCCCCCCCCCCCCCCACCACACCCCCGGCCTTATCCACTCACCCCTCAGGCACACGCTCACCCCTCTCCACTCTCGTCATGGCCGCGCGCGTTTCAATTTCTGTAATGTGTGATGGGGTAGTCATAATATAACCACAGTGGCAGTGTCACAATGACACAGGCTGAGGGCAATGTGTTGACAGCAGACTGTTGACAGCTTCCGCAAGTT
Source organism: Branchipolynoe longqiensis (assembly GCA_030323885.1). Classification (NCBI taxonomy): domain Eukaryota; kingdom Metazoa; phylum Annelida; class Polychaeta; order Phyllodocida; family Polynoidae; genus Branchipolynoe; species Branchipolynoe longqiensis. The sequence goes on along the minus strand of CM059196.1, from coordinate 45,384,586 downwards.
GGCTTTCCCAGTTTGCAGTGGTTAGGGATATCTGTAGCCCATCCCAAGTCCTGTAACATGTGACGGGATAGTGATTGAACCATAGTCGCAATGTAACAGTGACAGTGTCACACTGGCAAGAAACAGCAGGTAGATGTTGACACCAGACGGGTGACAGCTTCCCCAGTTTAGGGGTATCTCACACACAGTCCAATTCCTGTGATTTGTGATAGGATGAACAAAAAAGAAAGAAAGTTTGTTTTATTTAACAACACCTCTAGATCACGATTTTTATATCGTCGGCTATTGGACGTTAAGCATATGGTCATTCTGACATATTTCTTTGGAGGAAATCCGCTGCCACAACACAGGCTAATCTTTCTGATAAGCAGCAAGGGGTCGTATATATGCACATTCCCACAGACAGGACAGCACATACCACAGCCTTTGATGACCCAGTTGTGGACCACTGGCTGGAACGGAAAATACCCAAACTGTAAATGGGTCCAGTGAACAGGATCGATTGCATGACCCATACCTTTGTGACAGGATGGTCATGACACCACAATGGTAGTGTCAGAGTGACAATGTCACAGTGACAGTGTCATAGTGACAGTGTCACAGTGGCAGCACACTTCTGGTAGGTGTTGACAGCAGAATGTTGACGGCTTCCGCAGTGTGGGGGTATCTCTCACCTATACCAATTCCGGTGTCATGTGATCGGATGCTGCTTGAACCACAATGGCAATATCGTAGTGGCAGTGTCACAGGGGCAGCACATAGATGGTAGATGTTGACAGCAGACCATTGATTGACAGCTTTCCCACTGTGCAGTCTGTGGAGGTATTTCTCGCCCATCCCCATTTCTGCAATGTGTGTCAGGATAGTGATACAACCAGAGGTGCAGTTTCAGAGTGGCATTGTCACAGTTGCACCATACTTCTCAAAGGTGTTGACATCAACTATAAACATGCAACTACTCAGGACTATTCCAGTCACATATTATTTGTATTCTCCATAAGACCCAACGCTATACTGGTGGCGCCACCTGCGGCCTCCTCACCTCCACCGGATGTAGATCAGTGACAGTCGCACTGGAGGAGTACAACCCCGTTAAACCAAGCTTGGGTAAACCAAATGATCAGCTAATCCAAACTTTGTTCAGCAGCCCAGCAAAATACTACCATTTATCATATAAAACAGTTGGTTAAACCAAAGTCGGTTAATCCAAACTATTGGTTAATCCAAACAAAATTGTCGGGCTCAAGGCCACTTCCGGTATGTCTAAACCAAACTTTCATGTGGTTATAAGGTCATCTGAGACTTTTGTATATGATAAATGGTAGTATTTTGTCGGGCCGCCGAAAAAAGTTTGGATTAACTGATCGTTTGGTTTAACTGAGCTTGGTTTAACTCAGTTAGACTGTATATCCATAAAGCGAAGTCAAAGTTGAAGCCAAAGCTTGGTTAAACCAGTGATCGGTTAATCCAAACAAATTTCTAGGGTCCCTTCAAGTATGGTTTAAAGGAGTTATACTGTATATATATATATATATATATATATATATATATATATATATATATATATATACAACCCCAAACAGGACTGGTATGATTAACTGCATCACTGCTATGGTACCGCAACATTCATCAACAAACATAAACCACTTATGAATAACAAAACCCTGAGCTCTACAAGGGTCAGCTAGTGCACGTGCACCGGAAGTACTGAGTAGTAAGTAGTGCGCACCTTCGTCGCGATGCAGGAAATAGGGAGGGTTGATTATCTTTAACTGAGGGAATTAGTTAAAGCTGTATCATCCGATGAAGCATCACATTTTGAAAACCAAAACAATTATCTAGAATTGATTCTATATATCCACTGTCGATACTGAGGCACTTATTAAGCATTTCTTGCCACATAGGACACACTGCGACAATTTAATAGAAGCCGTTACTGCTGAAGGCTATGGTGCCAGAATGTTGGCATGCTTGACAAAACTAATTTGACATGTTTGCACTTCAAATATCTAAAAACTTAGCAGTCTATAATAAAAGTTACTGCAAACTAAATAAGGTAGAATGTAGTGATCAGATTAACGTGTTTATCTCAATCAAATTACAGAATCTCAAAACCTATCGGACTACGCAACTTAAGAAAACAATCTGTGGATTCTTTGAAATGGAAATAAATTAAATGGAATTGCATGTTTTGGTTGTGTTTGTGTGATCGTGATTATATATATTGTGTGTATATATATATATATTTATATATTTTGTGTGTATATATATATATATATATATATATATATATATATATATGCGTGTTCTCTCTTATAGCTATTTAATGTCTCACCGTTAATTCTCCATCATTGCAGACTCCCAGGTGATGCTTAAATCCAAATGACACTTCTCATCTCAGGCGTAGTTTCGTATCCAACACAACGCTTCACAACACACTGCCTCCATTTACCGGGATTAGCACATATAGCAAGTCCCCACAGGTTGGCATGTCAACACACACATACACATATAACAGAGCAATGCTTGTCTCGGACGGCGGGGGCAGTCATCACTAATACATTTCCTTTACTAATTTCCCATTTCCATTATTTCCATGGTTGCTCTGTATTTGTCTAGGCGATTCACTTGATACATGCGTTATAAAATGACACACAGACAGACACTGGGGTATTCCTTGCTGGAGTAATTCTCACTAAAAGATCCTGGAGAGAACACAGCCATTGACTGGACCTTCTTCTCGGCACAATGATTGACACAAAATGCGCCCTTAGTGGCTTCAAGCCTAAGCACACCCAATATGTATTTATTTCCACTATTCGGTACATTGGTTATATATAAATAGATAGATACGCACACGAAGCAAATGGAGAACTAGGACTGGCGTAGAAATCGGACTGACTTACACAGTGGGGTTTGTTCCAGGGTGTGATCCGGGCCACGCGTGATATATTACACGATATATATAGTTTATTTACATCACTACTATGTGATGATATATATATGTATATATATATAATAAACATATCTCGCAACTTGAGATAACGCAGGTGGGGATTTATCTATATATAATATATATTTATTTTTGGTTCAATATCGTGGACATCACCATTAAAATACCGTAATTTGAAATATAAACACCCTTCCATTGGATGTGAGTTTTAATTAACTAATTAACCATAGTCGATTAACTGTGGATAATAATACTAGCACATTTATCAACAACCGTGTCCCCGCCGTACATGCCCTATAGGGCTGGACTGACAGTCAATAGGGGTTCTTCTAATATTGATCTATTTTCATTATTTCGTCAGTTCGTTCATAAGCATGTGACTTATTTAGGCAGACAAGGCACCCAACGCCCTAGAGAAATTTTGTTTTCTTGTTGTTGTTTTTATTATAAATAATTCCTCAGCAAACCCGCCTTCCATATGGTATAATGACGCTGGGTTTGCACTTGTAAGTTATAGGGAGACTACATGATATATATATATATCATGTAGGGCGGGGTGGGGACAGGGCGGGGCGGGGGGCGGGACGAGGGGCGGAGCGGCACACTGCATTAAGGCCAATTGCAGGTGTCCGCAGTGTCCTGAAAATGCAGCTGGCCGTTGCTAGGAGGCACCATTGACGTCATATCGTGGCTACTACCCTCCTTCCCAACATTCTCGGCGTTCTCCTGCTCCGGAGACTTGTGGCCGGGACCCGTCGATCCCACCAGGGGTCGCAACGGTGGCGGCGGCGCCACCGACACCGCCTGCCGGTGGTACCTGCTTCCGGACGCCGCCGCCGCCGGCCCCGCCGCCGCCGCCAGTAGGGGCGACTGCATCGGCCCGGGGTCCTCGGCCGACGACGATGACGGAGGCGGTGGCAGCGGCAGGCCGTCGGGGTCCAGCTCGAAGTAGTGCGGCCCGATGCCGCCGTTCTCGATGGGCGCTGTGAAGTAGGTGTGGTCGTAGCTGGGAATGGCGTTAATGTGGTGGTGCGCAGCCAGAGGGCTGCGCTGGTAGATGCCGCCGCCGACGCCGCCGACGCCGCCGACGCCGCCGACGCCGTCGCCGTGCGGCCCGAACATGCTGCCGACAAGCCCGGCGCTGGACGGCGGGGTGAGACTGCCCATCTCTCCGCTTCCGGCGTCCTCAAGCTGGTTCACATCCGGTATCGATGGCAGAGGACGCAGCTCCATGTTCACGTTGTAGGCATACTCGTTCTCCTGCTGACGGAACCCGGGCGCGTTGCGCTGCCTGTCCTTGTACTGCGCATACTTCTTCTGTTCCATCGTCGAGTAGCCCTGCGACCGCACCGTCGAGTGGCCATCCTTGTAGTAGAGGTCCGAGGATGGTGTTGGTGGCTGCAGCGGGCGGTCGCGCGGCTGGTGGTGGCGCCGCCTGTGGGTGGGAAAAGAAGTGAAAAGAGAAAGTTGGTAGGTTGGTAAGTTGGTAGGTTGGTAGGTTGGTAGGTTGGTAGGTTGGTAGGTTGGTAGGTTGGTTGGTTGTTGGAGTGTTAAGTCCTGGCAACATCTAAGGTCATATCAGGACAGGTGCCGACTTGTGACAGTGTACACTCACGGCGACTTTATAGTGCTGCCCCACTTCGAGACCAGGCCACCAGAACCATGACCTGATAGCCTACTCAGTCACATTATCTTGATACTGAGCCAACCAGTCCTTACACTATCCTAATAACGCCAACTGCCTGGATAGGAAGTGACAAGTATCAATTGTGTAAGTCATTGGTTTGACTCGACCGGAAATTGAACTCCTGACCTTCCACACAGTACTGTGACACACTCTGTGAGTTATTGCCTGGTCCAGGTGTTACTTGCCATGTACTCCTCATGTCCCTGCTTCTACCTGGGCATGTCATCCAGAGGTAAGTAGTGCAGGTAGACGGACGCAAGCGCCAGGCAACATAGGTACAGGGGGAGCATTTTCCTTGAAGTTACCTAGTCCAATAAAAGCATCCACTTAAAAAAAAAAAAACTAATCAGTTATCTAGATTTGAAGCTGGATGTCCAACTTAAATTAAAGCTGCATAGTCCAATGAAAACATAACATTTTCAAAACCGAAACAATTATCTAGATTTGATTCTACATATCTAACTTAGATGCTGGTGCACTTATTGAACATTTGTCATCACTTATCAGGGGATACTGAGTCAATTAATATAACCTGTTACTGCAGAAGCCCATGGTGTTAGAGTTTTGGCAAGCTCGCCAAAATTAATTTGGCATGTTTCCATTTCAAATATCTCAAAAGTTAGCAATTTAAAATAAAAGTTACTTCAAAATAAAGTAAAGTACATTATAATGAACAACCTAATAATAGTAATATGTTTATCTCAGAAAATGTCAGAAGCTCAAAACCATCGGACTATGCAACTTTAAATCCACCCCGTTTCATAATGCTGAGACCGCATCTCCTGTTACTAAGGAGTTGGTGCTGCATAGAAGGGCATGCTAAGTCAATATTATTGAATATAACCTTTTATTGCTGAAGCCTATGGAAGTTTTGATGAAGGCTCCAAATTTAATTTGGCATATTTATATTTCAAATATCTCTTAATGTTGCCTAGTCCGATGAAAGTATCACATTTTCAAAACCAAAAACAATTATCTAGATTTGATTTTACATATTTAACTTAGGTACTAATGCACTTAATAAGCATTTCTTGACACATAAACGGTTGGTTTGTTGTTGGAGTCTTGCGTCCTGGCAACATCTAAAGTCATATCAGGACGGGCACATAGAAGGGGAAGATAAGACAATTTAATAGGATGTATTATTGAAGGATCAATCCTATGGTGCCAGAGTTTTGACCTTCTTGCCAACAATTTAATTTGCATGTTTTCACTTCAAATGTTTCCAAAGTTTGACAGTTCAAATAAAAGCTATTACAAACTAAAGTAAGGTATATGAGAAATATTAACCTAATATATTTATCTCAGAAAAAGACACCCATTTTAATTTAGTCAGTCATTCTAAAAGAATGTTACTTCAAACTAAAACAAGGTCCCCTATAATGATCAAACTAATATGTGAAGAGTTCAGGCGCAATAGCATGCAAAGGCCAATCCAAAAATGGAGATTAACATCAGAATCAAACCGTCAAGAAGGACATATTTTTATATTGCTATTATTTTGTCCATTGCTCCATAACCATGTGATCACCTGAAAAGTGGAAGTAGTCAGACAAAGCATTACTTTCAGGTAAAAATCTTGTATTTAAACTAGTTTTTTATTATTGGAGTTTATGTGTTTTTTGTGCCTGAACTCTTCATATTTATATTAGTAAATGACAGAAATTCAAAACCGTCGGACTATGCACCTTTGAGCCAGCTGGTTATGACTGGGTTGCTCATGCGCACACATACACACATACGCACCCATTACATAGGCTTCATTCTGAACAGGTCTCTATAAATAAACCACTCAAAGATAGATGGCAGCTGTGGCAGGGCACGCTATGAATTACCCGAGTGTCAGCCGGCCTAAATGAACTAATTATAGCTGCACTAGTGCGTGGTTGCTCGGGCCTGACGGGCGCTGGTTCCCGGCGGGCACATCACATCAATCACGGTGGGTGCCCTCATCTTCATCTTCGCCCGGGAACCAGCAGGTGTGCACCCTGCCAGTGCGGCAGTGTGGCATATATATACAGTACAACCCCGTTAAACCATGCTCGGTTAAACCAAATGATTGGTTAATCCAAACTTTTTTCGGCGGCCCGGCAAAATACTACCATTTATCATATAAAAAATTGGTTAAACCAAAGTTGGTTAATCCAAATTATCGGTTAATCCAAACAAAATTGTCGGGCGCCATGCCACTTCTGGTATGGTTAAACCAAACTTTCATGTGGTTGATTATAAGGTCATTTGAACCTTTTTTAATATGATAGATGGTAGTATTTGGATTAACCGATCGTAGGTTTAACTGAGCTTGGTTTAATGGGGTTATGCTGTATATACATAAAAAACAATCAAAGTGTCCACGTACATTGTATATTACATTCATAATGCTCCCGCATTTTTGCCAAAGCAAGTCAAAGCTCGGTTAAACCAATGATCGATTGATCCAAACAAATTTCTAGGGTCCGTTCAAGTTTGGTTACTGTACGCATATATAATCTATACATACATATGAAGGGGTCAGGGGCAAAACCTTGTAAACGCCAATAACAAAATTGGATTAAAAATACATATGTATCTGAAAATAATTGTTTAATTTCTCACTATTTTCACTTTTCTTGTGATGATATGATTATGGAGCAATGAACAAAATATTTGTAATGTAAACAAATTTAATTTGTGTAGGGTTTATTCCAATGTTTATCTTATTTGTGTGTGGCCTTTACAGGGTTTTGCGCCTGAACACTTCATATAATACATGCATATATGATGATATGAACATGTATATACACATATATATGTGCTCTATAATCTAAATATAAACAAGGACACTACCATCTTCAGTTATATCTGTATTGTTAAATTGTGAACCACAGCTAGTAGTGTATGACATTGTTTAGTTCCAGGTTTGGCCACGCGGCGCCACCTTTCAGGGGCTCTGACCTTATATAAGCCAGCTGTCTGGTCATTATCGCCTCCCGACACACTCGGACGGTCAAATATACATTTATATCTATCTATGCAGATATATGCATAGCTACATATATTAGTCATGTAGTAGTATTTAATGAGCCTCCACTACCATATGGTGGTGGTAGCGCCTATGCTGACCCCTGTCGCTAAGAGTAAGAGGTAGCATCAGGTGGCAGCACGCTAACAGGAACAGTCCCGAGAGTGGAGTGTTCCACACATTTCTAGCAGCCACCCCCCCAAGGGAGGTTACATTCTACCTGGTGGGGCAGTGACAGGTCTCATTCCTTTTCTGACCAGACGGGATGGCCGAATTAGTTAGAGCGTCCGTATCCCGTGTTGGTAGATCGTGGGGTCGTGGGTTCGAACGCGGGTCGAGTCAAACCAATGACTTAAAAAATGATACCTGTTGCTTCCTAACCAGGTGCTCGGCATTATTAGGATAGGACAAGGACTGGTTGGCTCAGTGTCAGGATAATGTGACTGAGTGGGATATCAGGTCATGTTGCTGGTGGCCTGGTCTTCCAGTGGGGCAGCACTATAAAGTCGTCATGAGTGCACACTGTCACAAGTCAGTACCCATCCTGATATGACCTTAATTGTTGCTAGGACATAAAACAACAACAAACAAAGAAACAAACATTCCTTTTCTGACCTTGGCGGAGAAAACCAGGGACTGCCCTGGGTTTGAAGCTATGTCAGTGTTTCTCCTTTTACGTCTCCAATGGAGTAGGTTGTGGTCCATAAATATATATATGATAAATATGGACTTACAAATTTACACTTTTCACAATCTAGTCTGACACTGTCTTGGAATTACTAGAATAGGGTAAGTAACAGTAGAATTGCTAGTGATTGAAATTTCCTTGACATAATCAACATATGTAATTTCTTTTAAATTAAAAAGAGATTAACTACCAATAGAGAAGAATTACATTCACAACAGGCAGAATAGAAGTACACATGTATCACTGAAAAACGCCAAGTTGTGTTGCTGATGTTAATTGACCTTCAAAGCTGCATAGCCGGATGAAGCATCACATTTTCAAAACCAAAGCAATTATCTAGAATTGATTCTACATATCTAACTTAGATACTGATGCACTTATTAAGCATTTTGTTGTCACATATGAGGGAATACTGAGGCAATTTAATACATTTTATTACTCTAAAGCCTATGGGATCAGACCTTTGGCATGCTTGCCAAAACGAATTTGATGTGTTTGCACTTAACATATCTCAAAACATCCATTTAAGCCTGGTACACACCTTCCATATACGATTCCCACGCTAAAACTGACTGCCTGACGGGACCCGTCACAACCCGCCCCGTCCCGTTTCCTGACTAAAACTGCCTGATTAATTTTTCAGATCTTATAAATCCTGGTACACACCTCCCGTATAAAACCTAAAACTGAGTTTTAAGTCGCGAATCGGAAGGCTCTGGTGTGATAGGGGGTCACACACCTAAAGACTGAAACCAACTAAAACTCAAACTTAGTGGCGAAATGGGCAGTTTTAGGTTTTATACAGGAGGTGTGTACCGGGCATAAGGCTTCAAGCAAGAATGATCTGATCTGATTATAAAGGAGGTCAGTAACTGGATCGGTGCTGTAACTAATACACACTGATCAAACTTAGATTATATAGACTGTCAATTCCAATAGTATTAGTAAGATGGCCGGAAGAACAGTGCTTCAGCCCTGACAAATGTCATATTCAGGTGAATAAATACTTTTGAAAAAAAACCTCTAAGTGGAACCTCAAATCTCCCCCCCGCCCCTCTCTTTGCATAATTTACCTGGTCACTGATGTGGGCCACGCCACACAGAACCAGCCGCCAATCACTGAGCATCCAACATCAAGGCTGACCTTCACCTTTGACCCGGAGCCTGACCTACCTTTTGATCATGACGAGTCCGACTGTGAGGATCAACACGCCGATCACCATGGCGATAGCGAGGATGATCGTGATCAGGATACCTGTGAGAGCAGAGCAGATGGGAGCATCTGGGGTGAGAAACAAGTGTGTGGCAATGTGGTGGAAGGTGTGGGGAGAGCGGTGGGACACAATCATATAAGTGAGAACCAGTTGTATGGTGATATGTTCTGAGGTGTGGGCTCACTGGTGAGACAAAATAGTTGTGTGGCGATATGTTGTAAAGTGTTGGCAGAAGTGAGGGGAGCATCTAGGTGAGAACATGTGTGTGGGAACATGTTGTAAAGTGTTGGAAGACCAGAGGTACACGGTAGTTTTGTGGCGATAGGTTGTAAGGTATGGGCAGACCAGAGGGACACAGTAGTTTTGTGGCGATATGTTGTAAAGTGTTGGTAAGCCAGAGGGACACAGTAGTTTTGTGGTGATATGTTGCAAAGTGTTGGTAGACCAGAGGGACACAGTAGTTTTGTGGTGATATGTTGTAAAGTGTTGGTAGACCAGAGGGACACAGTAGTTTTGTGGTGATATGTTGTAAAGTGTTGGTAAACCAGAGGGACACAGTAGTTTTGTGGTGATATGTTGTAAAGTGTTGGTAAACCAGAGGGACACAGTAGTTTTGTGGTGATATGTTGTAAAGTGTTGGTAGACCAGAGGGACACAGTAGTTTTGTGGCAATATGTTGTAAAGTGTTGGTAGACCAGAGGGACACAGTAGTTTTGTGGTGATTTGTTGTAAAGTGTTGGTAAACCAGAGGGACACAGTAGTTTTGTGGCGATATGTTGTAAAGTGTTGGTAGACCAGAGGGACACAGTAGTTTTGTGGCGATATGTTGTAAAGTGTTGGTAGACCAGAGGGACACACAATCATGCAGGTAAGAACAATTGTGTGTTAATCTGTTCTAAGGTGTGGGCAGACCAAAGGGACACGGTCATACAGGTGAGAAATAGGCTGATCCCATTATAGTAGTACAATATGACAGAGAGAAAAAAAATCAGTCTGTGAAAATCTCTGGATAGGGACAAATAGGTACGAACATTGCTTGATTCCGATTTGCATGCATTACAGCATCTTAAAAAGAGAATACACCTTGGCTAGAGATATAGATGATAGTTTAAAGGGTGGTCTTAGGGTTAAGATTATGACTTACCGACGGGGAGGGAAGGGGAATCGTCATCACTTGACGACCCGAACGCTGGGTCCATGATATTTGGGCCTGGAATGACAAGATTTTGTTAAATATAACCTGGGAAACAATGGCCATTTTTCAATCACTGAAGGCAAGCAAAGCCGAACCCCATTAGAACATGGCTTAATATAATGTAATGGGGGACATGTGGCGTAGTTCATTTTCCGACACTTGGTGGCGCATCGGTAGTAGTGGGCCTACGCGGTCATTGACAATGCATTGAGTTTGCCGGTACGCGCAGTGCAATACATATATTTTATTCAAAATTAATAGAAATACAGAATCCTAACCGTAGAAATTTAATATAATCTATTCGTTGTATTTTTTCTATATGTATACCAAGCGGTTTGTCTCTAGGTCTTGTGGTTTTAGAGATATTTGACTTCTTCTGTATGAAGATTGCTCACGGCCATTGACAATGCACTGAGTTTGGCGGTACGCCCAGTGCAAAACGTTTACTTTATTCAAAATTAATAGAAATACAGAACCCTAACCTTAGAGATTTAATATAGTGTATTCGTTGTATGTTTTCTATATGTATACCAAGTGGTTTGTGTCTAGGTCATGTGGGTTTAGAGATATTTGACTTCTTCTGTATGAAGATTGCTCATAGCCATTGGGTTTGCAGTGTGACAGTGTGCCGAATAGGCCCACTCGTTCAGTGGAGACGCGAACGGCAGGAATTTGAACTAAAAAGTCGGAGGTCCCCTATTGGATTATATCATTCATCCGGTTTGAGTTGTTTTCTCAATATAGAGTGAAACCTCATTATAAAATGCCATCGCGCTAAATCGGGGTTCAGTTTACTGAATGACCTTTTAATTAGGGAATTCTGAGTCCAATGAATCATAGTTTTATATCACAATTATCGTTAAATCGGAACTTATTATAATGGGGGTTCACTGTATTTAAAACCCACCTAAGCCAGTGATAATTCCTTACAGCAGAGCTATATTTTACCAGATAGCACCATGCACAGAGTACATCCACCACCTTGCTAGTTATTTTTGCATATAATGTTATCAAATGAAATGCTAATTTAAACAAACACAACAATTACATATTTAAAATCACTAAATACGTTTTGTCTTGTTGGGGCTTTCTATTCTACTAACATCTAAAATCATATCAGGTTGGGTACCGACTTCTGACTGTACACTCATAACAACTTTATAGTGCTGCCCCAGTGGAAGACCATGCCATTGACACCATGACCGAATATCTCATTCAGTCAGATTTTCCTGATACTCAGGAAACATCCTTTCCTTCTCCGCGTAATGCCAATCACCAGGCCAGGTAGATAAAAGATTCACCCGCTACTTGTAGTACATGGGTGAATGACAACGTCGTTTAAATATGGGCGAAAATAGCTTTAGTATGGAACATGAAGTAGAAACTGTGGTTCCATGATCAATTGGCTACATATATTGGCACAGATTTGGTGAAATGGGAGAGAATGCAAAAATCCAAGATAGAACGCCGTTGATTTCAATTTCAAATCGTATTAAACTAGCTATTTTATTATATTTGTCAACTCAAAGGTAGCGGGTAAATGTGAAGACATCTACAAAGAATAAATGTTGCTTCTTAGATTGTGAAATTAGGCTCTCATTTCATTAACCTGCTTTTCAACCGTTTTTATATGGGGTTGGTATTCACCTGTGTACAGCGAGTACCGGGTGAATCCTTTATCTACACGCCAGGTAGCAACAATTACTAAGTTTAGTTTGGACTCGGGTGGGGTTCGAACCCACGATTTCCCGTACGGGAAGCTAGTCATCTGGTCAGCACTCTTAGCGACTCGGTCAGTTAGCCCGTTACTTGAGTTAACTTGTGAAACTCTAACACCAAAGCAGCAACAACTAGATTCTATAGTTGGTGCTTTGTTTCCACTAGAATACTTGCCCCCAAACCCACTCTTGCCAAGTACCACCTTCCATAACTAAATTGATCATCTCCATCATCCAATCAAATGAGTTCTAAAAAGCAGTATGGACTCTACAGTAAATTCATTTGACCTTATCACACATCAGAATCCAAGATTGTTGCCATGTAATTATTTAGTCTATTAATGAAACAGTTTCATAACGAAGGTAGAGCATTGGCAGAGAGCGTGTATATAAACAGATGAGAGGGACAACTCCCGCGAAAATCGGTAACACAGGCTACAGTGGCGTTCCTGGCGGTTAGTGTTGAACAAGCTTTGAGTTTGACGGTACGTGCAGTGCAAAACATTTGTCTTTATTCAAAATTAATAGAAATGCAGAAGCCTAACCTTATCAATTTAATATAATCCTTTTGGTAAACATGTTTTCTATATGTGTACTAAGCGGCTTGTTTCTATTTGGTGTAGTTTTAGAGATATTTCACTTTTTCTGTAGGAAGATTGCACACGACCATTGACAATGCCTTGAGTTTGCCGTACGCGTAGTGAAAAACGTCAGTTTTATTCCAAATTAATAGAAATCCAGAACCCTAACCATGTCAATTTAATATAATCTTGTTGGTAAACATGTTTCCTATGTGTATTCCAATCAGCTTGTTGCTAGGTGTTGTAGTTTTAGAGATATTTAACGTTTTCTGTAGGAAGATTGCACACGACCATTGACAATGCCTTGAGTTTGACATCTGTGTCATATACTGTTCAACAACCACCACTTGGAGCGCCACAGTCGGCAGGTGTTACACTGTCTAGTATGGGAGTTGTCCCTCTCATCTGTTTATATACACGCTCTCTGGCATTGGTACGATTCCCTGATTATTGTGGACAAGTAGACAAAGGACACACTTGTGTCTGGCTGATATTTCCCACCATAAAACGCAATGGCCAGATATGCGTCTTCTACAATATGCCTACAATAAACACAAAAGCCTGGCTCTCTTCAAGCAACATATCTGCACTTAGACCATACCCAGCACATTGTTGCCCTGTCTTAGCATCACAAAGAGAGTCAAATCTAGACAAAGGCAGTTTGTACATTGAAAGATTATTCGTACAGTGCAGGCGATCAAATAGGGTTGACGTCCAATAGTCGATGATAAAAAGTCAATGTGCTCTAGAGGCGTCATTAAAGCTGCAAAGTCTGATGAAATATCAAATTTTCAAAACCAAACCAATTATCTAGATCTGATTTTACATATCTAACTTAGATACTGATGCACTTATTAAACATTTCTTTCTGCGTAGAAGGCAATACTGAGTCAATTTAACCTGTTACTGCAGAAGTCTATGGGGTCAGAGTTTTGACAAGCTTGCCAAAACTAATTGTACATCTTTGCACTCAAAATATCTCAAAGGTTTACCATTTAATATAAAAGTAACTTTGAACTAATGTAAAGTAGATACTCGTGATCGATATAATATATTAATCTCAGAAAAAATGCAGAAATTAAAAACCATCGGACTATGCAACTTTAAATAATAAAACAAGCGTTCCTTTGTGATCACCTAGTTATTCCCATATCACAGTCTCGAGGACATGTCTGCTAAATAACCATATAGGGAACAAAATCACAAGACTGGGTTATGCATATATAACCAGATGAATTCAGAATTTAATGTGCTAAATATATCGTTCAAATGCTTATCTATCATAGGCAGCTAGATTTGGAGGGAGGAATTTATTAAATCAAACACATTAATCAACTTTAAAAATCTTATCAAGAGCATCCGATGATCTCTATATTAGGTGTTGTGTATGCTATCCCAGTTCAGCAAATCCATGTCAATATAACTAAACATTGTGTGCAGGAACCAGTGCTTCGACACATTAACAAAAGTTCCGAATTAGACATGGTTGTCATTAACCACTACTAGTGTGGGTCGATGTCAATCTGTATCTTGGGTTCGCCTAAAGTTGAATGGTCCGATGGTTTTGAGTTTCTGAAATTGTCGGAGATAAATACATTAGGTTGATCATTATTATTTACCTTACTTTAGCTTGAAGTAACTTTTATTTTAAGTGGCTAACTTTTGAGATATTTGAAATGCAACCATGCAAAATTAATTTTGGCAAGCACGCCAAAACTCTGACCCCATAGGCTTCTGCAGTAACAAGTTCTATTCAATTGCCTCGGTATTTCCTTCTGTGTGGTGACAAATGTTTTATAAGTTCATCAATATCTAAGTTAAATATGTAGAATCACATTTAGATAATTGTTTTGGTTTTGAAAATTTGATATTTTCATCGGACTATGACAGCTGTAGCTCACGCTGCTCCACAAGGCACATTGTTGTAAGGACAGCTCGATAGATGGCGCTAGCGCCTGGCATGCCGCGACGGTGCCGCCATCTGGTGCTGTATCGTCACACTAGATTAGGAATGTGTGGAATGCCGCATTCTCCTGCAATACCTTCAGCATTAACCACCATATTGCTGTAAGGAAAACTCGATAGATGGCGCAAGCGTATGGCCTACCGCGACGGTGGCGCCACCTGGTGCTGCATCGTAACATTAGATCAGGAATGTGTGGAATGCGGCATTCTTCCGTAATACCTCCAGCATTAGGCGGACATGTCTGCTGAATTTTATACAATTCCAAGATAGCGGCACCTACGTCATAATGGCGGATGTGTTCCCGAGGTAAATGGCAGCTCCCCAGAGAAAATGGAACCTTTTGAGTGACGTGTCAAATGGGAAATACCCAGAATGTTAGCAGGATAAATCGGGAATAATACCTAACATGGCGCTTCCTTTAATATACAAAGTACTTGATACTAGTATTGTTCGTTGGGGTTTTATCTCCTAGCAGCATCCCAGGTCATATCAGGACATTGTGGGCAATTGATGTGCCTTTATAGTGTCACCCTATTGGGATACCTGGCTGCCCGCAGCATGAGCCCAATATCCAGATCAGTCGTATTATTCTGATATTGAGCAATCTAGTAGTCCTTGTCATATCCAATTAATGCCAAACTCTAGGCTAGGTAGCAACAGGTATAAATTTGGTAAGTCATTGGTCATTGGTAAGTCAGTGGTTCGAACCTATGGCGGTCCAAGTTATAAGTAAGTCCACGCTCTCACTGATTCAGCCATCCCGCCTGGGCCACCAAAAAAAAGTTAGGATTAACCGATCGTTTGGTTTAACCGAGCTTGGTTTAATGGGGTTATACTGTATATATACATAAAAAAACAATAATCAAAGTGTCCACATACATTGGATATTACATTCATAATGCGCCCGTGTTTTTGCCAAAGCCAAGTCGAAGCCAAAGCTCGGTTAAACCAATGATCGTTTAATACAAACAAATTTCTAGGGTCCCTTCAAGTTTGGTTTAACGGGGTTATATTGTACTAGACATAATGGTCAAGTGACTCAAAGCCCTGGCTGGCTTTCCATGCCTCATGGAAGGTGGTGGGTTTGAACACTGATCGAGTCTTACCTACAAAATTGATAATTGTCATCAACCTAACCTGGCGCTCGGCAGTAATCCTAGTAGGGAAGGGCAAGGACTAATTTCCTCAGAAACCTCAGTGGGATATAGGGTGATTGCGCCGGAAGCCCAATCTTCCAGTGTGACAGCACTATTTTTTATATTTTTGTTGATGGGATGCTTATGCACTATAAATTCACCATGAGTGCAAACTATCACAAGTCAGTTCCTGTCCTGATATGACCTTAAATGTTGCCAGGACGTAAGGACCACAACAAGCAAGCAAGTTAATGCAGAAGATAATAGCCCTGGTTAAACAACAGCTTTCATCGAGATCTTAGAGCAAGAAAATTAAGTAACTATCTATTAGCCATTGATAATCTACTGAGCTAGCATAGTTACAAGCCACGGACAATTCCATTATCTATCTATATGAAGAGGTCAGGTGCAAAACCCCATAAAGATCAATCCACCAAATTGATTACAATCAAAGATCTTTGCCTGATGGTAATTTAAATTTCTTTCAATTCCACCTTTCTTGTGATGAAATGATTATGGAGCAATGAACAAACAAATAGGAATGTAAAAAAAACAAACTTTTTTAGACGGTTTGATTCTAATGTTCATTTCAATTTTTGAATTGGCGTTTACTTTAATTATTCATCTATAATTAGATGCAATGCTCTTTAAACCCCGTGGCTCAAAATGACCCCAGACCACCCCCGGACAGCCCCAGTCCACCCCAGACCACCCCCGAATTACCTGGACCACCCCCGGACCACCCCTGGACCACCCCAGGACCACCCCGGATAATGCCTGATTGAGCCTGGATTGCAAAATCCCCCGGACCGCCCCGGATGTTTTAAACATTTAAAAATATCCAGGGCTGAGCCTGGACGGCGCCGGACGAGCCACGGATCAGGCCGGATCAGGGGGGTCACCACGGACGACCCACGGACGACCAACGGATCGCCCCAGATCGCCCCAGACCACCCCGGATGGCGGTCCGGGGCTCGTCCGGCCCTAGATCCGGGTATGTGTGACTGGGGCTTTAAGTAGCCTGCACCAGATCTCTATGCACAGGGAGTCGGGTCTGCTGCTCATGTTGCTGCTCACTGCATTAGTTTGGGTCTATTACAGTAGGTGGCGGCACCGCCCGCTAACATCAAAACCCCGTGCGACATCTCGTGTCTGAAATGGCAACTGCCTCAGGAATGCGTGGAATGCAGCATTCTTCTGCAATACCTTCAGCACTGGCTCAAACGCAAATCGGGATTTTTGTGGGGAAATTTCACGGACATGGATTCATCGTTTATGTCTATAAATAGCACACCATCTCCACATCGTGTTGTGAGGTTTTCCTTTACTAACCGGTTTGCAGACAACTGTTTCGTGCAGCCAGCGCTTGGAGCTACCAGTGCATTATTCAGATCAGCAAGGGCTGTTTTTTTTCGTTTGTTTTAACGTTCTAGCAACATCTAAGGTCATATCAGGATGGGTACCGACTTGGACCATATGCACTCCTGGAGACTTTATAGTGCTGCCACACTGGAAGACCAGACCGCCAGCATCATGGCTCAATATCCCACACAGTCACATTATCCTGATACTGTGCTAACAATTCATTGGCATATCCCATTAATGCCGAGCGCCAAGCTAGGAAGCGATACGTATCGACTTTTATAAGCTATTGTTTTGACTCAGCTGAGATTTGAACTCCTCACCTTCCGCATGGGAAGCCTGAGATTCGACCACTTCAACCACTACGTCGGGTCGGCAAGGGTTGGTTTATCAATATGAGGGTTATGAGACTGAGTAGGATCTCGGATCATGGTACTGGTGGCATTGTCTCCAAATGGGGCAGCACTATAATTTTCCATAAGAGCACACAGACACTCATCCTGATATGGCCTTATATGTTCATAGGATGAAGCATCCCAGCAAACAAATCTGACCTGTCTGACAGAAATCTTTAATTGCTAAATTACATTTATTAAGGAATTTCTAATACCGTTGCCGGTGTAATTGCTAAAAGCATTGGGTTCTAATTCGATATAGTACATAATTTTGTCATCAGTTCTGGTTTGATAGGGCTTTATAGTGCGGTTCCACTGGAAGACTCTGCTGCTGCCGCTATGAACCAATATCCCACTCAATCGTATTATCCTGATACTGAGAAACACAGCCCTTGTGCTATCCTATTTATGCTGAGCGGTAGGCTCTGTAGCAATAGTATAATTTTTGTAATTCATCGCTTTGATTCCGTTAGCGCACAATTTCCCAGATACAAACACTAGCTAATGCTTTTTTTCTCTGATTCAACCACCATCAATTCCTGCCATGAAAGCACCGAGCCCCACTTCCGGAATTTACATAGCCTATGACGTCAAAGGTTGCTATGACATAAAACCCCCATCAATCACATGGCATCCTGACCAGACAGGTCCCTGCGTGTTGGTGGATCGTAGGATTCAAACCCATGGGTTCCAACCCTGGTCGAGGCAAACGACTGACTTAAAAATTGATACTTGTCGCTTCCTAGCCAGGTGCACAGCATTATTGGGATCGGACAAGTACTGGTTGGCTCAGTGTCAGGCTAATGTGACTGATTGGGATATCAGGTCATGGTGCTGGTGGACTGGTCTCCCAGTGGGGTAGCACTATAAAGTCACAATGAGTGCGCACTGTCACAAGTCGGTAAGCATTCTGATAGGACCCTAGAAGGTAAAACTCAAACAAACAACCAACTAACCACATTCTTTAATTCCTGCTATGAAGGTGCCCTGCCCCAATTCCGGTACTGGTCTAGCCTATGACGTCAGAGGTTGCACTGATGTAAAACCGTCATCACTCAAGTAGCAGCCACTGTTGTTGCTTACCATGTGGGCATGTGCCGATGGTGCCGGCCCATGTGCTGTCCTTACAGGTGACAGTCCATGTCTCCCCGGTTGCTGGGCAACCGACCGTCAACGCCAGCCCTTCCTTTTTGATCCACGTGTTCGCTGGTGGCTCCAGCTCTGTGCATCCCGTCACTGCAAGTACACACCAATTCACAGTAATGTACATGACAGAAGATTCCAGGCTCCAGTTCAGTATACCCGATCACTGCAAGTACACATCGATAGACTACATCATGGTTCCGACTGCGCATGCGCTGAAAACGGCCTTGGGAGCAAAGCAAAGGCGTACGGCCATTGAGTTTGCCGATACGCGCATTGAAAAACGTCAGTTTTATTCAAAATTAATAGAAATCCAAAACCCTAACCGTATCAATTTAATATAATCTTTTTGTTAAACATGTTTTCTATATGTGTTCCAAGCGGTTTGTGCCTAGGTGGTGTGGTTTTATCAATATTTTACTTTTTCCGTATGGAGATTACTCACTGCCATTGACAATGCATTGAGTACTCTGGCTATGGCTCTAACACTAGTCTGAGTGCCTAGATCTTTCTAAATCTAACTGCACATGGCATAAGATGTGCTGATTATATTGATGTAAATGCAATACTGGATAAAAGATTAATATTTTACTGTATTATATATATATTTTTAGTTAGTATTCTATGTTTCAAACAAGAGCTGAGATGAGCTGAAACTAGCACATTTCATAGCATCACCCAGTGTATTAGCATGTGCCATGTGCTTTTGGGGGCAGTTGTTTTGCTCTGACCCATCCGACAATGCACCGCACTGCTGGACCAGTGATGTAGTCTTTTCACAGTAATGTATATGACAGAAGGTTCCAGTTCAGTATATCCGATCACTGCAAGTACACATCAATTCACAGTAATGTACATGACAGAAGGTTCCAAGCTCCAGTTCAGTATACCTGATCACTGCAAGTACACATTAATTCTGGGACTATGCAACTTTAACTATACACCAATATAGATCAACACTACGCAGTGGAACCATCATCTCCACAGATAATTCATACCGAAGGAGTTTTCCTCGGATTTAAACAGGGTTGTCATTAATCCCTACTTTGGGTATGAGCGAATCTTTCATCTAATATAGCGATATAGCGAATGGTAGACGGGAAGTGTGAACACTTTTTTGTCTCTCATTTTTGCTTGAGTGCAAGTAAATAAGCAACACAAGGAGTAATTAGTAGCATGTGGTGAATAAGGGGTAAAATTTCCCTGGATCATCAGCCCATGCTTTTTCTAATCTATTCTTGAATGAATTAATTGAATCGGCATCAATAACATTTTGTGGGAGACTGTTCCATATATTTATGATCCTGTTTGAGAAACTATGTTGCCTTAACTTTGAAATGGCTCTGGGTTTTACTAGTTTGAGAATATGGCCCCGACTGCCTTCTCTTTTATTCAAGGTGACAAAATTTGTTCATATCTATTTTTATCAAAACCCTTCATAATTTTAAATACTAATGGCAGGTCTGCTGATTCCAGCCAGAGTGCACAACTCTAAAATATCTAATGAAATATTGTCTCAACGTATTTGAAATATACATGTTTTTATATAAAAACCAACAACAAAAACTCACCGTATTTGAAATATTGTTTGTTTTAACACAGAAAAACGCAGCTTTAACTTTGTCACCCCTTCCCGCACCCCCCTCCACCCCCACCCCTACACACACAAAGCAGACGACAGTACTCACCCTCGTACATGAGCAGGAAATAGCCGAAGTTGCCGCCGCGCTTGCCCTCCGTCACCTCGATGCGCACTTCGTTCGTCTCGGACACGTACGCCGTGGACGCCCTCTCACGGCTGCCGCACACAACTACCGGTTTGTCGTTCCCCTTCTCCCACAAGGTGGCGTACGTGTAGCACACCTCGGGCAGGCCCAGGTGCGAGTTGCCCGCCTGCTGGTGAGGGGAAGAGGCCAAGGCGGATGAGCGATAATAGGATGGCTGTGTTTGTTGTCTGTTTGTTTGTTGTTGTTTACGTCCCGGCATTTTGTGTGTGTGTGTGTGTACATTAGTTGATTAAGTAGGGGAAATTTCAATCGCAGATTATTGGTGTTGCTCATTCCTCTGCTCCTTGCCCTATTCTAAGAATGCCGAGTGCCAAGCTACGAAGTGACAAGTATCACATTTTAAGTCTCATTGGTTTAATCCCACGATCTACCAACACGGGAGACGGAGGCTCTAACTCATTCAGCCATCCCAAACATTGTTTATTGTCTTATGTACTAGCAACATCTAAGGTCATATCACGACAGGTACCGAATTGTGACAATTATGATCCTGTTTCAGAAACTATGTTGCCTTAACTTTGAAATGGCTCTGGGTTTTACTAGTTTGAGAGTATGGCCCCGACTGCCTTCTCTTTTATTCAAGGTGAAAAAATTATGTACCGCATTGGGAGACCAGGCCGCTGCTAGCTTGTCACGATATCCCATACAGTCATATTTTACCTTGTCCTTTCTCATTAATTCGAGTCAGCCAGCAGGTCTTAGTGTGGCTCATGACAGACTACCACAATAGATATCCCTGCTAATAATTAAACAATTAATTAAGAAAGCACCTGTCGCCATTAAAAAGCCCCCCCCCCCCACAAACCCACCTAATACGGATTTAATGGCATACTAGGCTCTGGAACTCTATCAACGAGTATATCAAAGGGTGTTACTATTGGGTCAATAAAGTCATAGGAATTGAGCTTGATATCAAATAATTAGGTAATTCAATGTATGTGAAATAAGGAATTCTTCAGAATATTCAATGGAAAGGCAAGGAATAATATATTAGAACTTGAAATGCATTTTGTTTTACTTATTTTGTTGCGTAGAGGGTGAATTTGAGGCATCTGATGGCTCCGGCATTATATCATGGCCCAGGGAAACACTTTTATTCCCGCTTATGTATCATAATGAAATAAATATGATATATATATATACATATGTGTGTGTATATATAATGAAATAAATAATCAGGAATAAAAGTATATATATAATGTATATACAAATTATTTTCTTATATACGTATGTATACATAATTATATATATATATATATATATATATATATATATATATATATATATATATATATATATATATATACTATTCAGGGTAAGAGTATTGAATACAAACAACAAATATGGGCTTACGTGTATTCAATATAAGCCAAACTAAGATTACCACTTGGTATGGTGTGTTAGAGTAAGTAATAATAATATTAATAGCAATAATACCGATAATAATATACACATCTAATTGAATGCACTCACAAGCAGGGTTCGTTCTAAAGCATTAAACAATAAAACCATAAAATGTAAAATGTAGATTTGTTTTAAAGCCTTCAGCTCCGGCCCAGTTAAAAACACTTGCTCCTTATGCAGCACATATTACACATACGCATATATGCAACAACAAAAAAACATATATGTTGAATATATAACATAGCCCCAGCATGTTGGTGGCAGTGAGGCTCTTCATGCCTATCCATTCGGCTCACTGCCTCGCTCGTTACAATGAGCCAAGGCGGCCACTTCCGCAGCTGGTCGCGGCACCTGGTGTTAGACACCCGTACCAACAACGTTCCCCACCAGATGGCGACACGGGAAGTACGCTATCGACCCAACCGTCCAATATCGCTGGAACATTGTTTGTTTGTTGTTGTTTTACGTCCTAGCAACATCTAAGGTCATATCAGGACGGGTCGCTGGAACAAGCACTACGACCTTTTGGGCGTAATCGATTAATCAACTCGGGTCACCCGGGTCACCCGAGCCACCTTTTGGCGCATGCGTACATCCTGCAGACCCGGGTCAAATAATCAAAATATGCTTCTTCACGCTAGGGGTGGAAAAAATGGTGGCTTAACCCAAAACCTTTTTTGTTTGTTAATAACCGATAAAACTACGCAAAATAGGATTTAAAGTATTTTATGATGGGATAGTTTAGTTATATTTCCATTTAATTAATTTAGGCTATTAAAAAACAAACATGTATTACTGGTACCGGTGGCTGTTATCCTGCAGGATGCTACCAGCGCAAATGTGACGTCATCGCTCATAGTCAACCCCAGCCAAGAGGTGGGTTACTGGGGTCGGATCATTTTGCACACGACATGTGTATTTCGCTACTCTACTCCTGGTGTTCGATTTGAAATTCTGACGACTCGGGTGACCCGAGTCGCCCGGGTGGTGTTAATCGATTAGGAACCCTGTTACAGTGTTAGTGTTGACTAATATTAACTCGGGTAGAATCGAATAATAAATAACTAAATAAGTCTCCGAGCGTGTGTATGTATATAATAGATTATATATAATATATATATATGAAGAGTTAAGGCGCAAACCCATATAAATCACAATCCAAAAATGGGGAGAAACAGTGGAATCAAACCTACAAAAAGTCCGTTTTTCATATTCTCACATTTGTTATTCATCGCTCCATAACCATATAATCATATGAAAAGTGGAATTAGTGAGAATTAAACAAATTTCAGATACAAATCTTTTATTTTAACTACGTTTTTGGATGGGCGTTTACGTGGTTTTGCGCCTGAATATATATATGAGCAGGGAGGTAGTAGATTCGCCTACGATTAGTGTGACAGGGAGCCGATGTAGGCGCCACATGGAGTGTTAACTAACAAATGAGTATTCATAAAGGGTATACATATATGGTCCTATGGAAAAAAAAAAGAAGGAAACTGCGCTGCTGTTGCATATTACTAATATAATCTTTTATATATATAATACATAATAATACATATATTATATATTATATACATTACACATTATATACATTACATGCATTATAAACAATGTTATACATTACATATATTATGTATATTATTTATATTGTGTAAACATGTAAACATTGATAATCCAAAGGTGTATCAATCTGTTAAGAGACACCGTAAATATACACATGTAACACATTAGTAAAATGATCATCATTCGCTGTATACCTGAGGCAACATGCTGAACGCCTCGCTACTAACTATGGGTGCTAATGCACAGATTGTGTGTGGATAACTGCAGTGGGTACCTGGTCTCGGTGGCGGGTGGAGAGTGCAAAGTCGAGCAACGTGATGTTGAGGCGCTGTCCCGCCTGCGCTTGCAGCACCCAGGGGCATCCTTTCCGACCACATCCAGTTTCCTCAGACGACACTGAGGCGATGTAGCCTCCTGGAGACTCGGCCTGGATGTAGGAGGCATTCCGGCAGACGCGACACAGTGGGGTGTGCACTGGGTGACAGGAAGTGGAGGATTGTAAACATATTGTTAAAGATGGCATGAGCAAAGCAACAGCACCTGTATTTGTTTTGGTTGAGAATAGCGAGATACGAGGTCATCTTAGTTTAAATAAAAGATTGTTACCTGAAAATAATTGTAATTCTCACCAACTCCACTTTTCTTCTGATCACATGGTTATGGAGCAATGAACACAAACTTAGGAATAAAAAAAAAAGACTTTTTGAAGGTTTGATTCCTATGTTTATGTCAATTCTTTGATTGGCGTTTACGGGATTTTGTGTCGGAACTCTTCATATGCAGACCACAAATCTATTTCCATCACTTCCTGCTCATGATATCGGGGCTTTCCCATAAAACGGTTCTATCTGACAAAATGGTGCTTTTGATAATGAGGACTGAAGCTGTGTAACTGCATGATAGCAAAGCAGATAGAACAATATTATTTTTAATATATCTCAGTGAAAAATACCAGTTGAGAAACAATTGTGTAACTGCATGATAGCCTTTTGGAGATAGAACATTTGTACATCCATAACACCAACTATGTCACTTTGTCAGATAGAACATTTTTATAGTAAGGTCATGCATGATATGCAGACTTCATGGAATCCTACAAGAGCCCAGTATTCTTTCCATGATCAGGATGCATATACACAAATGCCCTGAGAGATCGGTTCCACTTCATTTGCTCTGTTTTGGGGTTACTGTCATGAAACGTTCGACTATGTTTTTAATTCAAATGAATATATGCCCATTTCCCTATTCCAGTTTTGATCTTTCTCTGCTTAGCCAAAATGAGTGAATTGTGAGAGCACGCTCATGCAGGAAAACTAGGTCATTGATATGATGACGTCACGTCCTAGCATATCAAGAAGAACAACCATGCCATCATCAAGAAAAGAACATAGGCCAGCAATATCATGTCATGCCCTCATGATCATGGAATTGTGAAAATGATTATTGTATTATATTATATTATATCATATTATATTATATTATATAAACATTGAAGGGTTATTCAAAGTCGTCACCATTAATATGGTCAATGGGAGAGGGGGTATTAGTAATGTACAGCTTTTATTGTTTAATCAAATGTTCAGGTAATACATACAACTGCCATGTTCAGCGATACAATTGGGTTAAATGAGCAGGTGGCGCTCATTTGCTGTCATTGCTGGGGGTGCAGAGAACAGGGAAGCAGCCCCTCCCACCTGCCACTCACACCAAGCCATCCCATTGGCCAACCCCACAAACCCCTCAACCAAACAACTTCAACCTCTAAAAAAAAAACACAATCCCCCCGGCGAGCCTCGGCACAGCCACTCGCACCCTGCCTGCCGTTGCAGCAATACCTCTTCTTAATGACTGATGATAAAATGCTGGTCTTGATCCTTGAAATGTCCTGTATGCCTGATTAAAAATGTCAATTTGATTAAGTACCATAACTTCGCTTGCATGTCGGGCCTTGTTACCAGCCACTCATACCTGCAGGGAGTAGAGTTGAACTACTCCTCCAGTCACCCTGTCTGTCATGGAAATATAGTTGTGTTATTCCCACCTCCTGCTTTTGTCTTCTCTGGGGCCCGGGTAGCAATGGCGATGTGTACTACTTTGTTGGTAAGAGAAATAGTCCTCTTTTCATGAAAAATTACATTTTAAATTTGGTGGATGACATGTAATTCATAACATGAAAAAACCAAAAACAATTGCATCTTAGTACAGCACATTCCACACATAAAAATAGAGGAACAGGTGCCTTTACTGTATATCATGTTACCACCATAACAAAATATGATTCGATGAGCATATTCAATTATGTGCCAACGCTGTTGTCATAGTGACATCATCAGGCCAACAACATGAGGTGACTGACACCACCCCATCATGTCATAAAAATGACACTAGACTCTCATTACCATGACATATTGTGAGGAAAGATAAAGGGAGGTGGTAGCCGAAGGAGGATCCTACCTTGGACACAACCATAGCTGGCCTCAAGGTATGTCTTGAAGTCTCCGGGACAGGGGTTCGCTCTGTCCAGTGTGCTGTCTGGAATCCTGATTTCGCAGCTGCGCCGCCCCGAGCAACGACTGTCCATGTGCGCCAGAACATCGGATGAGCATCCGACATAGCCGTAGTCTCGGATGACACAGCGACCCAGCTGCATGCGGCCATACTTCCCCGTTTCCATTACAACCACCTCATTTGAAGAGCAGGATGCTCGGAAGGTCTCTGCCTCACAGTATTCTTGTTTCGCTGCAAGGAGTGGAAGGCAAAGACGTTTGGTTAGTATTAAGCTATGGAGATTAATACACATTTAAGTAGATAATATACTATTAATAATAGATACGGCTCCACAGATCTGGTCTGGGCAACACGACGGAAATTGAATTTCTAATGGTTGAGATCAGAGGAAATGTTTTTGATAGGTATTTAAAAATTTCTGTTTCTCCCCGATAAATCTCTATAATTCGAGTTCAGCCGATAGTAGCATTCGGTGGACGAGAGACACTACAAGAATTCCGTTAATAATATTAATATAATGTATTTATATAGCACATAATTCGATGATTTTGAGTTTCCGCCATTTTTGTAGAAAATGTTGATGTTTATAATCTCCCATACTTTAGTATGAAACAATTATTCTTACAAATCCGTAACTTTGGAGACATTTGAAGTGAAAGCAGGCTCAATTAATTTTATGTGTACGTCCAAATGCTAATTCGATATTCTTCAGCTGTACTGGGTTCTATTAAATTACTCGAGTAAAATAAACCTTTATATGCCACAACAATTGTTTAATAAGTGCATCAGTATCTATGTCATGCATGTATCACAGAATCTAGGTAAGCTTAACAAATGTGATGCTCTCATCAAACTCTGCAGCTTTAAATTAATTATTGGGTCAAAGAGGACCGTTTCGGGATTCCCACGTCTTTGAGACAGAGATCAGATGGTTGCATCGTCTCTAGGCATCTTGCAGGGGCTAGTGCATATTACCTCCTTAATGTTGTGTTTGCAGACAAGGCGGGAATATTGATTAATTTTAAAATACATAAACAATAACGCGATACTCCTTGTTTTGTCTGCAGACAGACCACACTTCCCGCAGGTGTCCTCGAATTAATGAAGAGTGTAAATAACTTGGCGCTATTTAATTAAATGAGGTCAGTAAGTGGGCAGACCGCTGAAATACTCCAGTTGCCGGTGAGTGGAAAACGAATTGAATAATCGTAAATTCTTATAAATAAATCTCTTTGAATAGCCCAGCCGTAAGAGCATCGCGATTCAGAGCCAAATAGGATGACTTGTTAATGTGATTTAATTATCCCAACCTCGGGTAGTTTCCTCAACTTAAAATTGTATTAATTAGGTTTAATAAGTTGAAAAAAAGAAAAAAAGTCTGCAATTGCCTGTGGGAGGAGGCAGTTTGCAAAAGTCAGTGGACAACCGCAGGTACTTGAGGTATAAATAAGCATGGTACCGCATTTCCTCAATTAGCAGCGCAGGTATTTATAAATGTTTTTTGTCTTTTTTTGTGTGGGTAGCAATTTTTGGGGCTTTTACAGTAGTTATTAATTAGCACATGAAATGAGAGTTTCAGTCAAAAAGTAATCTTCGCAGTTTCGTTCCATCCATAGATGGCGACATGAACAAAACCTAAAAAAGTTATAATAACAGACCTGTTGTTAATCCAATAGGATTCACAATGTGAACCCGCTATGTGGATTGTTGTTGTTTGTTGGAGATTCACATCCTAGCAACAACTAAGGTCACATCAGAATAGATACCGGATAGTAATAGAATGCACTCATAGCGATTTTATAGTGCCGCTCGACCGGAAAGCCAAATCCGCCAGAACCATGACCTGATATCCCACTCAGACTTACTATCTGAACCAGTTCTTGTTCTATCCTAGTAATGCCAAGCACCAGGCTAGGTAGCGACAAGTATAAATTTTGCAAGCCATTCGTTTCTCTCCCTTTAGACGGGACATGAACATGAATCAATGCACATGCGCACTGTGTGAACCTTGATATATCCATATGCACACTTTGTCCAACTGGTGCAATGTGCTGCGCACCGTGTGCGCCATGCACATGTTGCTTTATCTGCATGCACACTTTGTGTAGCTTGTGCAATGTGCCTGCGCACCGTGCGCACCTTCATGCGTGGTTTTTATTTCTTGAAGATTTATACTGCCTATCATGGATATGTCTGAATAGACTTGTTTTCACCATTAGACAATTTGTCGATAGAAAGCCAAAGCCTACACTTTTACAGACCCAATGGATTTTTAAGCTCCCACATCACATAGACATGGTATGAGAGCAACTGGCCTTTGATGATGCTGTAAGTTATACACAGCAGTCGAAATCCAAATTGGCAGATGTGGGGGCATGGGGAATCGAACCACCGACCTTCAGATTAGGAGGCCGACCTAGAAAAATGTCAGATAACCTAACCACTCTGTGACAGAGAACACAGGTATAGACCTGAATACACTGAGGCGACCCCTTGCTACACCAATACACAGCGGTGCGCGGTGCGCGGTGCGCGGTGCGCGGTGCGCGGTGCGCGGTGCGCGGTGCGCGGTGCGCGGTGCGCGGTGCGTGGCGCGAGGTGCGCGGTGCGCGGTGCGCAGTGCGCGGTGCGCGGTGCGCGGTGCGCGGTGCGCAGTGCGCGGTGCACGGTGCGCAGTGCGCGGTGCGCGGTGCGGGGTGCAGGGTGCATGGTGTGGGGTGTGTGGTGCGCATGCGGGGTGCGCGGTGCGTGGTGTGAGGTGCGCGGTGCGGGGTGCGGGGTGCGGGGTGCGGGGTGCGCGATGCGCGGTGCGCGGTGCGCGGTGCGCGGTGCGCGGTGCGCGGTGCGTGGTGCGGGGTGCGGGGTGCGGGGTGCGCGGTATGCGGTGCGCGGTGCGTGGCGCGAGGTGCGCAGTGCGCGGTGCGCGGTGCGCGGTGCATGGCGCGAGGTGCGCGGTGCGTGGCGCGAGGTGCGCGAGGTGCGCGAGGTGCGCGGTGCGCGGTGCGCGGTGCGCGGTGCGCGGTGCGCGGTGCATGGTGTGGGGTGTGTGGTGCGCGTGTGGGGTGCGGGGTGCACGGTGCGCGGTGCGTGGTGTGAGGTGCGCACGGTGTGGGGTGCGGGTGCGGGGTGCATGGTGGGGTGTGTGGTGCGCATGTGGGGTGCGGGGTGCGCGTGCATGGTGTGAGGTGCGCACGGTGTGGGGTGCGGGGTGCGGGGTGCGGGGTGCGGGGTGCGGGGTGCGCGATGCGCGGTGCGCGGTGCACGGTGTGGGGTGCGCGGTGCGCGGTGCGTGGTGCGCGGTGCGGGGTGCGCGGTGCGCGGTGCGCGGTACGCGGTGCGCGGTGCGCGGTGCGTGGCACGAGGTGCGCAGTGCGCGGTGCGCGGTGCGCGGTGCGTGGCGTGAGGTGCGCGGTGCGTGGCGCGAGGTGCGCGAGGTGCGCGGTGCGCGGTGCATGGTGTGGGGTGTGGGCGCGGTGGTGCGCGGTGCATGGTGCGGTGTGGGTGCGCGTTGTCGGGGGTGCGCGGTGCGGGGTGCGGGGTGCGGGGTGCGGGGTGCGCGATGCGCGGTGCGCGGTGCGCGGTGCACGGTGTGCGGTGCGGGGTGCGCGGTGCGCGGTGCGTGCGCGGTGCGTGCGCGGTGCGAGGTGCGCGGTGCGAGGTGCGAGGTGCGCGGTGCGCGGTGCGTGGTGCGCGGTGCGCGGTGCGCGGTGCGCGGTGCGCGGTGCGCGGTGCGCGGTGCGTGGTGTGTGGGGGATATCCCCGTGAGTAGTACAGAGAAATGGCAATGTGGATCAGGCAATGTGGATCAGATGCGATTACACCTGTTTGAGCCGACTTATTTACATACACTGTATGAAGGGCGGAAGGTGGAGCCGAGAGATTTTGCGCCTGAATCAAACCTGCTGCTTTTTGGCTTTATCCTCGCTTCTAGCTTTCATGTGTGCTTCTAGCATCTTATAATGCCCGTATTTGACAGAATGGCACTGTCTAATAAATCTACTAGCTGACAATACGGTAGTCTACAAGCGGAAAATACAGTAATGCTATTATTTTATAATTGTCACAGCTAACAATTAGGCAATATTAGTATCGCTAACAATGAGAAGATTTTATGAAATATAATTCTACTAGCTCACAATACAATAATGTGGTTCTCCTAAGTATGCTGTTATAATT
This sequence comes from Branchipolynoe longqiensis, assembly GCA_030323885.1. Classification (NCBI taxonomy): domain Eukaryota; kingdom Metazoa; phylum Annelida; class Polychaeta; order Phyllodocida; family Polynoidae; genus Branchipolynoe; species Branchipolynoe longqiensis. The sequence goes on along the minus strand of CM059196.1, from coordinate 45,354,106 downwards.
CCACTATTTGCAAAGATAATGTCACTCTATTATGATTCTACTAACTGAGAATAAAACAATGTTCCCGATTCCCTGTGCCCCCGCCTCTGCCAATTTGGATTTCCACCGCTGTATACAACTTACAGTGTCATCAAAGGCCGGTTGCTCTCATAACATGTCTATGGGGTGTGGGAGGTTATAATTCCCTTGGGTCGGTAAAAGTGTAGGCCCGGGCTTTCTATCAACAAACTGTCTAATGGTGAAAACAAGTCTATTCAGACTTATCCATGATAGGCAGTATAACTCTTCAAGACAAATAAAGAAGAAAAAAAGGCTTGGACGCTTAATAGGGAGCCTATGTAGTCTTACACTTAGGATGCACTCCGTGTGGACATTATCTGTCACAATCTCAGTAAACAAACGACGTCTTCACGTCCCACACATTAGATCGCATTCCGCGCACGCGTTACATCCACCTTTTACGACAATCGGCTCATCGCAGATGAAAGCCTCCCCAACCCGTCACGCCCCAGGCGGCAACGAGGTGAATTAATACGCTATGCGCCGCCTGGTGGATAGCTGCCGAACCATTGCTTCTGGCTGGCGTACTGGCTCCCCCGAGTGGCCGGAAGGGTAAGTAGTGTATGGTTCTACTGGGGAGGGAGGGGGCTATCCTGCTATCTCTGAATGCGTGGTGTTCTCTGTGGCAGAGTGATTACAGTGTCTGACGTTTTTCTAGGTCTGCCTCCTAATCTGAAGGTCAGTGGTTTGATTCCCCATGCCCCCACCTCTGCCAATTTGGATTTCCACCGCTGTGCATAACTTACAGCGTCATCAAAGGCCAGTTGCTCTCATGCCATGTCTATGTGGTGTGGGAGGTTAACAATCCCTTGGGTCGGTAAAAGTGTAGGCTCGGGCTTTCTATCGACAAACTGTCTAATGGTGAAAACAAGTCTATTCAGACTTGTCCATAATAGGCAGTATAAATAAATCTTCAAGAAGAAGAAGGACATGGCTGGTCGAATCCTTACTGATGATATATATGGCAAAGCCGGGTGACCTGATTCTGGGATGTCTGGTTTGTTTGTTGTTTTACGTCCTAGCAACATCTAAGGACATAGCAGGATGTGTACCGACTTGTGACAGTGTGCACTCATGGTGACTTTATAGTGTTGCCCCACTCGGAGAACAGCCTGTCGGCACCATGACTCAATATCCCACACAGTCACATTATCCTGAAACGATGCTAACTAGTCCTTGTCCTATCCCATTAATATCAAGTTCCAGGCTAGGTAGCGAAAAGTATAGATTTTATAAGTTTTTGGTTTGATGTGGCTGGGATTAGAACTCCTGACCTTCTGCGTCCGGTATGAATGGCATGTGGCTATATTGTGAATTATATTAGCTTGGGCAATTTTCCGGCCGAAATTTGCTTTTTGTTTTTCTACATCCTAGCAACATTTAAGGTCATATCAGGACGGGTACCGAATTGTGAGAGTGCACACTCATGGTAACTTCACATTGCTGCCCCACTGGGGGACCAAGGCACTGGCACCATGACCCGATATACCACACAGTCATATTACCCTGATACTGTACTAACCAGTCTTTGTCCTATCCTATTCATGCCGAGCACCAAGCTAGAGAGCGACAAGTATCAATTATATAAGTCATTGTTTGACTCGGCTAGGATTAGAACTCCCGACCTTCCGCATGGGAACTCTGCGCTCTACCGATTCCGGTCTGGCCGAAGTAGAACAAATAACTGCGACTGCGACACTCACGACTGCGACACTCACGACTGCGACACTCACGACTGCGACACTCACGACTGCGACACTCACGACTGCGACACTCACCACTAGAGCAAAGGAAACTAAGCACTGCTAAGCTCAGGCCTGGGAACTTATCAGCCATAGGCTGGCATGAGCAGGCAAGTACATGTAGCCCGCCGTAGACTGCATGTCTCCCCGACTGCAGGCCGCAGTATATGACCGAGTGAAATCACCGCCTCCTTGGTAAACACCGTGCTACACAAACTCGGCCCCGGACGCCACACGCGTCACGTGACGGCTGCAATCCACACAATCAATCGCCACAAGGCTACACGACAGTGGCGACCTCCCTCCCTTCTTGTCCCCCCCCCCCCCCCCCCCTTCCTGAACGCCCCTCCTGTCTACCTTCCCCTGTCATTCTTCTTTCCTCAAACGCCTCTCTTGTCCCCTTCCCCCCTGCCCTTCCTCACTGCACCTCCCATGCCCTCCCCTCCTCATCCCACTCCCTTCCCTTCCCATCCCCTGTCCCCCTTCCACACCGCACCTCCCTCTCACCCCCCCCCCCCCATCTCCTTCCCACCTTCCATTCCCACCTCCCCATCCCAACCTCCCATCTCCTTCCCCTCCATCTCCTTCCCACCTTCCCTTCCCACGTCCCCTTACCGCCTCTCCCCTCCCTTCCTCCCCTTCCCTCTTCCCATTATCGCATGCCCACCTTTCCTCCCTTCCTGCCTACTCCCCGCCCTTCACACGGCATACCGATATATTCTCCCTATATCCTCTCTCCACGTAGCTTCCCGGCTACCCCTTCCCCACTCGCCCCTTTCTTCTTCCCTCCCCTCCCCCGCCTCCGATCCAACCTCGCGGCAGGGCGCGCCAATGGCGCCATGGCGCGCCACGGGCGGTCTCACTGCGGCGTTGTGTATGCATAAAGAAGTCAACACGCCTATTTACACTACGCCTCGCCGCCCGCGATCAACCCCGCCGAGCCCCGCCCCGCCGACCCCTGCCCGGCTCCCCCTGACCCGGTCCCCCCCCCCCCCTCCCCCCTGAACCCCGCCCTTCCCAGTCCCGCCCCGCGTCGCACCGCCCCACCCCACCCCGGTCGGCCCTTGCCCCACACCGCCGCGTCCCGCCTAGCGTCGCGCCAACCTCCGCACGCGTCACATCAAACAAGCCACTTGCTTTGTTATTGATCCCTGGTGTTAGTTGCGGCCGTCTGGGGGACATGGACGTGTACTGCTTGAGGTGTGGATATCGTGCGTGTATGTGTGCGTGCGTGTGTGCGCGTGAGTGTGCGTGCGTGTGCGTGTGCGTGTGCGTGTGGGGGTTATGAGTATCGATGTATGTGAAGGTGGGTGGTGCGATATTGTGGGTGAGTGTGAATGTGGGTGGTACCGGGATATGTGTGGATATGGGCTGTGGACGTTGGCGTGGATGGGGCGATTGCGTGGGTGAGTGAGAGTGTGACTCTGGGTATGGGTATGGGTGGTACCGCGATGGGGGTGAGGGTAGTGCTGGGATGACTGTATTTGTGGATATGGGTGGTGTGGATCTTATGGGTAACAATGATGACAATGATTTTATGATGACAATGATTTTATTATGACAAAGATCCTATTAGCTATAGCAACCTCTGGCAGGGTAGGATAGCAACAATATAGTATATGTTTAGCATGCAAAACAAAAGCAGTGAGGATGGGTGTGTAGGTAGGGATGTGGGTGTGGGCGCGGCTGTGGGTCCCATGAGGTCCATACCAGTTGTTGGGTGTTGTTGGTGGGTGGTAGTGGCTCTGTCTAAGGGTGAGCTGTGTTAGTGGTTGTGGAGTTGAGTGTCAAGAGGGGGGTGTCCTGTGTCTGTGTATCCACCGCAGCTTTGAAATATACGTGGACAATGAGGATTGGGGTTTTTCTTTTCTTTTTGGGGTGAGATTTTGAGTGGATGTCTGTCAGGGTGATGGTGAGGGTGGGAGTGGCGGTGTGGGTGGGGTGGAGGGGGGAGTGGATTACCTCTGTAGAGGTAGGCGACAGGCAAGGGAAGTGAAGAGGGTCAAGAGTAGACTGTCAAGGTAGTGTGGGTGGTGTGTGTCTGGGTGCAGGACAAGCTGGAGAGACAAGAGGAAAAGGAGAGGACACAGGCTAGGGTGCCAGAAGGCTGGGTGAGGGTGACCGTGAGTCAAGGTCAGAGTGGGCGTGGGGGTATCAGTGTGGGTGAGGATAAGGAAGAGGATGGGGAGAAGGATTGTAATGAGAATGAGGGTGAGGATGAGGATGAGGGTGATAACTTGGGTGAGGGTGAGAATGATAAGGGTGAGGATGAGGGTAAGGATGGGGGTGAGGATGAGGGTAAGGATGAGGGTAAGGATGAGGGTAAGGATGAGAGTAAGGGTGAGGGTGAGGGTGAGGGTGAGGGTGAGGGTAAGGATGAGGGTAAGGATGAGAGTAAGGGTGAGGGTGAGGGTGAGGGTGAAGGAGAGGGGCAGATGTTGGGGATTAGGAGTAATGTGTAGGTGTGGGGGAGGGGAAGCAGAAGGATTTGGGGGGGGGGGGGGCGGGGGAGGGACGAACGGGGAAGGGATATAGGAGGAGGGTAGGAAGGAAGGGGAATGTTGTGAAGAAAGAAGTTAGTCTGGTGGGTTGGGGGGGGGGGGGGGGGGGGGGGGCAAGAGGAAGCATGAGCACGCGCATCCACTTTCACCACGGACTGCCTGATCGGGTCCAAGAGCCGGTTTCCCCGGTAGACGCGCGCCTTCGCCCGGCGGTGAATTCACGGGAAGAAGCCCCGACAGGACACATAAAGTGCCGTGTGGGCACGGGCTGTGTGTGTGGCGGTGGGGGAAGCACAGAATCCTGTGTTAACGTTAGACATCAAACTGCACCCAGGGAAGCAGCTGCTTGGTGGCCGCCATGCGTCTAGGGTGTGTGTGTGTGGGGGGGGGGGGTGTATAGTGTTTTACGCCCTGAGACTTTTTATGAGGCTTCTGGTGGAGGTATGTGTACGTGTAATGCGGTGGGTGGTGTATGTCGCCGTTCGGTGTGTGTGTGGGGGGGGGGGGGAGATGCTGTGCGGGTGACATGGCTGTGTGCAATATAGGGTATGCACCAACGTCACGCAAACCGGAAGTGCGGCCATTGTGGCGATAGTAACCACAATAATAACACACTGTCACACTGCAAACTCAATGGCTATGAGCAATCTTCAGACAGAAAAAGTTAAATATCTATAAAATTACAACACCTAGAAACAAACTGATTGGAATACATATAGAAAACATGTTTACCAAATAGATTATATTAAATTGATACGGTTAGGGTTCTGGACTTCTTTTAATTTTGAATAAAACTGACGTTTTGCACTGCGCGTACCGGCAAACTGCCCGCGAAGGGTAAAATACGGCAATGCTATGTCTATGTGGAGCATTTATTTTTGTAAAATAAATTTAAAAGCTTTCATTGGATCGATTAAAAATATCTTAATGCGCGATTGAAGAGGAAGATCTGAAGTATTTAATGTAACCTAAGAGCAATTTACGCTGAAAGTATTAAAAACAGAGATAATAGTGAAAGTTGGGATATTCTGAGTGTCAGTGCCAGTGCATTGTCAATGGCCGTGAGCAATCTTCATACAGAAAAAGTGAAATATCTCTAAAACCACACCACCTAGAAACAAATCGCTTGGTACACATATAGAAAACATATTCAATGAATAGATTATATTAAATTTATAAGGTTAAGGTTCCGGAATTCTATTAATTTTGAATGAAATACACGTTTTCCACTGCGCGTACAGGCAAACTCTATGGGATGTTTACTGGTTGATATCGCCACAATGGCCACGCATCCGGTTCGTGTCGTCACGTGAATACCCTATATATGTTTGTTATTCTGTGCGTGAGTGGTGCATTATCGGTGCGTGAATTGTGCATAATCTATGCGTGACAAATGAGTCAATGGTGCGTGAGTGACGCCTGTCTGGTGCGTGAGTGGTGAGTAAGTGGTGCGTGGGCAATGCGTGAGAGATGCATGAGCGATGCCTAACTGGGGCATGATTTGTGCTTGAGTGGTGCATGAGTGGTGCGTGAGTGGTGCGTGAGTGGTGCGTGAACGGGGTGTTTCTGGTGTGTGAGCGGGGCGGAAGCCATGCATGAGTGGTGTATGAGTGGTGTGTAAGCGATGTGTGAATAGTACAGAAGTGGTGCGTGAGTGGTGCATGAGTGGTCTGCGCGCAGTGCGTGAACAGTGCGGGAGCAGTGCCTGAGAAACGCATGGTGCAGTAGGGATGCGTGCGTGGTACCTGAATGGTGTGTAAGCTGTGCGTGAGTACTGCATGAACAGTGTGTGAACAGTGCGTGAACAGTGCGTGAACAGTGCGTGAGCAGTGCGTGAGCAGTGCGCGAGCAGTGCGTGAGCAGTGCGTGAGCAGTGCGTGAGCAGTGCGTGAGCAGTGCGTGAGCAGTGCGTGAGCAGTGCGTGAGCAGTGCGTGAGCAGTGCGTGAGCAGTGCGTGAGCAGTGCGTGAGCAGTGCGTGAGCAGTGCGTGAGCAGTGCGTGAGCAGTGCGTGAGCAGTGCGTGAGCAGTGCGTGAGCAGTGCGTGAGCAATGAGTAATGTATGGTGTGTGAGTGGTGCGTGAGCAGTGCGTGACTAATGTATGGTGCGTGAGTGGTACTAGCAGTGACATAGATCGTGCATATGGTGGTGGGCTAAGTGGGGTTGATGGTGCAGGTGGTGTCAGGCTGGACGTGGTGATGTATGTGTGTACGGTGCATTACAGCCCCGGTGATGCTGAGAGTGGTGACGGTGTGGTTTATGCTTTATGCTGGTGGTGCGTGTTTGATGTGTAGTGACGGGCTGGTTAGTTGTGTGTTTATATGGCGTCCGTGGGCTGTGTGTGGTGGTGACGGCGGTGGTGCGGTGGCGGGTGGCAGGTGGCAGGTGGCGGGTGGCGGGTGGCAGGTGGTGGGTGGCGGGTGGCGGGTGGCGGGTGGAGGGTGGCGGGTGGCGGGTGGCGGGTGGCGGGTGGCGGGTGGCAGGTGGCGGGTGGCGGGTGGTGGTAAGAAGGAGACAGAGTGAGGCTGGTGGTGAGTGTGGATGGGTACCCGAGTGGTGCTGTTGCCATTTGAGATAAGTGGGTTTGTTTGTTGGGGTTTTACATCTTGGAAAAATACAGGGTCATAACATTAGGGGTACTGGACAGTGCATACTCATGGCGGCTTTATATTTCTGTACCACTGGCAGACCAGGCCTCCAGCACCATAACCCGATATCCCACACAGTCACATTTTCAGCCCTTCAATCAGTCCTTGCCTTATGGTAGTAATGCCAAACACCTGACTAGATAACGACAAGTATAAATTTTGTAAGTCATTTGTTTGACTCGGTTGGGTACCAAACTCCCAGACCTTCCAACTAGGAAGCCGACACTCTACCGATTCGGTGAGAAACGAGTGGGTAACACGGGTGAGTGGATTCCTGCACCTATTGGCTGGCTGCTCTATGTAAATGCCTACTAGCAGAATGCTTCTCTTGGTATTGACATAAGGTTCATATATATACATATATATATATATACACATATATACATATATATATATACACACACATACAACACCACCCTCCCCCCATTAAGCCCCAACCCTTGATACCCAGGCCATCATTCTGCTTCAGAAGACACCCACAATCGGCGTGCCCATCTCTGCCCGTTCACCCCCCCCCCTCCTCCCCGGCCCGCCTCTCCCTTATCTCCGCGGCTATCTGAGCTCCCCCCTCCCCCCCTACGCGCCGCTCACACCCCGGCGCCCGGCGCCCGGGGCCGGGTCCGACTTACCGCCCACCCGGGCCTTATCTCTCGCCGCATCACCGCGTCATTCTCCCTCGTCCGCCCGACCGCATCCCTTCTTGTTCCCCGGAGTGGTGCTCTGTTCACCCCGCTTTGATCTAGTAGTGTGTGCTGCCCCCTTAAGGGCGGATTCCTTACACGCGGTATGCGGTATGCGGTATGCGGTATGTGGCATGCGGCATGTGGTATGCGAATGGCATGATTTCTTACACACGGCATGTGGCATGCGGCACACGACTGGCTATATTAAAAAAATATAAATAAACAAGTATACTCAATACTGCACTGTATATGACCTAATATTGCATTTATATCTATGTACCTCTTAGTACGTCACATGGGGGTTCCTACCTTTATAATTACCAAATTATAGATAAGTATTCATATTTGTATGGCTCTGGTAGCATTTTTACCAACACGAACCCCCACCACCACCACTACCATATGTTTCCCCTCAGCACCCTTGTGTGTGACTGTTCCGTAATGCTCAGTCGCCTCTCCTTGTCTAAAACTAATGGACAAGTGCGACTGATGTTTCTATTTGCACACTGCGTGCCGCATACCGCCTGCTGCACCGATCGCTATAGGGACCGATTGAGTTGACGCATGCCCCATGCCACATACCCCATGTAAGGAATGTAGCCCATAGGCTTCAAGGCATTTCAATTTGTTGTCGCATTCGCATTCGCATTCGCATACTGCATACCGTGTGTAAGGAATCAGCCCTTTACGAAGATTCCCTGCACTCTGTATATATATATGTATATATATGCATATATATATGTAGTATATATACATGTGATATTTACTTGGCGACCCACATAAAGCTGAATAGGCCACTACGCACTCAGCATATACTTAGTGACCGGATGTGGTGGCCGAATCGGTAGAGCACAGGCCTCCCATATAGAAGGTCGGGTTCACTTCCCGGGCGAGTCAAACAAATGACTTACAAAATTGATACTTGTCGCTTCCTAGCCAGGCAGTCCGCATTATTAGGATAGGGCAAGGACTAGTTGGCTCAGTGTCAGGGTAATGTGATTGAGTGGGATATCATGTCATGGTGCTGGTGGCCTGGTCACCAAATGGGGCAGCATTATACATGTTACCATTTGTGTGCACTGTCACAAGTCAGTACCCATCCTGAAATGACCTTAGATGTTGCCAGGAGGTAAAACTCAAACATTCAACCAACTAGTACTTAGTGTCTGTCTACTGTACACAGTAACTACTATCCACGTACAGTGCACCACAGTATGACCGACCCGCACCAAGACTATTTAGGTGTGGCCATTATACTGAACACTCCTGGAAGCATTCTTCACATTGCTCACACCCCGATCACACCAAACTAGTTCTCAAAACGTCCGACACCCATTCTACATAGAACATGGCCACTGAAAATTGTTAGCATGCTCAAAGTTGTGGAGCACCCTTCCGTCCTTGCCCGTCCATGCAGTTCATAAAAAGTTAGTAAAATGTTGCTACTATGTTCACTCCGTTCACACACTGTTTGAGCTCGCTCGGCAACATTTTCAAGAACGGACTAAGAACTAATTTGGTGCGATGGATGTATTAGGGCACACTGTACATGCACTGCATCCAGGTACAGTGCAACGTTGGACAACAAACAGTCACTGCTTACTATACTACACCAGGCAGGATGGCTGAATCGGGAAGAGCGCTGGTTGGCTTCCTATGTGGAAATTCGTGGATTTGAACCTCTGCCGAGTCAAACCAATGACCTATAAAATTGATACTTGACATCCTGGACAACCATACGTCGATAACAACTCATTATGCGACAAGCATTGTGGACATGGTCTTATAGAGGATTTCCAACAGCACCCCGACCTCTGGTGGCAGTGGTAGGACATAATCTGGAGGGCAGCAGCTCGCGGCGCATGTTCTATGGCAAAGGTTCTATAAATAATTTCTATCACTACCTCAGTGGGAACAACTATCATCATCAGCATCAATACCTTGATCCTAAGGGTTGTCGGGTCAGTGGGGCACCACCGCTGTTTTGTTCTCGACTGCCCTCTGGGACTTGCCAAACCCCAGTCTGCCCATTCCTTGATGGCTTCCCAACCCTTCCTTTGTCTGCCTTGTTTTCCTCCCGTTACCAGCGTGCCCTAGGTTGCTTTTGGCTAAACCTGAACCAAAGTAGTGAGTGAGTATACAGTGGAAAAGATTGACTGCGCATACAAACAAATGTGATGTGAAATGAGAGCAGCTCGCCTCCTGCAGCTAATCAAAAGGCCTGGAGATCTTGTGACCTGTGTGGGACTGTCATGATGGAGCGGTGTTCGATGCGCTGGTATACTTCCGGTGTAATAGTAACATGCGCATGACACTGTTGGGTGGAGACACTGATTGGTTTGGGAACAATGGTGTGTACTGCTGATATCACGACCAGGGAGTGTAGGCTTGTCAGATGGTGAGTCGTCACAGAGTTGGCAACAAAGGGAGTAAAGTAGACACAGCTCTTCAATGGATCGATATATCAGGTCAGTGTTAGGGACAGAGATAGGGATTGGATTGGGATAGGACTGGCAAAGTGAAGCACATAGATATTATTGACTGAAACTGGGAACTCCAGCGTATGTATCACTCAGTGCAATCGGTAATCACCAATCACTAATCAACATTCCTAAAACTTAGATCATTATCCGTGACCTACCACCACCCCAGCATCACTTATATGTTATGTTATCTATCAGCTAAAAGTGTTCTTTTTTCATTGGTAGTAAATATAATTTCGGATAAATATCACCACACTTGATTTAATTAATCAGAAGAACATGGCCATGCCTTTGAACAATAACATTTCCCGGAGTATTACGAATGCTGATAACAAAAATAATAATAAAGATGCAAAATGTCCATATTTACAAACAGGACTGTGATATCTCTCGGGCTAAATTTGAGAAGAAAATGGCGATAAATGTATTGATTCGATAACCCACTGATGTTTACCATTGCACAACCCTTTCTCTCATTTCTCATTCTAACCCCACGCATTCCCCACTCCATGTCCACTTCAGCTACCCTCACCATTCCAATCCACGCCTTCCTTCTCCCTCCATCCCTACCCCTCTCTATTCCAACACACCTTCACCACGACCCTACACCACGCCACTCCAATCCACTCCTTCCATTTCCTTCCATCCATACCCATCTCTATTCCCACCCACCCTCACCACCACCGTACACCACTCCTCTCACTCCAATTCACATTTCCGTCTCCCCTCCATCAGTCCATCCCTACCCCTCTCTAATCTAACCACCATCACCACCACCCTCCACCACTCCAATCCACCTCTTCGTTCTCCTTCCAACGCAACATATTTGTAATCCCATCCACCACCAACCCTCACCACCACCCTACACCACCCATCCCTTCTCCCTCCATCCCTACCCATCTCTAATCCCTCACCACCACCATGTCCCACTCCTCTCCAATCCACCCATTCCTTCTCCCTCCAACCCTGACTCTCACACCACTTCATTCACTCCAATCCACCCTCACTTCTCCCTCCCTCCCTCCCTCTCTCCTCCTACCCCCCTCACTACCCCCCCCCCCCCCACTCCTCACCTACACAACCCTCCCCGCAGTCCGCAACCCCGTTGTCATGCATGACACTCTGTGACAACACAGTAGCGCTGTCACGTGACAGTCACCTGGGTTGAGATCCCCCACATGTGACCCCAATTATGCCCCCCCCCCCCCCCCCATGCCATCTGCGGTGCCCGTATGTGTGGACCGGGATGCTATTCGCTTGTCCTGTCCGGCACTGATTACATGTCCTACACGACAGGACCTAATCACCCAGTCACGCCAGGTACCGTCATGCTTAATAGTTTGTGTAATTCGCAGGGCTCTGTCCAGTCTATTAAAGTACAGCATACACTTAGCGATATTCGGTCTCAAATCCAACACTGCCATTGTCGAGTAATGCTTACAAGACCAATCCCTCGGCGTGGAGCAAATAACGAATATACAGTAAAACCTCTCTAACCGACCACCTCCACAAATTGACCACTCCCCTATATCGATCGCTTTATTTGGATCCCAACAATACTATTATTTTTAGGATATTCTAACTCTCTAAACCGACCACCTCTCTAAATGGACCACTTAACCGACCACCTTTCTAAATGGACACCTCTTTAATTACCACTAAAAGTCGGTCCTACGGTCGGTCGATTTAGAAAGGTTTTATTCTAGTTGTATGGTCCGGTGGTTTTGAGTTTGTATCACAATTGTTTAGATGAGATTGATTGGCATAAACAGCATTGTACTTCTGCTTTCCCCCTTCTCATGTGAAAATATTACTGATATAAATATCAACTTGTGTGTACATTGATCATGTGGAAATAAATATTGTATTATTATTATTAAGGGAATTTATTTTTAAAGGGTTACCATTGGATATATTTTAAGGAAAAATGTGTAGGATTCCTTAGAATTTGCAAATCTTGTCTGGAACAATCTTGACTCGAAGATCATCCCTTTGGGAAGTCATACAGTTGCACTGTATTACATTGTTGTGGTAAATAAAACTCAATTCAACATTATAATGGTTGACTGGATGATTTTTAGCACTGGATTCATATATTACATCGATTTAGTATGTCATTGTGAATGTTAGGCTGTAACATGTATAATTTGTCACAACAACTGATCTCTGGAGTAACCACGTAAAATATAACCATAGCAATCACCAGTTCCCCTGCCGAGAACCTGTGATGCTCTAGCTATCCTAGTATTATGTCAGGAGTATACGGTGCCTCCCTTACCATAGTAATTAGCCTTAAATTAATAGAAACAGTCTCTACACTCTACATGCTAGTTCCTGAGTTAAATCCCTCAATCCTGATAGTATTATAGTAACACCCACCAAAAGCTGGCTAGCGGCAGCTATCCTAGCAATGCATCACAAAAAATGCATGATGACCCAGTATCCATAGTAACTTAATGCAGTCACCATAATAACAAATACAAACTCTTTTAGTAACATAGTCATTGTGGTATTCCTTCGCATCAGATTAGTCAGTTATTCGCTTGAGCTCAAGCAGATAACAGTCAACTGACACAGAATTCCTTACCACCCACCCTCCCAACAGCCGTAAGTTATTGGCCGAGTGTCAGAGTCTTAACTTCAGTTTTCGGTATTTCTGTATCTATTATTAAAAACTGTATGTTATCCTTGAGAGGGACGAGCTAGTCATGTTTGATAGATCAAGCTATCTGTAGTTCCCTATACTATGAGTTAATGGTTATCTTAAGGCACTCGATATAATCTTGCTAGGTATAGACATTGTCGTTTAAAGAATTGCCTGGTAGTAGTCATACGTTCCACTCTTACAAGAGTTAACTGGTCGTTTAAGCCACTGTTTCTAGTATCTTCAGAGTTAAAAAGTATCTATGTCAATTAAAAACTGCCTATGCCGCACACGTCATGTTATTTTCACTATAACTCACTGGAACTAATAAATGTTGGTCCACTGAATATCTGTTGTTGTGTTATGAATTATATGTAGCAACAAATGTTTAATGGGTGCCCATATGTGTAGAATAAAATTAGGGTACATGTTTTGCATTCGAAAATTTGATGCTTTCAGCACAGTATCCAACTGTAAAGTAAATACTATACATTCTTCTGAGACCAATAGAACTTAGATGTAGAACCCGTCTTGCACATTCCACTGCCCTTTGACCCTAGCTAGTAATGTCGATTATTGAGCTAATTATCGAAAGGTATCAATGTTTGGTAAATCATTATGAGACTGTGATTGCTTTGACTCTGGAGTTTAAGTTAACGCACGATTTCCATCAAAAGGTAGGCAATATTTGAATTGGTCACTATATCTAAACCTTTAATTTTGCGAATGACATTGTGACTTCTCTGCGATGTTGAAATTGCATTGCCAGGATACCTCATGCCCAGCGGACTTAGGTACACTATTCTACCACGAATGTCTGAATATGTAGAGTGCGCTAAGCATTGATCGCTATGTTTGGACACCACGAGTCTTTGATAGTGTGTTTTCTTTGGTGTTCTCACACACTGTCAAAGAGTCACTGCACAATGTGGATCTATATATCTTGGATATGCAGGATCTGTGTGTGGGGGCGGGGGGGTGGGGGGGGGGGGGGAGGAACGGAGGGGTGCGGGTAGCACGTGGGGTGACACAGAGGGGTGGGGGTGTAGGTAACATATTGAATATTAGGCGAAGAGTGGAGGCTTGGGGGGTGGGTGACGATGACAATGTGTGTAAAGCAGCGAAGGAATGTGGTGGGTAATATATATATGATACTGTCTCAAAAGGTGCTAAGCAATATGGGACAAAACTTTGTCCATTGTAACGATCAACATGCTATCTGCTTATGCATTTGCTCAGGATAAACTGATTTGTTTTTTACATGGTGTTTCATAATCCCAATAGAATACATATTGATTTGAAGCAAATGTCCTTTTGTTTTCAGTGTAACCATTTCCTTGCTGTTTTCTTACAATGGACAAACAAAAGGAGAGTTATCACCTTTTGAGACAGGCTCATATATATTTATATGTATATGTGTGTGTATGTGTATGTGCATATGTATATATGTGTGTATGTGTATATATTTGGGTGTATGTGTAGATTATGTATATATATGTGTGTGTGTAGGTGTGTGTGGGTGCGTGGAAGGGCTGAGGTGAGGTGTGTGCAAGGATTTACATGCATGTGTGTGTGGATGGAGGGAGTGAGATTGAGTGGGGTAGGGTGGGGTTGGGTGGGGTAGGGTTGGGTACTGTGGGATGGGGTGGGGCGGGGGTGGGGTGGGAGAAATGGGAATGGGGGTCAAGTAATACCGGACTTCATATCCACCTTTCCCGGTGACAACTGTGGGGCTGTTTGGAAATGTCATTGGCCGGTCCTCACCCCCCCCCCCCCCAACCACAGACTTGCACAATGTGGACCTATCTATCTCCGTGAGGGCTGAATGGTGTCTGTACCCCATCTACTCACATAGATAGTGCAGTGCTGAGGGTGAAGGCAGGCCTATGCCCCTTTATTCTGACACAAGTGCAGCTGTCTGGGGGCCGCTTTTAGTGTCGTCCGAGGGAGTCAACTGTTCTCTCCTGACCGTACTCACACCTGTATTTATTTTGTTAGTGATGACTATATTTATCCTGAACATGTTTTCACCACTGGTATGGGTAGCACTAATCTAATTTGAATTAAATCTTCTGGATTTTGTTTAAGTAATAATTTTGTTTTTCCTGCTTCTTGTTTATGGCTTGTAACTGTGTGTAGATTGCAAACAGTCCAAAATCCAGATTTTACTATACTTTGTATTAGTCCATTTCAATATCATCTGTTTTTCTAGGTTACATTATTTTGTATTTTTAGTAGTTTCTTTTGTAACCAGGTTTCTCCAATCCCCCCCCCCCCCCCCGCCCCATGGCTCCGCTATAATTGTAACCACAATCTCCCACATCTTCCGCCATGATCGGTGGCTGGGGAGGGGGTGACCTCGCTCAGGATTGACCTCGCGCATGCGTACACGCCGGGCCGCAGGTCTTCACTTCCGGTATTTCCGGTGCCGCCCTCGGTTATGCCGCCCGCCGCCGTGCGGGGGCGCTGCGGGGAGCTGCGGGACGCTGTTGGGCGCAGCTGACGGAGACGAGAGGTGGGAAATCAACTTCTTTGATTTCCCAAGATCCTCGACAGGACGCCTCGCGAGATGCGGCGAGACTGCTCGAGACTGCCCGAGATTGCCCGCCGCCGCCACCGCTGCCCGCTGATGTGTTGCGGGATGTTGGCATACCGCCCCCCCCCCCTTCCCCCCACCGCCCGCCATCTTGTCGCGCGAGACAGCAGATGACGCAAACCCTGACTGTCGTCTGCTCGACAGGAACTTGTGACACATTTATTGGCATGTGCTATCTTGCAGCATTACCCTGTGTCACATTTATAGGACCATGCTACCACGCAGCAATACCTTGTCTTCTGTGTCACATTTATAGGACCATGCTACCATGCAGCAACACCTTGTCTTCTGTGTCACATTTATAGGAGCATGCTACCATGCAGCAACACCTTGTCTTCTTTGTCACATTTATAGGAGCATGCTACAACGCAGCAATACCTTGTCTTCTGGGTCACATTTATAGGAGCATGCTACATCATAGCAATACCTTGTCTTCTGTGTCACATTTATAGGAGCATGCTACCATGCAGCAATACCTTGTCTTCTCTGTCACATTTATAGGAGCATGCTACCACGCAACAATACCTTGTCTTCTGTGTCACATTTATAGGAGCATGCTAAAACGCAGCAATACCTTGTCTTCTGGGTCACATTTATAGGAGCATGCTACAACATAGCAATACCTTGTCTTCTGTGTCACATTTATAGGAGCATGCTACCATGCAGCAATACCTTGTCTTCTGTGTCACATTTAGAGGAGCATGCTACCACGCAACAATACCTTGTCTTCTGTGTCACATTTATAGGAGCATGCTAAAACGCAGCAATACCTTGTCTTCTGTGTCACATTTATAGGACCATGCTACCATGCAGCAATACCTTGTCTTCTGTGTCACATTTATAGGAGCATGCTACCATGCAGCAATACCTTGTCTTCTGTGTCACATTTATAGGAGCATGCTACCATGCAGCAATACCTTGTCTTCTGTGTCACATTTATAGGACCATGCTACCATGCAGCAATACCTTGTCTTCTGTGTCACATTTATAGGAGCATGCTACCATGCAGCAATACCTTGTCTTATGTGTCACATTTATAGGACCATGCTACCATGCAGCAACACCTTGTCTTCTGTGTCACATTTATAGGACCATGCTACCATGCAACAATACCTTGTCTTCTGTGTCACATTTATAGGAGCATGCTACCACACAGCAATACCTTGTCTTTCGAGTCACTTTCCACTGGTATTTGATGACGGAGCCATGTTTTTACCTGGTATGTTTACACACCCGGATGCTCCATGCTTCATCTTTCAGTACATGCTCTATATATTAAGCTCACGTTGAACCCATGAACACATGTTTGCTAATGACCAAGCCCAATAGGATTAGTGTGCTTTTTGCTTCTAGGGTGGATTGCAGTGAAACTGTGTTAACAAATAATCGATGTTAACTGATGTGCAATTTCCAATATGTATATGTAGCAGTGTGTTTCACTCCCAATACCAGTAAACAGTGTTGCCCGCTCGATAATGTCAATATAGGATTTTTCCCAATTAAGTTAAAGCTGCATGGCCCGATGGGAACTTCAAATTTTCAAAACCAATACAATTATCTATATTTGATTCTAACTATCTAACTTAGATACTGGTGCAGTTATTAAACAGTTGTCGTCACATAGAAGGGAATACTGTGTCTCATACTCATACACATCCGCTTCTGATTTTGTTAGGCTTATAGCCTGTATCAGGTCGATGCATGTCAAAATTTGATTTACTAGGATTAAATGCATCGAGTACCGGATGTGTGCAATATTGCAGCCCCCTCCAATGCTTATCCAGTCTGCCTTTGAAGGCGTTGACGGAAGGCGCTTCTATGACATGTTCAGGCAATGCGTTCCAGGCATTTACTATCCTGTTACTGAAGAATAGCTGTCTGACAGGTTTTATTGCTCTTTCCTTCTTCAGCTTGTATCGATGACCTCTAGTTTTACAGTTGGCCAGCTTCAGGTATCTAGCATCAACCGCATATCTTCCAGTGACGTGTTTGAATGCTTCTATTATGTCTCCCCTGGCCCTTCGGTAGTATAAGCTGGATAGGTTGAGAATCCTGAGACGTTCTTCGTATGGTAGTTCTCTTATGGTTGGTGATAACTTTGTAGCACGTCTCTGTACACTCTCGATCATTGACATGTCCTTCTTGAACTTCGGTGTCCAAGCCGTGTTGCCATACTCAAGGTGCGGCCGGATCAGTGACGTGTACAGTGTCTTCACCGTGTCATTGTCTAGATACGTGTACGAGCGGCGTATCATGCCTAGAAGCTTGTTCGCTTTGGTCACCTTTTGTTCACTGTGATATGAGAAGGTGAGTCCGATGTCCATGTATATGCCAAGATCTTTCTCTAGTTCTGTCACTTGGAGCTGGACTTCTTCTCCATCTTGGAACCTGTTTCTGCAGAACCTGTTTCTGCAGAAGCCTATGATGGTAGAGTTTTCGCAAGCTTGTCAACACTAATTAATGACGTTTGCATTTCATCCACCCAAGTTACTTCAAAGTAAAGTAAGGGAGCTTATAATGATCAACCTATTATGTTTATCTCAGAAAATGAGAAAAACTCAAAACCATCGGACTATGCAACTTTAAGTGCCCACTTTCCTTGTGGCAGGTCATAACATTAGAACCCCGAGTATGTCCCATGGCTGAGTCAAACCAATAACTAAAAAAATTAGCTTTCTTGCTACCAAGCCTGCCGATTGGCATTACTAAGATAATGCAATGCGCAGTGGCACTGAAGATGAATAATTATTTGGAATTGATGTGTCCTCCTCCAAATCGGTGAATATCAGCAAATTAAAAGCAAACATTATTCAAATATGCTAAAATTGGTTAAAAATGAGTGACCTTTTGTTGGTTGATGACCTTCAAGTTCCATGCAGTCACTTCTCTATGCTGGGCATAGTATTAACGCCAGAGTCCGCAGGAGTGCCACGCAATGGTTGATTGACACCGCAAATTGAACTGATGGGAAGAAGAGGTAATTGGTACGAATAATTTGGAAGCAATTTGTAGCAAGGCCCAGCAGCAAAACGCTGTTTCTCTTCCATAATTCCTGATTCTGGGAAAAATACTAAGATTTACTAAATAAATAGGTGCCGTTGCATTGCCTGGTGCCCACCATTAATAAGACAGGGCAGGGACTGGTTGCCATAGTGTCAGAATATGGTGATTGTCTCGGATAGGATTCATGGTGCTAGCAACCTGGTATACATCCCAAATGGGGCCAATATAAATTTGCCGTGAGTACGCAGTGTCGCAAATTGGTAAATATCCTTATTTGACGTTAGATGTTTCTAGGAGGTAAAATCCCAACATACAAACCAGACAAAGAAAGAATCATAAATGGGTACCCATCCTGATACTAGTTTTTCTTGAAGATTTATACGGCTTATCACGGATAAGTCTGAATAGACTGGTGTTCACCATTAGACAGTTTGTTGATACAAAGCCCGAGCCTACACTTTTACCGACCCAAGGGATTTTTAACGTCCCACACCACATAGACATGGTATGAGAGCAACTGGCCTTTGATGAAGCTGTAAATTATACACAGTGGTGGAAATCCAAATTGGCAGAGGTGGGGGCACAGGGAATCGAACCACTGACCTTCAGATTAGGAGTCTGACCTAGAAAAACGTCAGACACTCTAACCACTCTGCCACAGAGAGCACCACGTGATAGGATCCTTAGCCGTTCTTAGAACATAAATCCCCCAAATAAACTAAACTTTAACTTAGTTATAAGCTTGACCATTGACCTGTCCTGTATCTAGCTGCATCTGTCTGTGCGGCCTCCGTGTTTTGCGCGCCATCTGGTGTCAGTATGGTGAACCTCTGTCGTGTGTGTGGGCGTGGGCGTGGCAGTGGGCGTGCAGGAAGGGACTGGGCGGGGGAGTGGGGGTTGGTTGGTACGAGGAGAACGCGACTACAAAGCCCATTAATAGAGGAGTCAAATCGCTCCTCGCGCCGCCCACCAACGCATTAGTGCCACGTGACCATTGTATTGAAACCCACACGCTGCTTCCGCCTGCCGAGAACCGCTGGAACTAGGTCGAGGTCGAACCGCCGCGACACAGCGCCTCCTACCGGCGGTCGATTAACAGCGCGCTGACCGGCGTCCCGGATTCGTCGTTTAGATCACGTGATTCACAGTCGGTGGACGTCCGTTGCGCACGCGCATTAGCCTTTGACCTTCGCGACGGTACCGGAAGTGAATGGACCTCGCTGTCATTTAGCGGTGCTGTAGTTCCGAGGCGCGCTGCTAGGGGGTGTAGACAATGGGGAGGGAGGGGGGTGCGTTGATGTGAGGTTGGAAGGTGGGAGGGGGCAAGGTGGGTGGGTGGGTGGGTGGGAGTGATAAAGGTTGATCGGACATGGTGATGAAATGGTAATGGTGGTGTTCAGGTTGCAACCACCCAGGACACACATCTCTGTCCATTCCACTTTCTGCACACCCTGCCCCTTCCCCCCCGCCCCCCACTTCACAACCCCTCCCCCCTCCCCCCACACCTTCCCCGTCCGCTTTCACATACGCCTGTCTCCCTCCTCCTTCCCATGCCTCTCCATCTTTGCCAGCATTCAGAGAGACGAGACGGAGGGAGGGGGGGGGGGGGGGAGAGGGAGCAGCGCGGCGGAGGGGAGGACAACCTACTAGTACTATGGTTCCCGGTCAGGTGAGCGGATTCCCGCCAATGACGTCATACATTACGGTCCGGTCGGGAGACTGTGACAAACTGGGTGCTATGTCGTCTGGTACGTCGACTGCAGTTGGATGGGGCATGGGTTGGTTCGGTTCAGTGAGGATAATGTGACTCAGTGGATATATGGGTTGGAATATGGAGGTGTGGGGAGATGTGCTGTACTGATGTGGCCGACCTCGGGTGGTATTAAGAGGCAAAACCCCAGTTACATTCAAACGGGGTGTCCTGACAAATATGGCGACTACGTTCATTGTCTACATCACTAAGCAGCGGTCAGCCAGCACTGCCCTCCACCCCAACACACTCACAGACGCTCACACACGCGCACACCTATGCACCAACCTGGCACCCACACACCTACACACCCAGAACCCCTCAACACAGCCACATACCCGCACACACGCGAACACACGTGTACAGGAGACAACGGCCATTCCCCTCTACCCCAACACACTCACACACGCTCACACACGCTCACACACGCTCACACACGCTCACACACGCTCACCCACCTCTAGACCAACCCGGCCCCCACCCACCTACGAACCCAGAAACACTCACACACAGACATGCAAACACGTACTCACACACCTACCTCCCCACTCAGGAAATCAGACATTACACACACCTACTGACACATCTAGAAACCCACCTACATACGAAGCTACCCACTCAAGTCCTCACAGACCATCACAAGCAGACATGCGGACACTCACACACTCACAGACCTACCTACCCACTCAAACAATCATACACTAACACATCCACACACCTCCTCACACAGCAAGAAACCTAGCTACATACCCACAAACCCACATACGAAGATACCCACTAAAGTACTCATAGACCATCACACGCAGACATGCAGACAATCACACACTCACACACCTACCTACCCACTCAAACAATCATGCATTAACACATGCACACACCTACTCACACAGCAAGAAATCTATCTACCCACATCCAGCAACCCACTAAAGTACTCACAGACCATCAAACGCAGACATGCAGAAACTCACACACTCACACACCTACCTACCCACTCAAACAATCACACAAGCACACACCTACTCACTCTCACTTGCTATCCAGACCGCACTCTGTCCACACGTCTCTCTATCTCCTCTCCGCCAGCCTTGCTCCTTCTTGATATGTCTGAAAAGAGTTCCAGGAGGGGGAGCCCGCCGGCATTTCACTTTCTACTCTTACTCTGTCCGTGTCTATGGCTCGCTGGTTGGTCACCATAGAGCAAATAGACACGGTCCTTTGACTCAACTCTCCTCATTTCTCTTTCCTAGACTCTGCCCTTTCGATTTTCTCCCAGGCATTCTTCTTCCCCATACTAGGGTAGTTATATTCTTGGGTGGGGCCCTTCACCTTTATGATTTGTCTGTCTTGTTCTCATTGCTAGAACCACCAGTGCACCCATCTTTACCCGCCCTTCCTCCAATCCCTTGCTGCTGACTGGATACAAGTGTTCAACTACATCTACTGCTGAACTACTGCCGCACCGAAGAGATTCGCTGCTGCTCCAACGCCTCGCCATTACAACATTATAAAGATGTACCCAGCTTCTACAACACTCCCTACTGAAGTTAAATCTTCAACCAAAGATTGGGCTGATTTATCGGAGCCTCTCTATTAATGTTGTAGTTCTGCAACCAGTAACCATCATAAGGTTACAAACAACCCCAGAATTGAAACCTCATATAGCAAGAAATATACCTACCCACACCCAGCTACCCACTCAAGTACTCACACACCTCACCTACGCAGACATACCAACTCAGACAAGCACACGCCTAGCTACTCACTCAAACACTCAGCCACACACACTAAAAGACTCACATACATTCACTCACACACCCACGCACTGTCACACCCACACTTCACTCCTCTCGCGCACACCTACATACAGGCTCACATATAACCCCCCCTCCCCCCCATCCCCACACTGCTACATCCTCACTATACCTACACGCTCACACCCACAACACACGCATCCCCACATCTCCACAACCCTCACTCTCACACCTCCACACCTCTCAGCTCTCTACTTCCCTACACACCTCCGTGCCCACACTCCCATTATCCTCACTCCCCCTCCCCCCTCCCCACACACACAGTGACCATCTGAGGCCTTATCGCCCATTAGGCCCCGAGGTACACGGCTCTGCGGTCTGTCATCAATGTGGATATCGGGGCTGGGCTCGGTGCTTAATGTACTTAATGGTCACCGCCTCCGCCGCCAT
Organism: Branchipolynoe longqiensis; assembly: GCA_030323885.1. NCBI lineage: Eukaryota > Metazoa > Annelida > Polychaeta > Phyllodocida > Polynoidae > Branchipolynoe > Branchipolynoe longqiensis. The sequence continues at coordinate 45,331,796 of CM059196.1, read as the reverse complement.
CATCTCCAGCCAACCATCACCTTCCTCTCCCTCCCTCCCTCCCTCCCTCCCTCCCACCCCTTCCCCTCCCTACCTCTCACCCTCCCTCTCTCCCTCTCCATTCCTCCTCCCTGCCCCTTCCTCCTCCCTCTTCCTCCCTCCTCCCTCCTCCCTCCTCCCTCCTCCCTCCTCCTCCCCCCCTCCCTCTCACCCTCCCTCCTCTGCACGCCCAGCCTCTAAAGCCACCTAATCTTTATGGCAACCCTCTTTTCCCCTAGACCTTCAATCAGTGCAAAGCCCTACACCTACCATTTGTGTTCTCACACCCGCACCACTGAGCGCTTACAGTACCCAACCCACCCAACCACCCTCCGTCCCTCCCTCCCATTCTCAGTGCCCGTTGTGGGAGGAAAACCTCTGTGCTAAGCCCATCTACGGGGCTACATTTCTCGATAATCACCGGTCACGCGTCATTGGACACAGAGAATTAGGACCGACATAGGCGCTAGAAATTTACTCCACTATTTGTTCCCCATTTCTTTCGTGGAGTTCTCATGTAGGTTAAATTTTATCCTTTTTATCTATCAAGAAATGTATTATATATATGCGTGTTATTAATCAAGGAATCTTTGCAAATGGCAAGGCACACTTAGACGTGGAAATAACTTGGAGTGGGAGGTGGCGCCCCCTGGGTGACCACCGTGGTGTAGTACCTGGGGACACAGTGCCACTTCTGAATCGCAGCTGATAAAGGAATTACTCAGGCAGGGTCAGTTTCATTGGTAATATGATAATAAAGGCATAGTGATATGTACATATTGCTTAGCCTGCCGTTTGAAATGTACATCCTAATAACATGGTCAGTTGAAATGTACTTTTGTGTGTGTACATTAGTTGATTAAGTAGGGACATTTTCAATCGCGCAGAAGTGGTCTTATATTATATTTATTCTTATACTTATCATCATCTGTTTATATATTTAGGCATACTAGCCTGCTAACAGACTCGGCATGTCTATATTTGAACTGGCATAATTATTGTAGTCATTTCGCAAGGACTGACTACTGATACTGAGTCCACAATTCAGTAAGTCTGTTTTCAATACATACATTTAGTGATGGAGCTCCATCCACTGCTCCTTGCCCTCTCCAAGCCTGGGTATCAACTTTTAAGACATCGTTTTGACTGGACCACCGTTCAAAACCGGTCACTTGCATCCCATTGTAAAATATTCCGACTTTTTAGGTCTGGTTCATAAATAAATAATAGTTAAAATATATTCTAAAATATCTCCTTTTCATAAAACTCATATGTGAAGCATTGAGAAAACTGTTTTAATCATATTTAAATCATCCAGTTATTTCTATAAAGTCATTATAATAATATTAAAATTATATAAGTACCACTATAAAACCTCTCTAATAATACCTAATTCATTCTATCATGTTGCTAAATACATGTGCATAATATTCAAACCAAGTTGTGAAACCATGGTAGATTATGTATATTAAGTGAAAGGATAATTAATATCAGATTGTTCTAAGGTTCTACATCAAATATAACCACTGGAGATAAGAACTCTGGAAAATTATTACTGCATTGGTTTATTTACATGTATTCCTGAATTGAAGTCTGTTGGTATTATATATTGTATGAAAGGAGGTAAATGCTGAAACTAAGGGCAGCATATACAGTTGATGCAGACTGGTTTCTTCACCCAGACAAATAGTCTGTGAAGAATGCCACAGAATGGGTATAATAATTAAGTCAAGAATTTCTGTGTGCTTGTTATTGTTATGGTATGACTTACAGATGCCAGTATCTGAGGGAGTGTTAGGACACAGGTGACAATGCATGGGGGTTGTGTGTGTGTGTGTGAGTGTTTGCAGGACCTGCCAAAGCCAGGTGTCAGGCTGGAGGTGGGAGGAGTGTGTGTGTGTGTGTGTGTGTGTGTGTGTGGTGAGCCCTCCCTGCCCCACCTGGTGGCAGTTTGCTGAACTAAAAGATTATAAAATATCTAATTCTCAAAGTAAGGCATGTAGAAACTCCTACTATTTTGGAGTTGTCCCAATCTAAGGGACTGGTGACCACGGGTGTTATGTAAATATAAACAGAGTTGATATTCCCATATAAGTGTAATTGGTGAACTTGATGGGAAAATATGTATCTGACTTGGGGTGGGTGGGTTGGCCCCCCACCCCACCCCCACCACTGACTGGAGGGGTTCAGCCAATGAAATGCCATGTGACACTCTCTGACTGAGGAGACTCCCAGCAACTGTACCTGTATTTTGAATGTTGAATCTGAATAAAAGAGCTGGGCAGGGGGTGTGGCAGGCAGATGACCTGGAGACAGCACAGCAGGAGGAGCCAGCCACCCCTCCCTACTAGACTTTACCACACTTAAATTCTGTTGGTTTGATATTTCTTGGAACAGATATAGTAAGCAGATATAGTAAGCGGATATAGTAAGCAGATACAGTAAGCGGATCATCGCTTGAGTAATATCATACATTAGTGCTTTCAGGCCTCCACACACAGAAGTTAGGGTTCTATTTCCTATTAAGATTCTAGCGTGTAAAATACCGCTAGTTAACACCATGACCTAGCAAAATAGGAGGCTTCTGCCACTAATCACCAACTCAGCCATTTTCAAACCTTTATCAGCAGAGCATCATTTTCCTGCCAGAGAATAAACTCATCCCAAGGAATGTTCTTCTTTAAGCCAAGTAATTATATATATTTTACATTAATGATTACTAATCCATATGTATTTTTATGTATCCTTATGTAATCTTATGTATTCTTATGTATTATTATGTATTATTATGTATTCTTATGTAGTATTAGGTAGTATTATATAATATTATGTATTATATGTTCTTATGTGTTACTATGTCTTACTTTGCATTACTATGTATTCCCATGTATTACTATGCATTCCTATGCATTTCCATGTATTCCCATTTATTACTATGCATTATTATGTATTCCCATGTATTATCATGCATTTTATGTATTCCCATGTATTACCATGCATTGGTCGTAATGGCTCCCATCACACGAGGCTCCCATCACACGAGGCACTCTCACGCTCCCCCTCACGCGACACGCCGCACGCACCTCAGACGACGCCGGCCGCCTCACACCACCTCGCCGACCGGGCCCACATTCTGCTACTCTCAACCATCATGCCAGCCGGCTCACGCCCCCGGGGCCGCCCCCCGGGCCGCCGCGGATCGCGCCGAGGCCGGAGCGCCGAGGCCGCCTCGCACGATGCCGCCTCCGCGACATCCACCGCCCCCAGCCTCCAGTCGGAGGCCACCTCGTGGGCGAGCGCCGTGGACGCTCGCATGAACGCCCAGGCCGCCGCTATGCAGAGCCAGGCCGGCGCCATCGACCACCTCACGGCACTGGTCGAGTCATTCGCCCTCGCCCCACCTCGGGCCTCGCTGGAACAACCGCCCCCGCCTCCGCCTCGGGCCCCTGCCGCCCCGTCCATAGCCGAGCGGATAGCAGAGATGCTGCAGGAGATCGCCGCCGGGACTGGAAGGGGGGCCGCCCCCACCACGCACCCTCGCCTCCTCCCCGCCTCTCCGATGCCGACGCCCGCCCCCACGACCTCCAGCGATGTCCATCCGACGTACCAGCCCTACCTCCGGCGCGGCCACTACGCCACCCAGCAGGCCGCCTCCGCCGCCCCCCAGCCCGCCGCCATCTACCCGCCTCCCGACCGCTCCCCCGCATCCGCGGCCGACGCAGTGAGGGAAATCCTGGAGTCCGCCGAGGCGCAGGGAAGCGGACGCCGAAAAGGTATTCCACCAGGTTACCTTTTCCCCCACGACTTGATAGAGAGGGGACCCGAGGGAAAGGCTTTAAAGCGAGGCGAGGCCACAATGGAGGAGTATAACCTCGCCCTGCGCACCCTTGAGACCCACCCCTCCTTCCCCACCGACGGCCTCCCGGGACTGCTACACCACAACATGACAGTCCTCAGAGACGCCATTACACATCCCTGGCCTACAGTCCGGCGTTATTCCGAGGCCATATTTGCCTGGATTGCCGATGGCCGCCTCCCGGAGGGCTGGCGCGACCCGGTGGCAATCAACACTCTACGCATGGACATTATCACCGCCCCCGCGACTGCCTCCGGGGGCGGCGCCAGACCCCTCCTCCCCACCCGAGCTCGCCCCACCCCCACCCCCACCCCCACACACTCCCGCCCCCCCGGCGCCGACCCACGCACACCCTACACCCGAGAGGCGTACGGGATACCCTGCCCCGCCTGGAACAGGGATCCCGCCTCATGCGACCTCGCCCCCCCCGGCGAGGCCCACGGCGACCAGGGCGCGAGGAGGAGGCACGCATGCGCTTACTGTGCGAATGTGCGCCGTATCCTCACCGTCCATAGCGAGGCGGTGTGCTATACAAAGCGCACCCGCGACCGCCCCTCACCCGCCCCCGCGATCACCTCGCCGGATTTTTAGCCCGGCGGCGGCGACGCGGCCCCACCCCCGCACCACACCCCACACACGCCGCACACACCCCCCCCGCACCCACCCCCGATAACACACACCGTCCCGCTCTGAAAAACGGCCGGCCAACACCCGACACCGCCCCCCGCCCTCAGATCTCAGGCCGACACAGACCGCCCGCCAACACCCGATACCACCCCCCGCTACGCCCTCGCCAACCGCCACCCTGCCGGCCGCCGCCACCCTACCCTCACATCTCTTGCCGCCGCCAACCGCCGTCCCTCTCATCTCCCCGCTCACGTCAGCCCTCGCCCCCCCCACCCCCCCTCCCACCCCCGCACCCGCACCCGCACCCCCGCCCACCCCCGCACCCCCACCAGCCGCGCCAACCGCCCCCCTACACCCGGCCCAGGCGACACTGCGTACATAGACCGCCTCCCCGGTTTCCGCCCCCCCCCCCCCCCCCCCCCCGCCCCCCCCCCCCCCCGCCGCCCCGCCCCCGCACCCGCCACCCCCCACGCCTTCGCCCGCCCCCTCTCCGACCCTGCCCGCACCTCCTCCCCCCCCCCCTCCCACCCCCCCCCCTCCCCCCCCCACCCCCCACCCCCCCCACCCCCCCCACCGACCTCAGCGAAACCGTCGCCGAGGTCCTCAGCCCTAGCATCCAGAGACCCTCCCCGCCGCCCCCTCATGCGGCCCCACCCCCGCCGCCTACCGCCCCACCCTCCTCTCCATATGGCCCCACCTCTCCGGCGCCGCCTGGAGCCGCCACCCCACCTTCTCCCGAGCCTACCACGCCCTCCGCGATGCGGGCCTCCCCAATTTTTTGGCCGCCCGCATCCCCCTTCCCTCTGGCTTACACATCCCCGCCTGGCGCGCCCGCCTCCGAGACCACCCTGACAGCGACCTCGTAGACCTCCTCGAGTATGGCTTCCCCGCCAATTACTCCGCCAGCACCCCCCCCCCCCGCCCTACATACACCAACCACCGGGAGGCCCCAGAGCACCAATCCCACCTCCGCGACTTTATCACAACCGAGCTCGCCCACGGTGCCCTCGCCGGCCCCTTCACCACCCCCCCCTTTACCCCCTGGGCCCAGGTCTCCCCCATGATGACCCGCCCCAAATCCGACCCGGGAAAGAGGCGGGTCATCGTCGACCTATCCTACCCCCCTGGCCACAGCGTCAACGCTGGCATACCCCGCCGAGAATATCTCGGTAGGCCCCACGCCTACCGGCTCCCTTCCGTGGCCGACGTGGGCCGCCGCCTCATCGGACTCGGCGCCGGGGCCTACACCTGGACCGCCGATATCTCCAGGGCCTACCGCCAGCTCCGGGCCGACCCCCTCTCCTGCCCCCTATATGGGATCGCCTTTGAGGGGGCGACCTATGTCGACCTCGCCCTCCCCTTCGGCTGCCGCTCCTCGGGCGCCGCCTGCGTCAGAGTGACCGCCGCGGTGGCCTGGATCCTCCGGCGCGAGGGCTTCCACGCCCTCGTATACGTCGACGACTTTGTCGGGTGTGAGCTCACCTACCTCAGGGCTCGGCAGGCATTCGACGGCTTCATTGCCCTCGTCGGCGCCCTTGGCCTGGAGGTCGCCCCCGGGAAGTGCCACCCTCCGGCGATGCGAGTCTCCTGGCTCGGATTCGCCGTCGATAGCGAAGCCATGACGATTCGCATCGCCCCCGACAAGGTCGACGAGCTGGTCGCCGACTGCGAGGCTCGGGCCACCCGCCCTACCCTCGGGCGCCAGGAGCTGCAAAGTATCCTCGGCCGCCTCAACCACGTCGGCAGCTGCGTCCTGCCCGCGAGGAAGTTCATGGCGCGGCTCCTCGCGGCCCTGCGCAGCTGCCGCGGGTTCGCCGCCATCACCCTCGGGGATGACGCCCTCCGGGACCTGGCCTGGTTCGCGGCTTACGGGCGCGCCTCCAACGGCCTCCACCTCCTCCGGCCGTTGGGGACCCGGAGGATCGTCATCGAGTGCGACTCATGCCTCACCGGGGGCGGGGCCTTCTCCCCCAGGCGGTACTACGCCCGAGGGTACTCGAGGGCCTTCCGCGCCCGCTTCCCCCGCTATCCACGAGCTCGAGGCGGTCAACCTGGTCGTGGCCCTCCGCACCCTCCTCCCAGCTGACGTCGCGGGGGCCAATGTTGTCATCAACACGGACAACATGGCCTCCGCCGCCTCCCTCGAGTCGGGACGGGCCCGCGACCTCACCCTCGGGACGTGCGCCCGGGAGCTCTGGCTCATGGCGGCCGAGGCCTGCTTTGAGCTCACCATCCTCCACAAGCCCGGCGCCGACCTCGTCCTGGCCGACGCCCTCAGCCGCGCCCACCTCCCTGGTCGTTGGGCGGGCGTCGCCCGAGACGAGGTTGCTCGCCTCGGGCTCGAGCGGGCCGAGGCCGACCATGACGACTTCCCCTACAACCCTGCCCTCTGATCCAGGGTACACCGCTACTGAGGTTGCTGCCGTGGACGGACTCCGCATCGCCGCCCTCGCCCCTTCCACCTGGCGGAACCGACGCCGGCAGGCCCGAGGCTACGTACAGTTCGCCTCGGGCCACCACTGGGATCCCCTCGCCCCGACGCCCTTCGACGTCGCGGCCTACACCGCCTCCCTCTACGCCCGGCCCCTGGCGCCGGGCTCCGTCCGGAATGCCCTTTCCGGGGCGCGCTCCTGGCTCGAGGCCGCCGGGGGCGATCCTAGCGCATTCGCCTCGCGCCTCGCCAGAGACGTCTGCCGCGGGGGGAGCGAAGCTCCGGCCACGTCGCCCGCCCCGCCCCGCCTCTGACGCCCGCCATCCTCGCCGCCGTCGCCCACCACCTCGCCCTCGCCGGGCCCTCGGGCGTCGTCCCCCGGGCCGCCCTCCTCCTCGGGTACTACGGGATGCTCCGGCAGTCTAGCCTCCTCTCCCCCAGCCCCGAGGTGTGGGGCGGCCCGCACACCATCACTCGGGGCGATGTCGCCCCCGCCCCCGGGGGACTGCGCGTCACCCTCCGGACTACAAAGAGCATCGCGCTGCCCTCGGGGGCGGTCGCCCTCTTCATCCCGGCCTCGCCCGGCCGTGCCCTCTGCCCCGTCGCCGCCTGGGCCGCCTCGGTGGCCTTGGCCCCGGCCTGCCCCGCCGATCCTGCCTTCATCATGCCGTCGGGCCGGCCCCTGGACCCTCGGACGCTCACTGCCATCCTCCGAGGCGCCCTCGCGGCCCTCGGGGTGCCGGCCCCCGACGGCTACACCCTACACAGCCTCCGCCGGGGAGCCGCCCAGGCTTGTCAGCGCGCTGGCGTTCCCCTCTCCGAGATCATGGAGCAGGGGACCTGGACCTCCGCCTCGGTCCACGCCTACGTTCCTCGGATCGCCGCCTCAGGTGCCCCTCGAGCCCTCTCCTCAGTTTTTGGTGGAGGGCTCCTCGGGCCACCTCCCTCCCCTCCTGGTTCATGCCCCCGATAGACATTGGCCTCGGGCATGGCCCTCTGGACATTGACTCTTTACCTCATTGGACACTACCTTGACATTTATCCTTGATGCAGTTACCCATTGACCATGTACCCGTATTGCTACTGCCTTTGAATAAATGTCTTTATTCCAACTCCCTCGTCTCTCCTTCCTTGCCACGTATCGGTCGTAATGCTCGCATTGCGTTTGATTCGTGGCGGGGAAGGAGCGCCCCCCCCCCCTTTCTCCTCTCCCCCTGCCTAGACCGTTGGACTATTACATAACCCCCCCCCCCCTCTCTCGGCCCTTATAACCGGCCGCCCTAGCTGCTCCTAGCCACTCGCCTTCATCACCCTCCAGGCCCGGACCTTATTTTCTCCACCCACCCACCCTACTTTCAACCCTTCCTTTTCTTCTTAGGTGGAGGGCTCCTCGGGCCACCTCCCTCCCCTCCTGGTTCATGCCCCCGATAGACATTGGCCTCGGGCATGGCCCTCTGGACATTGACTCTTTACCTCATTGGACACTACCTTGACATTTATCCTTGATGCAGTTACCCATTGACCATGTACCCGTATTGCTACTGCCTTTGAATAAATGTCTTTATTCCAACTCCCTCGTCTCTCCTTCCTTGCCACGTATCACTATATATTCCCATGTATTGCTATGCATTACTATCTATTCACATGTATTACTATACATTAATATGTATTCCCATGTATTATTATGCATTACTATATATTCCCATGTATTATTATGCATTACTGTATATTCCTATGTATTACCATGCATTACTATCTAGTCCCATGTATTATTATGCATTACTATGTACTCCCATTTATTACTATGCATTCCTATGTATTCCATGCATTACCATGCATGCCTATGTATTCTCATGTATTACTATGCATTGATATGTATTCCCATGCAGTACTATGCATTACTATGTATTTCCATGCATTACTATGCATTACTGTGTATTCCCATGTATTACTATGCATTACTATGTATTCCCATGTATGACTATGCATTACTCTGTATTCCCATGCATTACTATACATTACTATGTATTCCCATACATTACTATGCATTACTGTGTATTCCCATGTATTAATATGCATTACTATGCATTACTATGCATTACTATGTATTACCATGTATTACTACGCATTACTATGTATTCCCATGTATAACGATGCATTACTATGCGCTACTAGTACTATGTGTTACTAAGTGCTAATATGTATGTGTTATTATGTGTTGTTATATATTGTTATGCATTATTATGTATTATTATGTATTATTATGAATGTATTATGAATTATGCATTACGCACTATGCATTATGAATTATACATTATATATTATATTTTATATATTGTATCCGGAAGCTGTGCCCTTGAATTACAACAGAGCAATATGTACATAACTTAGTGAGCAAACAAAGGTTAATAAGATACCAGACACTAGGGTTAACATAAACCTCATTACTTCATAATCAGATTTCACAATTTCATTAATAATTATTAAAGAACACAGCCTTATCGCTTTAAAGAGAAATGTCTCGAACCGAATGTGTTGTGTTGTCCTTTTCCTCAGAGGTGAATACTTTAATAATATCACTGAAATGACGCGAAAGGCATTTCTATTTTCAGTTTGGAGAGAGTGGATCCTTAATTGGAGACAAACGCAGTGCTTTAACACGCCCCTAAATTGGCAGAGCAGAAGAGTTTCGGGAACCAGGAGGAGTCGATGAAAATGAAGCCATCAAATTGACACTTGCCAATACAGAGCCTGGCACTCAAATTCTGGCGCAGCAATCCAATGAGAAAGGCCAATTTTAAGCAATTGAAATAGACGATTTTTCACTCTAAGCCTGCCCTCTGATGGTAATGGTAAGAACAGATATTGTAGTTACCAACTGACCATGCAGCAAGACTGTGGGAAAAGCTTTATAGATGATTTCCACCACCAACCATTCCTCTGATGGTAATGGCAAGAGCGAACGTTGTAGCTAGCAGTTCAACATGCATGCTCTGTGTAAAAGGTTTTATAGAAGATTTCCACCAATAACCTTCCCTCTGGTGGTAATAACAATAACTACTATTGTAGCTACCAGCTCAATGTGCAGTTCTCTCTGTGGAAAGTGTCTAATAGAGGATTTCCACCGCCAGCCCGCCCTCTGATGGTAATGGCTAGAACTCACATTGTCGCTTCCCAGCTCACTGTGGAGCATGCTTTGTGGAAAATGTCTTATACTGTTATAGGGGATTCCCACCATCAACCGGCCCTCTGATGGCGATGGCAATAACTACTCGTGTGGGTAGCAGCAGTTCACCATACAACAGATTCTGTGGACAATTTCTTATAGAGGACTTCCAACACTCTGATGGTAATGGCAAGAGCTACTGTTGTATGTAGCCGTTCAGTGTATATCATTCTTTGTGGAAAAGGTATATTTCTCTTATTTAATCAATGGAACTAACAGAACATTTTAACTAGTAAGTTGCACGGTATAAGGCCAGTATTTATTTATAATTAATTATTAAGAAAATACCTTAATAAGGCAGTGTAAACTAATCTATACATGAAAACAAATTAGCAGGGTTTCCCATAATGCTATTTTCCCATTCAACCGTATACACATGCACTCCCTACTAATAGGTTTTTTTCTTGAAGATTTATACTGCCTATCATGGATAAGCCTGAATAGACTTGTTTTCACCATTAGACAGTTTGTCGATAGAAAGCCCGGCCTACACTTTTACCGACCCAAGGCATTTTTAACCTCCCACACCACATAGACATGGTATGAGAGCAACTGGCCTTTGATGACACTGTAAGTTATACACAGTGGTGGAAATCCAAATTGGCACAGGTGGGGGCACAGGGAATCGAACCACTGACCTTCAGATTAGGAGTCTGACCTAGAAAAAAGTGAGACACTCTAACCACTCCGCCACAGTAATACTAATGATTGTCCCCCTTCATTATTTTCAAAGTTTTCTGTGAAGATTTGTGAATATTGACCACAGGCAGTCTTTAATATACTACTGCTGGTAACGGCGTTATTCAGCGGAACAACAATAATTTACTGACAACAAAATCGGTATTACACCGTTGGAATATCCTGTAATCTTATGCAAAACTACTGACTGTTCCAGCGCCTGCGCCTGCGTCTCCACCGCTAGTGGCGCCAGCTACATCCTGTCGCCATATATGGCCGTTCTTAGGCAAATCGAAGCGGAAGTACTTCCTGCTTTCCCGCCAAATGAGGCGGGAACCCGTTTCAATTATTGTAAGCGAATGAGGCGTATAGATTTTGTTAAACCAAAAAGGAGTTGTGTGTGCGGTGGGGGTAGCGGAAGGTGAGGTCGATCTGAGGAGCTACAGAGGAGCAGAGCTGGGTGCCAGCACACCGGAACTGGAATCCATTATCTGCTGTTGTGTTCTCCCTCCCTTACACTATCTCTCAATTTCGCTATATATATAGAGAGAGAGAGAGGGAGTAAGAGAGGGGGGGGGGGGGACATAAGTGGTTGGTGCAGTCGGTTTCGGTGTAATCATGTCTGGTATGACTGGGTACAAGCGAACCAGTGGGGTGTAAGAACATCAGTCTGATGTTTGGGTAGTTGGATTATGTGTTTGTTGTTGTTTTATATCCTAACAACATCTAAGGTCATATCACACAATCCGATTGTTTTGAGTTTCTGCATGTTTTGAGGAGCTGCAGAGGAGCAGAGATCGGTGGCAACGCACCGGAACTGGAATCCATTATCTGCTGTTGTTTTCTCCCTCCCTTACACTATCTCTCAATTTCGCTATATATATATAGAGAGGGAGTAAGAGAGGGGGGGGGGGGACATAAGTGGTTGGTGCAGTCGGTTTCGGTGTAATCATGTCAGGTATGACTGGGTACAAGCGAACCAGTGGGGTATAAGAACGTCAGTCTGATGTTTGGCCAGTTAGAATATTTGTTTGTTGTTGTTTTATATCCTAACAACATCTAAGGTAATATCACACAATCCTATTATTTTGAGTTTCTGCATATTTTGAAATAAATATATTATTGACTGTCATAATTTAATATACTTATGTTTGAAGTAAGTTATTTTAAATGGCTAACTTGAATTTTATTTGAAGTGAAAACATGCGAAATTACTTTTGGTATCCCCATCAATATTCTGAGACCATGGGCTTTAGCAGTAATCACTTCTATTGCATTGAATTAACATGCCCTTGGAAGCAGTAATACCTACTCCATATGTACACCTGCATCGAAATTGGATTTTTTTTTTTTTTGAGGCTGTATTTATACTGTCCATAGCCTGGGTACCCAGGCTTGTTTTCAATGCTGGCCAGTTGTAGTGTTGGTGTTATCTTACCACACAGTAGCTGCTGATAAGTAATTTGATTGCCTGCATTTCAGAAGCAGATAGATAGTTGGTTGGTATGGTTAGTAGCCTATGTTAGTTTTTTTTTTTTAAATTTCTTAGCATATATGTATTTATTTTTATTTTGTTCTACTCTTATTACTAGACTAGCCTACTCCTATTTACATATGATAGGCTTGTACGGAGCTGTGTGGTGTGTTATCTGGCTACTTTTGACATGGTTACCTTCCATTGGGTGTCCCACTGGTGGGCCGTGACATATCAAATCTAGCTAAGTGTTCTAGTTCAGAATATGTTATCCCTTCATTCGATTGCAGCTTTAATGGATACACTTCCAGTGGGTAGTTTGCATAAGCTGCATCTGCAATAATGTAAAAGCCTACTTTTAAAGATGTGGATATGGATGCAAATGTGGCAACAAAGAACGCTGTATAGTTGACATAATGCCCTGCCTTTCTCCCAGTTCCAGTGTTAATGCGCGACAGTCATGGCGCTCTGTAGACACAAATGCGTCCTGCAGATCCAGATGCGCTAAAACACAGATCGTGTATTTTAATTTTTTTTTATTTCATTCGCTTTGTTTGTTTGTTGTTGTTTTACGTCCTAGCAACATCTAAGGTCATATCAGGACGGGTACCGACTTGTGACAGAGTGCACTCATGGCGACTTTATAGTGCTGCCCCACTGGGAAACCAGGCCACCAGCACCATGACCTGTTATCCCACTCAGTCACATTATGCTGACACTGAACCAACCAGTCCTTGCCCTATCCTAATAATGCCGAGCGCCAGGCTAGGAAGCAACACTTATCAATTTTTAAGTCAATGGTTTGACTCGACCAGAATTCGAACCCACAAACTCATGGGTTTGGATCTCCCGATCTCACAAAACAGGAGACGGACGCTCTGCTCATTCGGCCATCCCGTCTGGTCTATTTCATTCGCATTAGTACCAGTGAGAGCTAATCCGATGCTTTTTGTTTTTCGCAGCTGCATATATATGGATGGAGAAGCAGATATGAATAGAAAACAGAATAGTTGAGAGTGTGCAATATCGAACTTAACATAATTCCCAGTTGGTACTGAGCTAAAAAAAAAACACGAAGAGAGGGCAGTGGTTTATTAGCTTTTCTTATATGTCGTGTTTTTTTTGCTGGTATCCAGTCACACCCTACAATATTATACACAATTCCAGCTGCACTGACCACACATATATCTTTGCAAAATCATCCGCCACCTTTCTCTCTCTCCCTATAAATGTATATATATATATGTATATATAGGTGTTGTATGTATACCTGCAGGTATTGCAATACCTCAGGGAGTTTGATGCCCCTGCTCTGCAGAGTTGTAAACCACTACCTTGTGGTACAGGTTCTTGACAGAACCGAAGGCTAAGGGAGCAAACCCTAAACAGAAAACCATTTAGGGTGGTTCATGTATGGAACTCCCAACATCGCCCGACCAGCCACTGCAAGGCCAAATAGATTGCGCCTGTCTTGACATCTTCTTACCGGTGTGAAACCTCTATTTGCTCCCCGACAGTGTGCCACTGGTAACTTGCAAAAGCCATCAGTACATCAACACTTTTGCAGGCAGCTTTCATGAAATGTGGAGAGCGGCAGTCAAGTAATGAAAGCAGTCTTTATCGCATCATGACTGACAGCATGATGATGATGATGATATATATATAAATATATATATATATATATATATAAATATGTATATGCATATAAATATAGACCAGTACATTCATCTGTAATATAAGAATATATGTATATAAGGATAGTGATAAACCACTTTATTGCGTGTAATAAGTTAAGTAGCGTCCTGCTCTTTCCATTCCCCTCTCTCCGGGCGGTAAGCAGGGTACCCACATGCTTCAGTCCAACCCCCTGCGTGAAGAGCCATACTCCACTCGCCGGGAAGTTTGTTTATATATATATATATATATATATATATATATATAAGTATTTATATATATATGTAATAAATAACTAGATGGGAAGACCAAATGGGTTGAGCGTTCATCTCCCATTTTGGTGGGTCGTTGAATTTGAACCCCCTGCTTCAAACCTTGGCCGAGTCAAACCAATGACTTACAAGTTTATACCTGTCGCTACCTAGCCTGGCATTCGGCATTACTAGGATAGGACAAGGAGAAGTCAAATGAGGAGGACCAATTGAAATGTCCACTGCTTACTGAACTAATGTTCCAAAAGATATATAAAATATATATGATGTATAATGCATTATACAAGTATAAATGATAGGGGAACATATATACGTTGCTACTTCCTCCATCGGGGCATTGGTGGTGTGCCCCCCCCCCCCCCCCCCGCCTCCGCTCCCCAGCAGTCGGGGAGCGGAGGGGGAGGGCACATTAGTCTTTAACCTATTAGTCTACGTGTTGGTCTGCCCCCTCCTACATATATATATATATATATATATATATATATATATATATATATATATATATATATATATAGGAATAAGCTAGGGTAGCAATTATATATAAATGCCAAAGAACACATACATATACTTGTAAATGCATATCTATATATAAACAGGGGACGACTTGCGCTGTGTACCGCGGCCGGTACCCAGCGAGGCGCGGTAGGTACCGGAAGCGTGTCTATCTTACTGGAGTTAATGGCGCATGCGTCGGCTTGCTCAATGGCGCCGCTATTGTGCTGCCGATCACGGCAGGGGGCGCCATTAAACTGACGCATCAATCTGCGCCGCGCCCCCCCCCCCCGCCATTGATCACGGGATGGCGAAGCTGGCGTCCCATTGGTCAGTTATCTCCATCGCCGCCTACCGGCCTGCCTCATGTCGTCTGCGGTTTACGGGGACGCTGCCCAGAACTGTCAGTTTGGGTGGTTGAGTAGGGGACGCAGCCACAGCATTTCTACATATATAGGGTATGCACTGACGTCACGCTAAGCGGAAGTGCTGTCATTGTGGTGATAGTAACCACAATAATAACACACTGTCACGCTGCAAACTCAATGGTTGTGAGCAATCTTCATACAGAAAAAGTGAAATATCTATAAAAACCAATCCATCTAGAAACAAATTGGTTGGTACACATATAGGAAACATGTTTACCAATAAGATTATATTAAATTGATAAGGTTAGGGTCCTGGATTTCTATTAATTTTGAATAAAACTACTGATTTGCACTGTGCGTACCGGCGAACTCAAGCCAGTCAAGGCATTGTCAATGGTCGTGAGCAATCTTCACACAGAAAAAGTGAAATATCTCTAAAACCACACCACCTAAAAACAAATCGCTTCGTAGACATATAGAAAACATATTCAACGAATAGATTATATTAAATTTATAAGGTTAGGCTTCTGTATTTCTATTAATTTTGAATGAAATAAACGTTTTGTACTGCGAGTACCGGCAAACTCAAAGCATTCACGCCGCATTGTCAATGGTCGTGAGCAATCTTCATACAGAAAAAGTGAAATATCTCTAAAACCACACCACCTAGAAACAAATCGCTTGGTAAACATATAAAAAACATATGAAACGAATAGATTATATTAAATTTATAAGGTTAGGGTTCTAGATTTCTATTAATTTTGAATGAAATAGACGTTTTCCACTGTGCTTACAGGCAAACTCTATGGGATGTTTACAAGTTGATATCGCCACAATGGCCACGCATCCGGTTCGTGACGTCACGTGAATACCCTATATTGGTGTCTGTGTGATTATGTAGCTGTGTATATGTGGATTTCTTGATTGTTGAGATTTTTTTAAATCCTGGCAACAAGTAAGGTTATATCAAGACGGGTACTGACTTGTGAAAGTGCGCACTCATGGATACTTTATAGTGCTGCCCCACTGGGATACCCTGCCGCCAACACCATGCCATGATATCCCACTCAGTCACATTATCCTGACAGTGACCCAACCATTCCTTGTCCTATCCTAATAATTCCGAGCACCTGGCTAAGAAGTGACAAGTATCAATTTGTAAGTCATTGGCTTAACTTGAACAGGGTTCGAACCCGTGGGTTCTAATCCCACGATCTACCAAAACTTGAGACGGAGGCTCAACTCATTTGGCAATCCCGACTGGTCATGTGTCTGAGGATTTATGTAGCTGTGTGTCTTAGTGTTTGCATGTCTGTGTATTTGTGGGTTTATGTATCGGTGTGGCCGGTGTGTTTGTTTCTGTGTATCAGTGTAGTTTTCTGGTTGTGTGTCTGTGTATCTGGTTGTGTGTCTGTGTATCTGTTCATGTGTGTGTCCATGTGTTTATGTGGTTACCTGTCTGGTTCTGTATCCATATGACAATGTATACACGTGTCCACGTGTCCTTGTGTTCATGTGCTCGGCATTCATTAAATCAGGTACGCTACCTCAGCCTGCCAACCTTACCTACACCAGCCCACATATTAAACGTCAACTTGAAAGCATGCACAATCCGCCAGCTTGTTTTCTTTTTTCATGCTGACTCTTTCATCAACTCTGTACCAATTTAGATCAATTTAGATCAATAGTGAATGTTGTAACCAGGAGCTCCACTTCTTATTCATACCAAAGCTGTTTCTGCTTTGATGTTGACATAGTTGTCATCCACCCGTACAGTGGGAAGGAGTAAAGATATTATACATATATACATTTAGAGGATAGATCACAGCATACAACAATCATGGAATGCTAACAATGAACTATTCTCATTATGAATCTGTTTCATTATTAGAATCATTAATAAAATGGCAAAATATTCCCTTCAGAAGTGAGATAGGGTCACATTAAATTACCGTAGAGTCCATACTGCTGATATAACTATAAGAACTTCGTTGATATACACAACAGGCATGATGCCTTTACTTTTGAAAGAAGACACTTTATAGCACTGGAACAAGTGGACGAGGGAACCAGCAGAACAAAAGCAGAAACCATCGCAGTCTTTTACGTCTGAAAACTTTAATGCCTAACATGTGAATTAAGCTGGCCATTCCATAGAGCACTGTACACAACATCTTAACAGTGATATTTGTCTATTCAATAGATTAAATGTGCTAGACAAAAATAATCAAAAGAGGGAAAGTAGTTTATAGGCCGAATGGCACACTGTGAGCCTTGGAACCCCCGTTAAATGAACCATCTTATCTTACTCTGGTCTGAGCTAATTATGTTCGGCGCCACTTAGGTGTAATCTAGACTAGACCAGCCAGACTTATATATATAACACCAGAATGTATCCCATCACACACGTCAGTGCCACCCCCCCCCCCCTCCCCCCCACAAGCGTGCCACCCTCACAAGAACCTGCCTCCCCCACACCCGCCTGCCACACCACCCGCACACGAGCCTGCCACCCCCACACTAGCATGTCACCCCACACCAGCCTGCCACCCCCACACCAGTCAACCACCCACCCCCACATCCGCCTGCCATCCCACCCTCACAGGAGCCTGCCATACCCCCCCCCTCACATCCGCCTGCCACCCTCACACCAGCCTGCCACCCCCCAAACAAGCCTGACACTCAAACACCAGTCCACCACCACCACCACCACCACACCAGCCTGCCATCCGAACAACACCCAACCACTCCCTACTGCCACAAACTTCCATGAGCGCATCCCCCACTTCCGATCCCCCCATACATACACCCACACCCACCACTCCTCGATAGACTACATCACGGTTCCAGCGGCGTGGTGCATTGTGGGATGCGTCAGTGCAAAACAAACCTGCGAGAAGCACATGGCACATGTTAATACACTGGGTGCAGCTATGAAATGTGCTAGTTTCAGCTCATCTCAGCTCTTGTTTGAAACAATCTTGCATCCAGCATTGCATGTACATCAATATAATCCACACATCTTATGGCATGTGCATTTAGATTTAGACACATCTAGGCACTCAGACTAGTGTTAGAGCCATAGCCAGAGTCAGTTTTACTTACTTTATTCATGTTTTTATTTATATCCTATGGTTAATGACATATGTAGAAATAGAAAATGTGTAGGGTTAATCAGATATTGGTTATATATTTCTTTGAAACAAGTTTTTGTTGACACATCTGACATTTTAATATTTAGAACAAGAATTACTTCTGGCTAATCAATGGTGATGTAAACATCAGCCTGTAAAGTGACTGAAATTGTATGTTTCTTAGCTCAAAATCCTTAATTATGGAGAGTTGTGTCTTAAACATATTCATTATATTATTATATTGCATTCTTCCATCCATGTTTGTGCCAAATTGAAATTTATTTCTATTTATTTTGAAGAAAAAGGCCAGTTTTGCCATACATGTATCGGCAAACTCAATGGCCGTACACCTTTGCTTTGCTCCCAACGCCGTTTTCAGCGCATGCGCAGTCGGAACCATTATGTAGTCTATCCACCCTCTCCACTGCCCACACACCCCAGCGCGCCACTCCCTGCCCGCCCGGCCCTTGGCGTTCCCAATCAGCGCCACCTAATGACGACTGCGCCGTTTTTGTGGGCGCCATCTCTCACTCAGCCTGCTAAGATTCCAATTTGCGCTGGTAATTCCTAAAGCAGCCACATCCACACAAGCCACACTTAATCTGGGGCCGGTGTCGCGGTTTCAGACCTCCGCCAGTTTCAGATCTCCGCTGTCGCTTCTGCGCATGCGTGGATTTTCTGCGCATGTGTGGATTTTCTGCGCATGTGCCAAAATCAACTGATGCCTTCAAACTGCGGAGTGGCGCAGTTTCAGATCTCCCTCAGTTTCAGCCCTCCATGCTTTTATATTATTTTAATTATTGTCTCATATATCTAGAAACAAATCGCTTGGTACACATATGGCAAACATGTTTACCAAAAAGATTATATTAAATTGATAAGAGTAGGGTTCTGGATTTCTATTAATTTTGAATAAAACTAATGTTTTGCACTCGGTGACAGTTTGAATCTGGCTCGATGTTTTGCCCTGCGCATACCGGCAAACTCAAGGCATTGTCAATGGTCGTGACCAATCTTCATACAGAAAAAGTGAAATATCTCTAAAACCACACGACCAAATCACTTGGTACACATATAGAAAACATGTTTACCAAAAAGATTATATTAAATTTATAAGGTTATTGACAGTGACACTATAGGGACAGTATGAGTGCAGCGATTTGCGGTGATTGGTGATGGTTTGAATCTGGCTCGATGTTGACACATGCGCAGATGATGCTGTTTGATTTTGACACATGCGCAGAAGCGATGCAGAGATCTGAAACTGGTGGAGGTCTGAAACTGCGACACCGGGATGGATGCTCCTCAAAGCCCCCTCAAGGCCCCCTTCAAATCCAAGAAAAACTAACATAACCACCATATCTGGGTGGGCTTCATCTTGGATTTATTTTTATGTCTCTGTGTTCTTTGTAAAATTAGTAATTGAAGGACCCACTTCTGGAAGAAGACCAGTTGGGATGGCCGAATGAGTTGAGCGTCCGTCTCCCGTTTTGTTAGTTCAAGGGATTCGAAGGCATGAGTTGGAACCCTGGTCGAGTCAAACCAATTACTTTAAAATGTATACTCTGCATTATTAGAATAGTGCAAGGACTGGTTGGCTCAGTGTGAGCATAATGTTACTGAGTGGGATATCAGGTCATGGTGTTGGTGGCCTCGTCTCACCGTGGATCAGCACTATATTTCCCCATGAGTGCACACTGTCAAAAGTCGGGACCCATCCTCATATATGACATTAGATGTTGCCAGGACGTAAAACTCTAACAACTAACCAACCAACTTCTAGAAGAAGGGATTGGGTTTCATCATGGGCTCAGTGCTTCCATGATAGCATTAGGAGTCCATATATGTACTTACTACACCTTGCTGTGATACCAATTAGCTAGCCTTCCCTCTCTCCACACGCTCTCATCCCAAGTGGCTGAGAGCCAGATAAATCTTCCCGAAGACTCAAGGAGGATGAATCTACGGGAAGGCAATCAAAGGTGAAGGTATCATGGCGGTTTGTCCACATTTTGAATAATCAGAAGAAACGGGCCCCATTCTTAATACAAACACATTCCAGTTCTATTTAATTAATTTACTCCATTATATTTCAATTCACCGTCTGACTCGAAAGACAAAGTGTGCCTGTGCCTGCAGCGTTCTGATACTCGACTGCCAGGTGTAGGCCGACATTAGGTATTTGTGTGTTTGTTGGGGGTTGTGGGGATTGGGGTTTTAGATTTTGGCAAGATATCAGGTCATATCAGGAAGGGTATTGACTTGTGACAGTGCACAGTCATGAAGGTCATATCATGATGGATATTTACTTGTGACAGTGCACACCCATAATGCACATAGTGCTGCTCCACTGGAAGACCAGGCTGCCGGCAGCATAACCCGGTATCTCTCTTAATTACATTCTCCCGACACTGAGCAAACCAGTCTATGCCCTATCATATTATATACTGGGTGTGGTGGCTGAATCAGTAGAATGCGGTTCTCATGTGTGGGGGAGATCGGGAGTTTGGTTCCCGGTCGAGTCAAACCAATGACTTATAAAATTGATACTTGTCACTTCCTAGCTTTGGTACTCAGCATAAATAGGATAGGTCAAGAACTGGTTAACTCAGAGTCGGGATAATGTGTATGAGTGGGATATTGGGTCATGGTGCCAGTGTCCTGATTTCCCAGTGGGGCAGCACTATGCATTTGCCATGAGTGCACACTGTCACAAGTCAGTACCTGACCTGATATGACTTCAGATGTTGCTAGGACGTAAAACAGCAGACAAAGAAACTGTTACCTATTGAGCCATCCCCTCTGGTCGCCAACAATGGAACTGAACTAAGCTGTAGACCGCTGATTAAACCAAAAAAAGGCACTAAGCACAGTAAATGGGACTTCTACTGGCAATTCCACATACATTACGATCTTTTATTTCATCATCAATACATACAGTCTGCTAGGAATGGACGTGACAGTTCCTCTACAAGATGACTGACGACTGATGAGGACTTGGTAATGAGGAGTGAGAGATGTTCACTTGCGCATGCAAAGTGTTAGGAATTAGATACTAATGCAGATATCTATTGCGATCTAATTAAGTTAGTATTCCGAAATAGAGCATTTCTTTTAAAAGACAGAGCCCTTTTCGCTATGTAGGCCTATATATATGGTGTTGCATACTGTATTATTCGAATATAAATTTCAAATATTATCATCCCACCGTTGGTTATTTCAATATATCCAGCATACATTTATTCGGAACCTCCAATAATAACTATTTTCAACCACACTTTTCAGATTTATACCCAGCCCCAGCTGCCTTCAATTATACATAAATTACATGACTGAGAAAGCCTGAAGGTGGTCAGTTGGCCAGAAACCCTCCAGGTGGCGCCAATAGTATATACAGTCGGAACGGACCAAATAATCTGAAATAGCTTGTCCATATAAGATGGTGGTAGACATACTATTTAAAAATGATGTATGCTTTTGTTATTTATAGCTACATGATTATAATTTATTGCGCATATAAAGATGTTGTTGTTTGTTGTTTTACGTCATAGCAACATCTGAGGTCATATCAGGACGGCACATAATAAGATATATATGGCGGCGATTGGCAAAACTCTCAGCAATCGGTTAGTGAGATCAAAAGCCGATAGAAGGCGACACCAATACAGGCCATTCAAAGTCATGTATATTAGGATTTAACTTAGTGACTCTCTCCCCACTCAATCTAGTATTTTCCGCTTATAAACCCAGCGACTCCTTACTCACTCAACCTGGTTATTTTCCCACTTACAAACGCTGCAACTTCCTCCCCACTCAATCTAGTAGTTTCCGCTTTATAAACTCAACAACTCCTGACCGGCTCATTCTGGTTATTTCTCATCTTTATTCTCGGAGGCACTTCCTCTTCGCTACAGTCGGATAAACAATTCTAACAAAAGCAAATCCTGAATGTATTGTGCACTTGACCTTTGAAATGCCAAAGACACTTGGGTGAGCACTTGCTTTGTTGTTCTCTCTGTCGCTGTGTAATTAAGTAAATAAGTCCCAGAGCATCACAGGCTGTGGTGATGAAACAAGGCATGTCGGCCGCCTGACCTGTTATTTGTGAACCCTGTCTGGAAGCCTTATCCCATTGTCCCCAGATGCGCTTTGCACCAGTCACATGGACACACACTTGACCTCTATTCCGAATCCCAGTTCGGTAGATTGAACGCGTTCCCCGTTGTGTCAACCTTTCCTACCCAGGTTAATTCAAATTTGTCACTTCCTGGCATTAATATGATTGACAATGCAATTATGTCTCATTTCTTCTGGAAAGCTTCATAATCATAGTGTAAAAGTATACGGATTTTTGGTTCGGATTTATATATTGGCAGAGAGCATTACTATTCTCAGGCGACCAGTAGGTGAACAGGAGTTGATGCCAATAAAGCACAACTTCTTCACTGTCAATCTTCTGTGACGTGTCTTCCCTTTTCTTCCTTATGAGTTTGTTGAGAGTGACACCAGGTGCGAACTGACAGACAGTTGTCAGAACGCACCTGGGAGAGTAGTGGTATCCGGGGCTCTGACGGCCGAGCACTGCAGATATTACAAGAGTCTCATGAGATCAGTAAATTTTCTAAACCAAAACACTTACCTAGATTTGACCCTACATAGCAAACTTAGATATTGGTGCTGTTATTTAGCATTTGTTGCTGCTCAGAATTGATTAGCACTTGTGACTGCTGATGCATATGGTGTGAGAATTTTGACATGCTTCCCAAAATTAATTATGCATGTTCTTTCTACAAATATCTTCAAATTTCTTCAACTTTGGCATCTTAAAATAAAACTTACTTAAAACTATAATAAGGTAGGTCATAACGATCCATCTAAGGCAGGTATCTTAGAAACTTGCAGAAACTCAAAACCATCAGACTATGCAACTTTAAGTCACTTAGTTAATTTATATTCATCACAAGAGGAACATAAGCCACACACAAGCACACTTACAACAAGAACAGCAGTTTCCGTGTATTGGAAACAACATATTGGGTCATGACACTTGTCTATGAGTCTTTGCAAATGCATTTGTGCAGATATATGTAAACGCTCTGAAACCTAGCTTCCAGAAAGGAAATTGAGAAAGATCCCCATGTTTTCACCACACCAATCCAAGATTCTCATAGGCCATGCAGTGGGATTCAAGTGTGTAGCGAATTAGTGTAGTTCTACATTCATATCTTCATTCAACTGGTATGCAGGTAATGCAGGTATTGCAATACCTCAGGGAGTTTGACACCCTTGCCCTACAGAGTTGTAAAGCACTGCCTTGTGGTACAGGTTCTTGACAGAACCGAAGGCTAAGGGAGCAAACCCTAAACAGAAAACCATGTCCCTGTGGCAGCATTAAGGGCGGTTGATGTATGGAACTCCCAACATCTCCCGACCAGCCACTGCAGGGACAAATAGTTTTGCGCCTGTCTGGACATGTTCTTGCCGGTGTGAAACCTCTATTTACTCCCCGAGAGAGTGCCGCTGGTAACTGGCAAAAGCCAGCAGCACTTCAACACTTTTGCTGGCAGGCTAACCTCAAAGGACAAAGTGACAAATAAGGAAATACTCAAACGGACGAGACTGCCCTCTTATGGAAGATCTTCTGATCAAAAAGAATCCCCGGTGGACTGGATACCTCATGAGGATGTCATCAGACAGGCTACCAAAGCAGATCCTCTACTCTCAACTGTCTTCTGGTTACAGAAAGAGAGGGCACCCTCATCTCTGGTTCAAGGATACCATCAAGAGAAACCTGAAGCTGAGAGACATTAAGACCGACTCATGGACATCACTCTCACAGCAGAGAGCTAAATGGAGAGCAGCAGTCAAGTAATGAAAGCAGTCTTTGTCGCATCATGACCGACAGCATGATGATGATGATGACATTTATATCTAGTAAACTACTAAGCAAACTTTGACACCCTCCCTTAAGCGGCTGTCACACCTCACCGGATTGAGCAATGGACAGAATTGTCTAGTCCGGTGGGGATAAGCATCAAAATGTATTAAAATGTGTCAAAATGTTGCGCTATCGGGTCAATGACCGCTGGATGAACGAACATGAAACAGTCATGAAACAGACATGCCAGATAGCACACAGCCGTCGGGCCGACGTCGGCTATTGGTCGCACCGTCGCAATCGACTTTCCACCGTCGGGCCGCCGTCGGGCCACCGGTGGATTTCCGACGTTGGGAATCAATCCCTTTCCACTTTTGAGTTCACCGTCGGGCCATCGTCGGCCCGACGGCGGTGTTACGACGTTAGGGTTCAATCCAAATTTCCACTTTTGAGCGTCGGGCCTCCGTCGGCCCCGACGGTGGTGTCCCGACCTTAGGTTTCAAACCTTTTCCACTTTTGAGTCACCGTCGGGCCATCGTCGGCCCGACGGTGGTGGGCCGCCGCAGGTTTGCATTCATTTTCCACACTTGGTATACCGTCGGGCCATCGTCGGCCCGACGGTGGTGTTCCGACGTTAGGGTTCAAACCTTTTCCACTTTTGAGTCACCATCGGGCCATCGTCGGCCCGACGGTGGTGTTCAGACGGTAGGGTTCAATCCCTTTCCACTTTTGATTCACCGTCGGGCCATCGTCGGCCCGACGGTGGTGGGCCGCCGCAGGTTTGCATTCATTTTCCACGTCTGGTCCACCGTCGAGCCACCGTCGCCCCGACGGTGGTGGGCGGCGCATGCGCAGTTCTTTAAATTTGGATTTCGGCTCGAGTCGCCAGCGGAACACGTGCGATTGTTGATCAGTGTTCTTTTTCGACCAATAACTCCAGAAATCCCAGGAATTTTAAGGAATCATTTACCAGGTTTGTTTATTAATATGTTTAGATTATTTTGTAAAAGTTTTGTATTTTATTACGAATTATTAATGGAATTATTCGTGTTAATTCGATTTGAATTATCCGATACGGTTTGTTTACTTCGAATTGCCAGCGGAACACGTGCGATTGTTGATCAGTGTTCTTTTTCTACCAATAACTCCAGAAATCCCAGGACTTTTAAGGAATCATTTACCAGGTTTGTTTATTAATATGTTTAGATTATTTTGTAAAAGTTTTGTAATTTTTTACGAAGTATTAATGGAATTATTCGTGTTAATACGATTTGAATTATCCGATACGGTTTGTTTACTTCGAATCTCCACCGGACCACGTGCGATCGTTGATCAGTGTTCTTATTCTACCAGTAACTCCAGAAATCGGAGGAATTTTAAGCAATTATTTTACAGGTTTGTTTATTAATATGTGTAGATTATTTTGTAAAAGTTTTGTAATTTATTAGGATGTATTAATGGAATTATTCGTGTTAATACGATTTGAATTACCCTGTACGTATTGACACTAGAGTGACAGTGTCTTCTAGGCTCGTCGGGTCGACGGCGGAAGGTTGGACAAAACAACGTCGGCCCGACGGCGATTGTCGCCATCGGCCCGACGGCGATTGTCGCCGTCGGCCCGACGGCGTTTGTCGCCGTCGGCTCATCGGCGGTTTTCGCCGTCGGCGCGACGGCGGCAGCCGCCGTCGGGTCGACGGCGGGAGGTTGGACAAAACAACGTCGGCCCGACGGCGGCAGCCGCCGTCGGGCCGACAGAGCGGCCGCCGTTGGGCCGACGTTGGGCCGACGGCTGTGTGCTGTCTGGGATGAAACAGACATGAAACGGACATGAAACGGACATGAAATGGATAGCCAATGGACGAAACAAACTCAAACTGGACAAGAACCGTATACATCAATCTGGCCACATCCGTTCCTAATGTTGTGCACGTTTAAAAACTTGTACGGACACAAACCTGACATTGTTCATTTTCTGTCCGTTTCCCCCAATCTGGTAAGGTGTGACAGGGCCTTTAGCAATGACTGACTTACAGCGAGTGTGATTTATTGTGAACGGTAACTATACCAATGATTATCCTCACAACACCCTCTGTTATCAGGTGTGTTGCTTCAGTTGCGATATTTCAGTCTACTGAGTTCCCGAGTATTGGCAAATAGATCACATCTCCACGGCCCGCCCCGCCCCCTCGCTCTGCACCTCGACGGGTGTAAATGGCTTCACGCTGGTGCAATCTGCGCTGACAGGTAAGCGGGCCCCATGTTTCACATGCTGCCATTATCTGGCTCAGTTCCAATAACACACCAGTAATCGACAATCGAGCTGCACTCGTGCAAGTTTTGATTGTAAGCTTCTCCATTGGGCTTCCCCGTTGGGTTTTCCCTCCCTGAACTTCCCCCATTGCGCTTCCCCTTTGGGCTTCCCCCGTCGGGAATCCCACCTTTGGATTCCCCCTGGGATTCCCCCCTTGGGCTTTCCTCCTTTGGCTTTCCGCTCATGCGCTTCCTCCTTGGGCTTCCCCCATTGGAGTTCCCCCATTGGGCTTCCCTGTGGGCTTCCCCCCTAGGCTTTGCCATTTGGGCTTCCCCATGGGCATCCCCATTGAGCTTCCCCATTGGGATTCGCCAGTGAGCTTCCCACGGGGCTTCCCGACTGGACTTCCCCTGATTAAATATATACCTTCAGTGTTTTCGAGTGGATTATCTATATTACATGATGACAAAGGAATTAAGTTCCTGATCATATCTTGATTTTAAACTAATCCTATGCAGCATAGCGTTCACCACACACCTGCCTTCCGTTGTGCTAGGTCGTGAGGGTTCGAGGCCTGACCAAATCAAAGTAATGACTTAAAAACTGATACGTAGTGCTCGCTACCTAGCCTGGCCTTCGCCATTACCAGGGGCCGTATTCATGATGCGTGTAGCAGCCAAACTGGTTTGGCCGGATTCTGGTTAGCGCGAACTCGTACCAAGGAGTGCAACCACCGGTGTAGCAACACCGCATCGTGATATGGCCCAGTAGGACGAAGTGATGCATATAAAGAAGACCAATTGTCCGTGATTGGAATGTCCTCCTGCTTAATCAAATAATGAATCCCCTAACAAATGTAGATATCTGCAATGCATATGGCCGGAAGACCAGGGCCCATATGCATGACGCGGTGTTAGCGAGCCAAAACTGGTTTTGGTGGGGATTTCTAGGTTAGCGGCGAAAACTTGGAGTGGTGTTAGTGCAAACACACCGAGTGTAAGCTAACACCGCGTCATGCATACGGGCTCAGGGCTCTAGATTTCTTTTTTTTTTAATATACATAATCTGATGAATCAAAATTAATGTTTAGCAAGAACAACGATTAGGCTGTGATTGAATTGACTGAGAGTGTAAGTTAATATTTAAGTATGTGAAGGTGGAAATGCTTGTCTCAGCTTATTTGTGTCCAAATGAGTCAGTAATAGAATTAGTGAGTGTCAGTGATTGAGTGTGTGAGGGAAGGCGTGAGGTGATGAGTGAGTGGGTATAGAGTGATTCAGATCCTTTGGTAGGTCGGCGGTGAATGGATATTTATGTAATTATATGAGTGAGTGATTGGGTGAGTGAAGGTGCAAGTGGAAGTGCTCTGGACGAATCTGAGAGCGCAAAGGTAGTTGGTTGGTTGTTGGAGTTTTACATCCTGGCAACATCTAACGTCAAATCATGTGTTTGTTTAACGACCCCCCCCCCCCCCCCAGCACCTCCCACCCCCTAGCACAAAAAGTATACATTGGCTATTGGGGGCTAACGTCATATCAGGACGGTTACCGACTTGTGACAGTGTGCATTCATGGCGACTTTATAGTGCTGCCCCAATGGGAGACCAGGCCACCACCCAGCCCCATGGCCTGATATCCCACATATTCACATTATCCTGACACCGAGCTAACCAGTCCTTGCCCTATCCTGTTAATGCCGAGTGCCAGACTAGGAAGTGACAAGTATGAATTTGTTAAGTCATTGGTTTAACTCAACCGGGAATTGAACTCTCGACCTTCCGCACGGGAGGCCCGCGCTCTACTGATTTGGTCATCGCGCACGGTCCGCAAGGCGAGAACGAGGCCGACTGTGGCGGGGGTAGGGTGGGGGAGGGAGGCGTGGGTGTGTGTGATTGGATGAGAATGTCACTGAGTACAGGGCCCGTATGCATGACGGAGGCGTAGCGCTCTACCTCTTGGGGTAGTAGGGATTTCTGGGGTAGCGGCGAAAAGTTGCTATGCATGTGTCCGGGGTAAGGCTACCCCGGGGGGATAAAAGTGGGGTAAGCTACCCCTACCCAGTAGCAGGTATAAGGCCGAGGGTAGGGACCGACTCGGGCCAAATCTATTGAATGCGATCATATTTAACAGAATTACATATGCAATAAGTGAAATTTGATCAATTTAACCCTAAATTCGAACCCTCCTTAAGGCCACTGCCGCATTGGCGGCGATATTAATAGTTATATTTTCGAATCGACGAAGGTACAGTCAACAAACCGGCGTCGCCGCCATGATTGAAAGTGACGTCGATGCGGCCCCAGCGGCGATTTGTTTACTTTACATTCGTCGATTCGAAAATATAACTATTAATATCGCTGCCAATATGGCGGTAGCCTTAAGGAGGGTTCGAATTTAGGGTTAAATTGATAAAATTTCACTTATTCCGTATGTAATTCTGTTAAATATGATAGCATTTAATATATTTGAGCCTAATATATGGCTACAAATGCAGAGGGATTTCCCAAATCTATAAATAAACACAAGGGTAGCTACCTCCTCGCCGATTTGGCTTCATGCATACCCAGTGATCCATTTCTTACCCAAGGCGATAGCTACCCCAAACTCGGTCCTTACCCCCGGGGGCAATAACTTACTCGTCATGCATACGGCCCCTGGTGGACACTTCTCAACAGTACACAACCACATATCCTCACATACCCCTTCAAAGGCACACTTACATGTATACACAATGACACTCACATACACACTCACATACACTCACATACCCTCACATACACCCTCAAAGACACACTTACATGTATACACAATGACACTGACATACAGACTCACATACACTTACATATATCCGCAAAGGCACACTTACATGTATACACAATGACACTCACATACACACTCACATACACTCACATACATCCTCAAAGACACACTTACATGTATAGACAATGACACTCACATACACACTCACATGTACACTCACATACTCTCAATACATCGTCAAAGGCACACTTACATGTATACACAATGACACTTACATACACTCACATACACTCACATACCCTCACATACACCCTCAAAAGGCACCCGTACATGTATACACAATGACACTCACAATGACACTCACATACACTCACTTACCCTCACATACACCCTCAAAAGGCACACTTACATGCATACACAATGCCACTCACATGCACATTCATATACACTCAGATACGCTCACATACACCCTCAAAGACACACTTACATGTATACACAATGACACACACATATACACTCACATACCCTCACATTCACCCTCAAAGGCACACTTACATGTATACACAATTACACTCACATACACACTCACATACACTCACATACCCTCACATTCACCCTCAAAGACACACTTAGATGTATACACAATGACACTCACATACAGACTCACATACACTTACATATATCCGCAAAGGCACACTTACATGTATACACAATGACACTCACATACACACTCACATACACTCACATACACACTCACATACACTCACATACCCTCACGTACACCCTCAAAGGCACACTTACATGTATACACAATGACACTCACATGCACACTCACATACTCACATATAAGACTAGCAGGATAGGGAACGAAGTGATGCATATGAAGAATACCAATTGTCCGTGATTGGAATGTAATACACATTTCCCTACACAACGAAAACATACGTAAACAACCTACACACTGACTCACACAGCCACATCTACCCACAACAACAGACGCATCGACAGCCACCCCCCCCCCCCACCACATATCTCCCAACATCCACCTAGCCACACCCACACCAACCTACACGCCTACCCACACCTACACTGCTCACACCCACCAACACACCTGCACACTTCCACGTTCCAAACATACACGCACACATACCATCAACAGCCCACAAATACTCACCAAACCACACCCACCCACAACAACACACGCACACACCTACCCACACCCATATCCACAGCAACCGACAATCACCCCCACACCTATCCGCACTCATAACAAACTAGATCCACACCCACCGCAAGCTACACCGCACGCACGCACTCACACCAGCTCCCCCCCCCCCCCCCCCCCCTTACCCACCATAGCCACCATAGCCACCATAGCCACCATAGCCACCAGCCTACCTCACCGACCCACATCAACCCTGGTCACATACTCCAAACACTCTCCCATCGCCCTCTTTATGAAATTTGTTAAGTCATTGGTTTCACTCGATTGGAGTTTGAAACCAGAAAGTTCCACGCAAGAAGCCAAACAGCGCTCTTATGCCTGGCGATTTCACCACCGCGTTCATTCGGGTGGTTTCTTAAAGTTGCGTAGTCCGATGGTTTTGAATTTCTGTATTTTTTTCTGAGATACATATATTAGATCGATCACTACTATCTACTTTACATTAGTTCAAAGTTACTTTTATTTTAAATGGTAAACTTTTGAGATATTTTGAGTGTAAACATGGAAAATTAGTTTTGGCAGGCTTGCCAAAACTCTGAGACCATAGTAACAGGTTCTGTTAAATTGACTCAGTATTGCCTTCTATGCAGAAACAAATGCTCAATAAGTGCATCAGTATCTAAGTTAGATATGTCAAATCAAATCTAGGTAATTGGTTTGATTTTGAAAATTTGATATTTCATCGGACTATGCAGCTTTAATACTGCATTAAAGTCACAGCGTCACCGACACCATGATGATCCAATACCCCACTCAATCACAATATCATGACAGTGAATCAAATGTTCATTGCCTGTTGTTGTAATGCCGATCATCGGGCATCCGAAGACACCAAGAACCAATGTTTAGTTTGACTTGGGTAGGGGGGGAGGTGGATGACTGTGATAGCTACCATGTGGGGAATCGATCCTAGGCATCCGGCAGGATAATACAAAACAGGCGCTCCAACCCAACAATCAACCTGAGCTGCAGGAGATTGTGGTGCAGATGTGGGAGTGATCAGATGAGGTCAGTCAGTGGGTGGGGTGGGGTGAGGTGGGGTGAGGTGGGGTGAGGTGGGGTGCGGGGGGAGTATGGTGGGGTGGGCATGGGCGTTGGCGTTGGCGTTGGCGTGCGCGTGGGCGTGTGCGTGGGCGTTGGCGTTGGCGTGGGCGTGGGCGTGGGCGTGGGCGTGGGGTATGGCGGGGTGAGGTGGGATGGAGTCGGGTGGAGGTGGAGGTGGAGTGGGGTGGGGGCGGAGTGTGGTGGGGAGGGGGCGGAGTGTGGTGGGGAGGGGGCGTAGTGTGGTGGGGTGGGGGCGGAGTTTGGTGGGGTGGGGGCGGAGTGTGGTGGGGTGGTGTGGTGAGGTGGGATGGAGTCGGGTGGAAGTGGAGTGGAGTGGGGTGGGGGCGGAGTGTGGTGGGGTGGGGTGGAGTGAGGTGTGCTGTGGGTTGGCGGGTTTAGGTGGGATTTATGTGCGCCTGTCTGGCCTGGCCAGCACCACCACGCGTGCACGTGCGCCTGTGTTTCCACATGCGCGTGCGCAGCTAAATCAGCCCACGCGCATGCAGGTCAGCGCCACTGCCCATGATGGACACTCGTGATCAGCTCAAGCCTCGTTAAGCCACACCTCATACGTCATAGCAATGGCACCAGTTGTACATTCAGCTTCCAACCCTGAGTACATTTATCCCCCCCGGGAGGTGGCGCCACCAGCGCTAACGCAGTAGCCAGGTCCCCGGGCCCTCCTTGCATAGAACACATCGGCCATGGACCAGCATCTTGTGAAATGTTCCGGCATTGGAATTCGGAATGCGCTCGATTGTTCCACAAAGAGAAGGTCAATGTGATGGACCATATCAAGGTCAAGGTGATGGACCAAAGGCGTCTGGATAAGGTATTATGTGGACAATACAATGTAAAAAGGATTGGATCGAGGCAAGCTTGTCTAAATAGATAATCATAGAAATTATTTTAATAAAGTGTTGTACCAGACATATCGTCCACCATTCCAACTTCAGGTAAGCTGATGTTGTTTGTTGCTTTACCTCCTAGCAACGTCTAAGGATATATCAGGACGAGTACCAACATGTGACAGTGCGCACTCATGGCAACGTTTTAGTGCTGCCCCACTGGGAATGCAGCTGGACGACACCATGACCCAAACCAAATCCCACAGAGTTACATTAGCCTGTTACTGTGCTAACCAGTCCATGTCATATCCTCTTAATCCTGAGGGCCAAGTATCAGTTTTATAAGCCATTGGTTTAACTCGACCAGGATTCAAACTCCCGACCTTGCACACGGAAAGATGCGCTCTACCGATAAGCACACTCCTCCGCCGCATCCGGGGGCTCAGGGTACCCATTATTTAGTGTAGGGCGGAAATGATCAAACCAGCTTGTCTAAATGGAATATCCGATACTAAAAATCATTTGAATACGGGCATTCTCCCCGCCCCCTATCAACAACTATGTCAAACACACTCCTCCAATGCACTATCAAGTACCGCTATAACCTTCGAATTATCATCAGCGTCCTCTGGTGGTGATCTGGAAGAACTTTCTTTGAAACCATCCCAACTCCCACCACATCTACCAATAACCTCTACTTATTCCCAGTCCTATCGGACTCGGTTGCTGAATCGGTAAAGCGCAGGCTTCCCTGTGGAAGGTCCGGAATTCGATTCCCGGTTGATTCGAACCAATGACTTACAAAATTGATACTTGCTGCTTTCTAGCCAGGCGCTCGGCATTAATAGAATAAGGCAAGGACTGGTTAGTTCAGTGTCAGGATAATATGACTGAGTGGGATATCATAATCAGGTCATGTTGCCGGCAACCTGATCTCACAGTGCGACCAGACGGGATGGCCGAATGAGTTAGAGCGTCTGTCTCCCATGCTGGTAGATCGTGGGGTCGCGGGTTCAAACCCCGGGCGAGTCAAACCAATGACTTAAAAATTGATACTTGTTGCTTCCTAGCCTGGTGCTCGGCATTATTAGGACAGGGCAAGGACTGGTTTGGCTCAGTGTCAGGATAATGTGACTGAGTGGGTGCCGGCGGCCTGGTTTCCCAGTGGGACAGCACTATAAAGTTTCCATGAGTGCGCACTGTCACAAGTCGGTACCCATCCTGATATCACCTTAGATGTTGCTAGGACGTAAAACAACAACAAACAAACAGTGCGGCAGCCCGCACTATAAAATCGCCATGAGTGAGCACTGTCACAACACAGTACCTGCCCTGACATGATCCTACATGTTGCAACGACGTAAAACTCTAACACCCAGGCAACTCCAGAACTGGAGCCAGCATCCCTTTCACCCCCCTCTCCCCCACCCTCACCCTACACCACTCCTACCCACCCTCCGCCTATTCAAGGGACTGTGGTGTTTGGGTGTGTGGGTGTGTGGGTGAGTGAGTGGCGGGCAGCGGGGTTGGTCAGTTTTGAACTGTGGCCAGCCCGCTCTCACTAGGCAGTCTCCTCGTACATACTGCATGAGTGCATTCAAACTGGTCCCCGGCCACTAATGGCTGGACCCGACCCACACGCCCTCCCGGCATGCACTCGCGACCCGGCCAGCCTCATTACCATACTCGGCAGCCAGCTTCTGCTTCCCGGCGTTCTATTCCGCGCTGGATACATGCCGTCTGCTGGCAATGTGGCATATATTTCAAAAGATATATTACCTCTGAAGGTTTCTATGTTTGTTTATTGCGAACTTGTTTCTTAGCGATATCTAAGAATATATCAAGACGGGCACCGACTTGTGGTAGTGAGTAGGCTGTGGTAATTCTATTGCGCTGCCCCACTGACAGTATAGAGGGGGTGTAAGGACGTCACAAGACAACTTTCGGTGGCCATATTGGATTACATACAGAAGGCTTGCAACTGCTTACACTGTACTTATTTACTGATTTGTTGGTTTATTTGTCACTGTTTTGAGCATTTTGGCCTCCAAAGTTGTTGCTAAAGTGCTGTAAGTAAACACATTGGATGTAAACTGCCCAGAACCTCCCATAACACAAGAAAACTATGTTTTACTGCATCTGCATGCATTCACAACATGGCTAGGGAGGGTGCTCGTAATCCAAGACGGCTGGCCGCTGACCGCTGACCGCTGACTGCTGAGTGATGACGTCACATGCACTCCCTCTATAGTCATTTTAGGGCCAAATAAGGGCTAACCTAGACAAAACTCCAACAGAAGTTAAACAAATATTGTTGTCATCAGTGATATGTCCCTGATAATATACAAAAATTTTCCGGCTGTAAAAATGAGCGAGGCTAGTTTCTGATTCAGAAAATGGAATGTTTCACCTCATTACACTACTTTACTGTAAGGATTAATGAAGTGAGCAATGCGCAACATAACCGTTTAGGAGCAATACTTAAACAATTATTCACAGTGAGATGCTAAATTCCTCATTATACTCCAGCAAAAATGTCGTCTGCCGCAATGACCAATCAAGTTAAATATGATTCCTTTTCTCGTTACCTTTTTCTCTTCGTGTAAAGATGTGTGTAATGAAAGAATATACTACTAGATACCCTTCATTTTTCACATTCACGGGCAGCGCTTAACCGCCTAAATTTACATAATGTCGTCTGCTGCTAATATTCTTCCTTCAGACCGTTATTTTCTCTAAAAGAAAATTGTTATTTTAATGGAAAGACGAAGATAAAGCAGCGATACACAAGATAACAGCGTATTCATATCACAAACCGTCATTTGCATTTCTATCGGGAGAGTTTATATATATCTTCTCTTCAGCCGGCAAAAATGTCGTCTGCTGCTAACATTATTCATTTAGAATATTATTTTATCTAAGGATTACTGGTATTATAACGTACATTATACAATGGCAGTGCAAGGAATATATCGTCACTGCGATCTCATTTACATATTAACAATTTGTCTCTTCTTGTGCTTCGAGAGAAAAAACATCGTCTGCTGTTAATGGAATTCATTTCAGGTTGTATGTTTTCCCCCCCGCCTTGGACATCGATGACTTCGGTTTTAATGAAAGGGCGGTGCTGAGATAGTAATGCATAATCTAGTTGCAATTGAAGTTTCGAAGTGTTAATTGAATTAGAACGCTGTCGGAGATTAGTGTCAGTACCCATCCAGCAGTGTAATCTCCAGACGATCCAGAGACGAGAAGACAGGGATAAACACATTGTGACATCATCACAATGTTCCAATACACCTCTTTGTACAGTTCAGTTCGGTTCCCAGTCAAGGCAAACCAATGAGTTGATACTTGCTGCTTCTGAGCTTGGTGCTCGGCATTAACAGGATAGGGCAATGACTGGTTAGCTCAGTGTCAGGATAATGTAACGGACTGGGATATCGGGTAATGGTGCCGGTTACCTGATTTCCCAGTGGGCAGCACTATAAAGCCACTGTGAGTGTGCACTGTCACAAGTCGGTGATCATCTTGCTATGATGTTAGATGTTGCCAGGATGTAAAACTCCAACAACCAACCAACAACTTTGTACAGTTTAACGCACAATGGTTAGCAGCCAAATCGGCGATGTCCAAGAGTGTACGCCGATAAATTAAACTTGGCAGAAACTCAAAGCCATCGGACCATTCATTTACTGACATAAATAGATTACATTGATCTTTGCAATCCAGTTTACTTTAGGCTGAAGGACCTTTCATTTTAAAAGGAGATATTTGATGTGAGAACATGCCAAATATAATTTGCCAAGCAACTAAATATTGTGACACTATAGGCTTCAGCAATAACAACCTCTATTGAATTGGCTTAGTTTCCCCTTTTATGTAGCAACAATTGCTTGGTAAATACATCAGTGTCTAAGTTGGATATATATGATCAAATCTAGGCAGGTGTTTTGGTTTTGAAATGTTTATGCTTTTATCGGACTATGCAGCTTTCAATACTGATACAGGTCCACAAGCCCTCATCCAAAATAAATAAGTCTCCCATTGTCTCAGTCCCATAAACCCACTCTCACAACCTCATGCACCCACTCTTACAGCATCATGCACCCACTCTCACATCCTCATGCACCCACTCTAACATCCTCATGCACCCACTCTCACAGCATCATGCACCCACTCTCACATCCTCATGCACCCACTTTTACAGCGTCATGCAGCCACTCTCACATCCTCATGCACCCACTCTAACATCCTCATGCACCCACTCTCACAGCATCATGCATCAATTCTCACATCCTCATGCACCCACTTTTACAGCATCATGCAGCCACTCTCACATCCTCATGCACCCACTCTCACAGCATCATGCACCCACTCTCACAGTCCCATGCACCCACTCTCACAGTCCCATGCATCCACTCTCACATCCTCATGCACCCACTCTCACATCCTCATGCACACACTCTCACAGCATCATGGAACCACTCGCACATCCTCATGCACCCACTCTCACAGCATCATGCACCCACTCTCATGTCCTCATGCACCCACTCTCACAGTCCCAGCCACCCACTCTCACAGTCCCATCCACCCACTCTCACAGCCACATGAACCCACTCTCAGTCCCATGCACCCACTCTCACAGCCCCATGAACCCACTCTCACAGTCCCATGCACCCACTCTCACAACCCAATGAACCCACTCTCACAGTCCCATGCATCCCCTCTCACAGCCCCATGCACCCACTCTCACATCCTCATGCACCCACTCTCACAGCCCCATGAACCCACTCTCACAGCATAATGCACCCACTCTCACATCCTCATGCACCCACTCTTACAGCATCATGCACCCACTCTCACAGCCACATGAACCCACTCTCACTGTCCCATGCACCCACTCTCACATCCTCACGCACCCACTCTCACATCCTCATGCACCCACTCTCACAGCATCATCCACCCACTCTCACAGCCTCATGCACCCACTCTCACATCCTCATGCACCCACTCTCACAGCATTATGCACCCACTCTCACAACCTCATGTACCCAGGATGGTTATGAAAATCAACAGAGTGGCTTGTAAGCACCCATGCAGATGGCGCACAACCAATCAACCAATCATCCAAGCAGCTGAATGTTTGTTCTGTCTATGCATAATACAATATAATAGGATATATGCATAATATACTATATAATGTAACCATCTTCAAGTGTCACGGTCGTGTTTCAGTTTTGCCATCCTATACGCAAACACGGGAGCCAGTCCCGGCTAGACACGTCACGTGCGTATGGAACAGCAGGGGCACTGTGCATGCTCTAGGCGTGTGTGGATCAAAACGAGGGTCAACACAGACCCAGGGTGGGAGGGGGGGGGGGGGTTGGGTTGGTGCTGGCAGGAACCAATGGTTTCCTTTGTAAGCGCCTAATGGACAGGCCGCCCCCCCCCCCCCCCCCCCCCCCGAGCACATACACACAACGCGCCGGACTCATTCAGCAATCGGATTGTCGGGAAGATTGGAGGGGGTGAGAGTGCGATGATAGTGGGGGTGATGGTGGGGATAGTGGGGGTTAGGGTGAGGGGAGTGGTGGACATGGGGTTCAGTGTGGGGGTTGAGGGGAGGAGATTGACGTGTGGGTGAGTATGGAGGTTGAGGTAGGGTGAAGGGGAGTGGATGGGTAGGTGGGAGTGTGGGTGAGGGTGAGGGTGATGGTGAGGGTGTGGGTGTGGGTGTGGGTGAGGGTGAGGGTGAGGGTGAGGGTGAGGGTGAGGGTGAGGGTGAGGGTGAGGGTGAGGGGATGTGTTCGTCGTAGGGGTGGTTGGTTGTTGGAATTGTACACGCCTAGCAATATGTCAGGTCATATCAGGATGGGTACCAACTTGTGACAGGACGTACTCATGTGAACTTTATAGTGCTGCCTCACTGGGAGACCAGGTCACCAACACCATGACCTGATATCCCACGCAGTCACATTATCCTGACACTGAGCCAACCAGTCCTTCCTCTTCCCATATCCTAATAATGCCAATCTAGGGAGCGACAAGTATAACATTTTAAGTCATTGGTTTGACTCGACCAGGGTTCGA
Source organism: Branchipolynoe longqiensis (assembly GCA_030323885.1). Lineage (NCBI taxonomy): Eukaryota > Metazoa > Annelida > Polychaeta > Phyllodocida > Polynoidae > Branchipolynoe > Branchipolynoe longqiensis. The sequence continues at coordinate 45,293,445 of CM059196.1, read as the reverse complement.
ACCCGTGGGTTCGAATCCCAGGATCTACCAAAACGGAAGACGGACGTTCAACTTATCATTCGCCCATCCTGAATGGGATTGAGTGTGAGGGTTAGGGCTACACTGAAAACACAAGGACATTTGCTTCAAATCAATATGTATTCTATTGGGATTCTGAAACACCATGTAAACAACAAATCAGTTTATCCTGAGCAAATGCATAAGTAGATAATGTGTTGATCATTACTATGGACAAAGTTTTGTCCCATATTGCTTAGCACCTTTTGAGACAGTCTCGTATACTTACATATATATACATATATATCTTCACAATTATATGAATATATGTACATGTACATACGCATAAATAGACATACATATGTGCATACACACATCATCATCAACAATGTATTAACTGTGAGGGTAATTGCCACACTACAGATGATTTGGCTACCAGTTGTCTCCGTTTTCCACTGTTCTGGCACTTGTCAAACTCCAGGTCTGTCCATTCCCTGATGTTCTATTCCCACCTTCCCTTGGTCCGCCTTGTCTTCTTCCTCCTAAAACCCCAACAAGCAAAAAACAAAAACCTCCTGAACCAAAATACGCCCCGGGCCACTAACTCGAGTAAATACGATACGCATGCGTTGCACCTGAGTCCCGCCAAGTGGCAGCAAGAGGCAGCCGGGGCGGGCTGGCACGCGTTGGTTTGACCTTGACCAGACGGAAAGGATATATGTGGGCCCAAGGTCACGCCAATAACCAGCGTAGCCTGGTGGACGCTTGAGATTATACATATGCGTCAGACTGTCAGTATGGCTGGTTCCCGCACGGTGGTGCTGACCATGTATATATATATATATATATATATATATATACATATATATATATATATATAATTAAATTTTAAACATTTAGCGCAAGTATAAAAAATACGGAAAGGGAAATTTTTTTCTAATTATTGAAAGTTATTGATATTACTGATATTATTGATATTACTGATTGGTATACTCTGTAAGACTCCACACTTGACAGATGGTGCCACCTGCGGCCCACCTTGCCTCCAACGGGTGTCGACAAGTGTCAGTCGCACCGGAGGATTATATACATGTATATTACTGTATATTGAATAATATGTGTATAGGCAGGAAGCGAGACTGGACCGGACGCAGTGGCTGAATCGCTAAGAGCGCTAGCTTCCTGTGGAGAAGGTCAGGCATTCATATTCCTAGACTGGCGCTCAGCATTAATAGGATAGGACAAGGACTGGTTAGCTCAGTGTCAGGATAATGTGACTGAGTAGGATATCAGGTCATGGTGCTGGCAGCCTGGTGTTCCAGTGGGGCAGCACTATAAAGTATCCATGAGTGCACACTGTGACAAGTCAGTACCCGATGTTGCTAGGATGTAAAATAACAAACTAACAAACTATTGGAAAACATTAATGCAGGTGATCTGTTTCAAAATTCTACTGGGATGCACGAAAGTAGGTGGTATGTCTCTAGTGGAATGCACTAATGCAGGTGGTCTGCTTCTACGGGGATGCACTAATGCAGGTGATATCTTTCTAGTAGATTGCACTAATGCCTGTGGCATGTTTCTATTGGAATACAGTAATGGAGGTGGACTGTTTGTATTGGAATTGAATACATTAATTAACTTGATGTAATTCAATCGGGATAGTCTATTGCAGGTGGTGCCCTTCTACTAGGTTATATGTACTAATGCAGGTGGTATTCTTCTACTAAGATTCTCAGATGTAGGAAGCCTCCTAGTTGGATGAAATAATGCAGGTGCCGCCTTCCTAATTTGATGATGTACTAATGCAGGTGGTCTGTTTCCACTGGGACGCATTCATGCAGGTGGAGGGCCGTTGTTGACTTAATCGAACCCCACAGTTTTGTCATTTTTCATGTAATGTTTACACCTGCCTCAGCATGTTTTTATGCAGTGTATCTAGTGGCTTTCGTAAGATAAATTGCAAGCAATTATTGAGACCCACCGATTATTGGCGTGTGTAGAGGAGGGTGGGTGGGTGGGTGTGGGGCGTGATTACGGGGTGTGGTTGCGGGAGTTCTGAGGGGGTGCGGTGCAGTGGAGAAGGCCAGGGGTCAGGGGTCAAGGGTCAGGGGTAAGGCTACAGGCATTCAGGTATTGCTAATCCGCCTGTAATAGAATCAATAAGACCCTAGTCTCCACAGCTGCCACCAACGGCAAGGGAGGAGAGGGGAAAGGAGGGGAGGGGTGGAGAGGGGAAGGGTGGGGGTGGGGAAAGGGAGCGGAGGGGGAGGGAGGGGAGGGGCAGGGTAGGGTAGGGGGGGAGCGGAAGGGAGGGCAGGGGCGAGGGGGAGGGCAGGGGAAGGGAGGGGAGGGTGGGAGGGAAGGGAAGGGAGGGGAGGGGAGAGAAGATGGGGAGGGAAGGGAAGGGTAAGGGAGGGGAGGGGAGGGGAGGAGAAGGGAAAGAGGGTGGGGAAGTGAAAAGAGGGGTGGGGAGGGGAAGGAGGGTGGGGAGGAGAAGGGAAGGTGGGGAAGGGAATGGAAGGTGGGGGTGGGAAGGGAAAGTGGGGAAAGGAAGGTAGGGGTGGGGAGGGGTTGGTGGGAAGGGTAAAAGAAGGGTGGGGAGGAGAGGAGTGGGAAGAAGAAGTGAGGGTTGGGAAAGGAGGGGTGACGGGGAAGGGAGGGGTGGCAAGGGGAACTGAGGGGCAGTCAGGGGAAAGGGAAGGGAGGGGTGGGGAGGGGTGGGGAGGGATGGGGAGCGGAAGGGAGGTATGGCGAGAGAAGGGGAGATATAGGGAGAGAAGGGGAGGTGTGGGGAGATGAGGGGAGGTGTGGGGAGAGGAGGGGAGATGTGAGGTCTGAGGGGAGGTGTGGGTTCGGTGGGGAGAAATCTGGGTGAGGTGAGGGTGAGGTGAGAATGGAAATAAGGCTAGGGTGGAGATGGGGTGGGAGTCGGGTCGGGAGTTGTGGGTTGGGGGGGGGGGGGCGGTAGTGAGTTGGGGAGTAGTGGGGTCGACGGTGGAGGTGTGGGGTAAAGGCACAGCCAAGTAATAACCAAAGGAAATCCTTACAAGGCGCCAAGCGATTTACTGTTGCCGCTTCAGGTCTGCAAGATACATGGTACACATATCCCTGGCTCAAAGTGCATAGTTATTGCATGTAGGACACCTGTTTTTCTTGTAATGAGTTTGCAATGCCAATACCAAGTTTGTAGATAGTATTTTGGAAAAGAGCTTTTCACATATATAAATACACGAAGAGCTCTTTATACACGTGAAAACCCCTTTTCCAAAACACAATCTATGAACTTGGTATTGGCATTGCAAACCCTTTTTTTTTTGGATTGGCGCTTATCACCTTTTGGAAAAGAGCCCTTCAATTATTTTGTGGGCATGACTGGTGGTGCCGACTCCACTCGCCAAAACGGGTACAAAAAGGGCACATGTGCCACTCGCCAGGCACTTACAGGAAGTATCTGGACAAGGCGAGCGTTCTACATAGTTCGTAAGTGATGGTATCATTCCGCTCTGCTGAGGTTTACACAGGAAGCATACACACACCCACCCCAACTCCCATGACCCACTCCGACCACACCGCCCACCACTCTTCCACACTGCTTGAGGTCCTGTCGAGACCAATCTATCCAAAGTAGACTCAGTTCAACCCCCCTTCTATTTGATAAGCGGCACAATCTCAGTATGTACGGTGGGATGAAGTCGTCATAAAAAACCCACTAAACAAAACCCTGTAAAACCTCTCATGTTCTTCTTTTATAACACTTTCCTTTACTTATATCTTATATATTTATATTTTTGTATGTTTATATTTTCATATTTTCATATTTTCATATTTTTGTATTTTTGTGATTTTTGTATTTTTGTATTTTTGTATTTTTGTATTTTTATATTTTTATATTTTTATATTTTTATATTTTTATATTTTTTATATTTTTATATTTTTATATTATATTTTTTTATATTTTTATATTTTTATATTTCCAAGCAGCATACTACGCACCCACTCATTGCTGTGAACTGGCTGCACATGCGGACAAGGCTATAATACCTGACTTGATTTTTGTTTTTTGTTGTTATTATCAACACCCACTCCCCCCCCCCCCACCCACCCCCACCCCCACCCCCCACCCCACCCCCCCCTCCCCTCGACATACACTTACATCCCCTGCGACGCTTGCCGGGGGTGGTGGAGAACCGGAAGTCTGAGCCTGAGCCTGAGCCTTCTACGCATGCGCGGCGGCCCAGACAAGGCAAAGCGGCCTCAGATCTGGCGCGATAGTTACGTAAGCCTCCCGAGAGTGGCGGCCTCTGGCGGAGACTGGCGGAGACTGGTGGAGAGGAGACTGGTGGAGCGGCCTGTAATTCTGATCAATTTGCCTAATACTAGTAATAGCTGGATTTGCCGCGGTCGCCGAGAAACTGTCCATTTCGGAGTCGTTTGATCCGCTAGACTGCGCTGGTTGTATGTGTCACCCCCTCCCACCCCCACCCCTACCCTCACAAGACAGCCCCCATCTCACATACACCCACACCCACCCCGCCCCCCACCCACACCCCACACACACCCGTCCACACACTCCACCTACCCACAACCATTTCGGTCATGGTTCTCAACCCCTTTCCCGACCACAGCCACCCCCCCTCCAGCCCAACCGCCCCTCCTTCCCCCCACCCCCACCCCAACCCCCAACCCCCACTCCCCAACCCCCACTCCCTATATCCCCCCATCGAACTCCACCACCTCACTCAATCACCTCACTCCCGTCCACCAACCATTATCCCGTGCCCCCACAACCCTAGTCCCCTCTCATCCCTCTCCTCACCAACCCCTTCACCTCTTTCCACACACCCTCGCCTCATTTCTTTCTGCCGCGTACCCACAACCTCATCCTGCACGCTCACCCCCCCCCCCCCCTCCGACCCCGTCCACCACTCCCCCACCTCACCCCTACCCCAACCCTACAGCCCAACTCACAACCCAGACCACCCCCCACCCCTACCCCTACCTCACCTGCACTCTCACCCCTGCTCCAATTTCACAACTCCCCACCATGCCCTACCCTACCCAACCCCTACCCTAACCCATCCCCAAACCACAACTCAGCCCACACCACAACCCGACCTCTCACCCCAATCCTTTGGCCTCTCTCCCCCACCCCCACCCCCCGCTCCCCTCCTGCCCGCCCTCCCCATACCCCACCCCTATTCCACCACTTCACCCCAAACTATTTCTCCCCTATCCACACCCCCACTTCTCCTCCCCTCCACTCCCCACCCCACCGTCCCCCCGCTTACTTCTCCCCCGCCCCCCACCCCCCGTTCCCCCCCTAACCCCCACCGTCCCCTGCCAGACTGAGTCACCCAGCTCGGCTTCCATCAGCCCCCCGAGACCTCATTCTGATAAGCGGCTAGCCACCCGACTGTGGAAGAGAACAGCGCCGAAGGAAGCAAGGTTTTCCATGCTCGATGATAGACAATGTGATCGCAGTTTGTTGATGTCCAGGAACACTAAATGACACAGAGACTGTGGTTTAGGCCCTATTTGAAGTATTTCACACGCATAGTAACCCCCTCCCCCCCCACCCACACACACAGACGCGTCCCCCCCCCATCACCGCCTTTTCTCTTCCCCCCCGGGGGGGGGGGGATATTTCCAAGTTGCATAATCCGATGGTTTTGAGTTTCTGCCATTTTCCAGGACAAACACATTCGGTTGATCATTATAATCTACTTTACTTTAGATTGAAGTAACTTTTATTTTAAATGGATAACTTTTAATTTTCTGAGACAAACACATACATTTCATCGTTATAATGTACTTTACTTTAGATTGAAGTAACTGTTATATTAACGCCTAACTTTGAAGACATTTGAAGTAAACGCAGGACAAAGTAATGTCGGCAAGCATCTCAACATTCTGATGACATATGCTTCGGCAGTAACACTTATATTAAATGGGTTAAGCATCCCTGTCCAGGCAGGCACACATGCTTAATAAGTGTACCAATATCTAAGTTTGATATGTCTGATCAAATCTAGGTAGATGTCTTTGTTTTGAAAATGGCATGCTTATATCGGATTATGCAGCTTTAAGCTGATATCATATTCTTGAAAGAAGTCATACTGGAACCCTATTCTGAATTTGTACAATAGCTAAGGCTTAGCTGGAGAAAGTGACCGAATCGGTAAGACTAATGCCTAGTACACACCTCCCGTATACGATCTAAAACTGCCCGTTTCATGCATAAAACTGAGTTTTAGTCGTTAGGTGTGCGACCCCCGCGCACACTAGATGCTTGCGATTCGCATATAAAACTCAGTTTTAGGGCTAAAACGGGCCGATTACGATTGCGATTCGTGATTCGAAAAATTAATCGGCCCGTTTTCAGTTTTAAGCGGGTCGGGTCGAGTCGCGAGTTTTAGTGCACAAATCGTATATGGTAGATGTGTACCAGGCATAAGAGCAGTACCTTCCCCCATGGAATTTTAGGCGTTTGAAAACCTGATGGAGTCAAAGCAATGACTTACAACATTGATACTTGTCAGTATCTAGCATGGTGCTCAGTATTAATAAGATTGGGCAAGGACTGATTAGTTCAGTATCAGAACACTGCAACTGAGTGGGATATCAGGTCATGGTGCTGGCAGCCTGTTCTCCAAGTGGGGCAACACTATAAGTTTGCCATGACTGCGTACTGTCACAAGTTTGTGGGTATCCTGATATGACCATAGATATTGCTAGGGTATAAAACCCCAGCAAACAAACATCTATATATATATATATATATATATATATATATATATATATATATATACAGCGCACACACTCATAACCTCGCCACTAACACCCTAACACCCTCACCTAACCATCCGCACATAACAAGCAATAAAAATGTGTCAATAAACCACCATCAAAAACAAATCAAACAAACAAACAAAACCATGGAAGAAACAAACAAAATCCAGCCTAGCTTGCGGGATTATGACCGCGCAGTTGTTCATCCGGAATTACCATCAGCGACATTCCCTACTTCCGGCAAGCATCCCGTCCTGATTGACCTGAGATATTGCCAGGACGTAAAACTCCAATAACCAACCAACCAACCAGGCAGGCACAACTTATCCGCCTCATTCATTATGAGCGCGGAGAGTTCCACAGTCGATTCTCAGTGGAATCAACGTTGGGTTTCAAACTTGGTAGATAGCAGACGATAACTAGAGAGCCTGGCTGGTTTTGGCGCGAAAAAGAAACGGTAGAAGACGGCTTTGAGTTATTGTAGAAAAATAGCCGCCGCCTCGGTGCATTGTTGGGGTGGTGAGGCGAGAATCAGCTGCTGCCACCTCCCCCCCCCCCATCCCCTCCTCGACGCCCCTCCGAGCCCGCCCCCCCTCCCCTCCACGTGCCAGCACCACTAATCACAGACCCCGTCATCCCCGTCTTACTCCAGTTAGTCCAACGCCGTCCAGCACACCCGTTTTCCCACACTATCAGTTAACCTAGATCTCAACCTCATGTAATCTACAATGCACCTTAGTTAAACTGGATATCCACCTAATGTAATCTACAATGTACCTCACTTAGTCTAGATCTCAACCTCAAGTGATCTACAATGTACCTCAGTTAGTCTAGATCTCAACCTCAAGTGATCTACAATGTATGTTAGTTAGCCTGGATCTCCACCCCATGTAATCTACAATGAACCTCAGTTAGTCTAGATATCGACCACATGTAATCTACAATGTACCTCAGTTAGTCTAGACCTCAACCTCAAGTGATCTACAATGTACCTCAGTTATCCTGGATCTGATAATCTACAATGTACCTCAGTTAGCCTTGATCTCTGTCCCATGTAATCTACAATGAACCTCAGTTAGTCTAGATCTCAACCTCATGTAATCTAGAATAAACCTCAGTTAGCCTGCATATTAACCTCATGTAATCTACAATGAACCTCAGTTAGCCTGGATCTCCACCCCATGTAATGTACAATGTACCTCAGTTAGTCTAGATATCGACCACATGTAATCTACAATGTACCTCAATTAGTCTAGATCTCAACCTCAAGTAATCTACAAATGTACCTCAGTTAGCCTGCATATTAACCTCATGTAATCTACAATGAACCTCAGTTAGCCTGGATCTCCACCCCATGTAATGTACAATGTACCTCAGTTAGTCTAGATATCGACCACATGTAATCTACAATGTACCTCAATTAGTCTAGATCTCAACCTCAAGTAATCTACAAATGTACCTCAGTTAGCCTGCATATTAACCTCATGTAATCTACAATGAACCTCAGTTAGCCTAGATCTCCACCTCATAACCTACAATTAACCTCAGTTAGCTTAGATCTCAACATCTCATAATATACAATGAACCTCAGTTAGCCTGCATATTAACCTCATGTAATCTACAATGAACCTCAGTTACCCTAGATCTCCACCTCATAACCTACAATTAACCTCAGTTAGCTTAGATCTCAACATCTCATAATATACAATGAACCTCAGTTAGGCTAGATCTCCACCTCATAACCTTACAATTAACCTCAGTTAGCATATATCTCAACCTCACATACTCTAGAATGAACCTCAGTTAGCCTAGATTTCACCTCATGTAATCTACAATAAGCCTACGTTAGTCTAGATCTCAACATCTCTACAATAAACCTCCGCCTAAATCTCAACTACAATGAAACTCAGTTATCCTAAATTTTAGCCTCATGTAACCTACAATGAACTTCACTTAAACCTAGATCTGAACCTCCTGTAATCTACAATGATCCTCAAGTAGCCTTGATTTCGACCTGAGCTAGGTTAGTTCACAGTCTCAGACAGCATAGACCCAATCTTAATTACGATAAATATCAATCTTGGTTCACTTAATTCAAGCTCATGTAGTAGTCTGCACTGACCTCTCAGGCAAGAAACCACATAGACAGGTAGGTGTGGGTAGTATTGTGATATCAGGGAGCCTAGGTGGTGTAATGGATAGCACACTGGCTTGGAATGCAAAGAGATGTGGATTTGAGTCCCGCTCTAGGCACAATATTTCCCATTTTCATCACCCCCCATGACACTGGTTGCCGTGACCATGATTCTATACAGGCTACGTGCTGTATGGTTGTTGAACCTGCCCTGTGTATGTATGTGTAACTGTAAGTGCATTGCCTGTATGTATGTAATTGTAAGCATTAAACGATTTGCAATTCCAGGGGGACTAGAAACTTATTTTGGCCACATCATTCGTCAGAGTTCAATATACCGTAAATTGTTGGAAGGGAAGGTGAATGGCAGCAGAGGGAGAGGGAGACCAAGAACATCATGGTTTACAAATATTTCACAGTGGACAGGCTTGAATTATTCACAGTCTATCAGAACAGCACACCATCGGGACAAGTGGAGAACCATTGCATCCAACCCTCGACTAGAGGGCGAAACTATTGATTGATTGAGGGTAGTATGGTGATATCAGGGAGCCTAGTTGGTGTAATGGATAGCACACTGGCCCGGAATGCAAAGAGATGTGGGTTCGAGTCGCACTCTAGGCGCAATATTTCCCATTTTCATCACCCCCACAACACTCAGTTACCCTGGAAATATAAATCTTAGATAAGCTAAATTCAAGCTTATCAGCTATGCAACCAACTACTACCTCTTTTGAACTAGACCTCAACCCCCACAGCCAAACTAACCCAGTACAACCTCTGTTACACTTGCTATCAATCCTACACAACCCAACCAACCCACTGTAACCTCTTTTAACCTAGACCACAACCCTCACATCCCAATCAATCCACTTCACCCTCTTGTATACTAGCTACCAACCCTCCACAACCCAACCAATTCACTGTAACCTCATTTACCCTAGACCTCAACCCCTCACAACCAAAACCTACTACAACCCTTTTAAACTAGAATGCAACCCCACAACCCAACAAACCCACAACCGCCGGTTTTACCCTAAACCCCAATCATCCCTTGCAACCAGTCCAACCCCTCCACTCCATCCCCCCCCCCCCCCCCCCCACTCACCTCCACACAACCTCAACGATGGCCGCCCAAATCCTACTTTATCGCCTTTGTTAGTAATGGTTGTCAGTCGTCCTAGGAAGCCACCAATAAAAAAACACCGGTTCAAATGGCACAGATAAACCTTGACTGCCGAATAATTGGGTCCGCATGATTCCATTTCGTAGTAGAGACGAAATAAGGCTGAATTTATTTGGCTACACTCCACCATTAATACATAAAAATGTATCTATTTATTTCCCATTGCAAGGTTTCCTTATTTCATTGGTGACACCAGCCTACCTATTCGCTACTATCACCTTCACACTGCACTATTTCACACAACACTAAAACCAATGGCACCACTCAGAATGGAGGTCGGAGCACACTGCCCGACCATCTCGTCGTGAATTGCCGATAATCGCCGATCGGTTATGCAGTTCCCAGCCTTCAAACACGAAGCGCCTAGGTCACCTGTTTTGTATTTGGGAGCATTATCAGAGTTAAATGAAATACTTCCAAAAGTGTTGCTGATCAGAATATTGCCTGTAGTTAAATACTCCCTTAGCCGTCTGTCGTTTATCGGCTACTAGAAATAGCGACGGAAAAAGGTTTCATTTTAGCGTACAAAACAAGAGTAATCATTGTACGTTTTCAATTGAAAATTAACCCTTTAAGATAAAATAAATTAGAAACTAAAGTAACAACTAAAGTAACATAGACTATGTCATTCATCATAGTATATTTTTGATCTAAAATGGGATGAGTTGAGCGCCTGCTTTCTCTTTTGGTAGGTCAAACCCTGGCCGAGTCAAACTAATGACTTAAACGATTATACTTGTTGCTACCTAGCCTGGCATTTGGCAACACTTAGTACAAAGTAGGCAGCCGTGTAATGATTTGTGTGTTTGTTGCGTTACGTCCTAGCAACATCTAAGGTCATATCAGGACGGTTACCAACTTGTGACAGTACGCACCCATGGCGATTTTATGGTGCTGCCCCACTGGGAAATCAGGCCGCCAGCACCATGACTTGATATCCCACTCAGTCACATTATCCTGGCACTGAGCTAACCAGTCCTTGCCCTATCCTAATAATGCCGAGCACCTGGCTAGGAAGCAACAAGTATCAATTTTTAGGTCACTGGTTTGACTCAACTGGGAATCGAAGCCGTGTAATGAGGAAGACCAATTGTCCGCTATTGAAACATCCCCTGCTTAACCCACTAATGTAATAATAAAATAAAAACATAAAAAAACAACCCAGTATGGCACAAACTAAAAAAAAATCCATCGGTTTATGCAACTTGAAAACCAGGGGGCGGGTTCACAGTGAAGCGATACGTGGAGCTACTGGGACTGGTCGGAGATGGTGAATCGGGTAGTGTGCAACCCTCCCTGCTGGATCATTGTTGCGCGCCGACTATTCTCTAAATATGGATTCTGCTGTCCGTGTTAGCGGCCACTATGTCACACTCCCGGAAGGCCGCGCGCCTCTCCGGCCGATCCATAAGGGAGCCATCCAGGGGCGCCCCCCCTCCCTGCCCCGGCAATCCCCCCACCTACTCGGGTCATGCCCTCAGCCTCCCCTCGCCCTCCCTTCATCTCAGCCTCGCCTCACCTTCCATCACACTCTGCCTTCACCACTTCCTCGCCCCATCCTCCCCCGATCCCCCCCCCGCCCTGCCCTCCTCCTCCCCAACCCCCCTCCTCCTGTCCTCACCCTGCCCTCATCCTGTCCTCACTCTGCCCTCGCCATCCCATTGACATGCCCTCCCGCTCCCCCCTCTCAACCTGTCCTCACCTTGCCCTCACCCTCTCCTCACCCTGCTCTTGCCCTCCCCTCGTTGTACCCTCACCCACTCTTCACCCTAACCTCGCCCTCCCCTCGCCCTCCCCTCACCCTGTCCTCACCATACCATCACACTCCCCTCCCCTACCTTCACGCCCATCCTTCCCTAACCCTGCCGTCACGCTCCCTTCACCTTCGGCCATCCCCCCATCCTCACCCTACTCTCGCTCTCCCATCTCCTTCCCGGATTTCTCCCTATGCCATACCCTTTACTCTCCATCACCCCCTCCCCCATCATTACGCACTCCCCAGTCCCCCTTCCCACCTCCATCCTCCATGCAGCCTTCACCCAACACTGCCCACTCCCTAACACTCTTTCACCCTCCCCCCTTCTCTCACCCCTTGCTTCCTCTAGGCCACCCCTCTCCCCACCCTCTCTTACCCCTCCCTTTAATCTACCTGCCTCTCCCTACCGCTCATCTCCTCCTCCTCTCCCTCCCCATCCCCTTCCCCTTCCCCTCACCACTCCCCAACCTCCATACCCTCTTCCTACATCTCTATATCTCTATGCCCCCTCCTCCCCCCGCCTTCCCACTCCCGCCCCCCCCCCCCCGCTCCCTCTCACTTCCCTTCCCTCTCCATGTACCATCTCTCTCCCATCAATCCCCTTCATTCCCCATCATTCCCCATCAATCCCCTTCCTGACACTCATTTCCTCACGCTCCCCCGTCCCCTCACCTAATCCGCCCTCCTCCTCCACTGTATCCAAACCCCCCTCCCTCTCGCGCTCTCCCGAGTTGTATGCTCCCACCCTGAACTCAGCACCCACTCTCACCGCCACTCCACACCGACCCCACCGCCAACCCCACCCCACTCTCATCGCCCATCCTACCCGCTATGGGGTGTGCCCTCCGTGTAGCCAACGGCCGTTTCTCACGGTATCTCCGCTATGTATCGGTCCACATAACGCCCCTCGGACCCCCAACCCCGCCCCACCCTGTCTCGCCCCATCCGATCCCGACCCTTCCCATCCCCGGCCCACATTAAAGCCCACAAACATTTATTGGGGGAGTGTGCTGTGTGGTGTCCAGAACCATTTCTTAGGGTGTGTCCGCTGAGTAGAGATCTACAGAAAACATCATAATCTGTTTCCCTCATTAAGTGGTCTACATAACCCCCCCGCCCCCCTCTGTTTCCCTCGCTAAGTAGTCCACATAAAACCTCCCTCTGTTTCCCTCCCTAAGTGATCTACATAAAACCTCCCTCTGCTTCCCTCCCTAAGTGATCTACATAAAACCTCCCCCCCCCTCTGTTTCCCTCGCTACGTAGTCCACATAAAACCTCCCTCTGTTTCCCTCCCTAATTGATCTACATAAAACCTCCCTCTGCTTCCCTCCCTAAGTGATCTACATAAAACCTCCCATCAGCTTCCCTCCCTAAGTGATCGACATAAAACCTCCCCCAGCTTCCCTCCCTAAGTTTTCTACATAAAACCTCCACTCTGCTTCCCTCCCTAAGTGATCTACATAAGCCCTCCCCTCTGCTTCCCTTCCCAAGTGATCTACATAAAACCTCCCCTCTGCTTCCCTCCCTAAGTGATCTACACAAAACCACCACCCTGCTTCCCTATATAATCTACAAGAAAAACCTTCACCCTGATCTTCCACATACTGTCTCCCACCAGCTCGTACCTATCTTGTACCTGTCGTCCCCATCCACTGTTCTGCTACCCTCTCCATCTAGGCCCCCCCACAACCTTACCCCCCTCCCCCACCCCTTCCCCTCCCTCCCCCATCCTCCTCCGCTTCCCAGTCTGGTCAGTGACAGCTCTACCACAGTCTCTCCACCCCCCCCCCCCCCCCCCATACCTACATCCTGGTTTGCTGACACCCTCCCCGCACCTCACCCCCAACACCTCTACATCTAGCCACCCTCTCGCCGCCCTCACCCAGCCTCGGCCCTCCCCCCACCCCATCCCTGTGCTACTGCCACACCATCTCTTGCACCCTCCTCCGTCCTCCCTCCTGTCTCCGCATGCTCCTAGCATATCCATCACTACATCCCACGTGACAATAACTCGGCACCTTGTATCGCTTCCGTTCCGGTATCTCCCCGAGTACAAATAGGGGCGTAAAACTTCCGGGGCAGACTATTAATCTGGACGCTGTATGGTTATTTTATTATTTAGAAGAGTGTTTATTTCAAGAAACTTTAATAGCATCGCTTGACCGGCGCAGTGGCCGAATTGGTAAGACTACTAAGTTTGTTTGTGTGTTGTTGTTTTACGTCTTAGCAACATATAAGGTCAGATCAGGACGGGACTATTGAGAGTACAGGCTTCCCGTGGGGAGTGTCAGAAGTTTCAACGCTGGCCGTCTCAAACTAATGAATTAGAAAATTGATACTTGTCACTACCTAGCCTGGCACTTTACATTACTAGGATAGGGCAAGGGCCAGTTAGCTCAATATCAGGATAATGTGACTGAGTAGGAAATTAGGTCCTGGTGCCAGCAGTCTGGTCTCCCAGTCAGGGATGAAAGTGGTATCCGACAAAAAACCTGCATGACCCCCCAATAGTCGATGTTTACATTTTGTGCTGGGGGGGGGGGGGTCGTTAAACAAACAAACAAACAAACAAAAGTGACAAAAACTGCGGAAATCGGGCCGAGACCTTGGCGCCTGGTAGCAGGTTCTTTCATCTCTGCCCTGTGGGGAAGTACTATAAAGTCGCCGTGAGTATATTATCACAAATCAGTACCCGCCCTGATATAACCTCAGGTGTTACCAGGATGTAAAACTCCAACAAGCAAACACAGCCTTAGCCACGCCATTGTTATTCTGTGTTCATTTACAGTGTGTATGCAGTGGGTGGCAACGATCAATCGGACCTGCCTGTTATTGGTGGAACCGGCCTAAAGGCCCGGTCACATACACGTTAGTGGACGTAGTTGAACCTGGTAGAGCCTAATGTAGGTTAACATAGTTCAACGTAGTTCAACGTAGTGCAACGTACTGGCATCTGTACTTCTCTGTGATGAAAACATGATCAGAATGTGTATGGGCCGTGAGTTCCGATTTAAGCTTTGGACATACTTCAAAAGAGAGGTATGTTTGAGGCAGACGTAGCCTCCGTGATGATAACATACTCTAGTGTACTCTACCGTACTCTAGCATACTCTAGCCTACTCTAGCATACTTCTTAATGTACTCTAGCATACTCTAGCATACTCTAGTGTACCCTAGCGTACATTGACCTGCACAAAACCTTGTCCATTCTGCCGTGGTCACATAGCCGTTAGTGGACGAAGTTGAATGTAGTGGTAGTGGAGGGTAACGTAGTTCAACGTAGTTCAACATAGTTCAACGTAGTTCAACGTAGTTCAATGCAGTTGGACGTACAGAGATCCATACCGTAACGCATTTATCCGTACTATTAGGTGGGTGGTCAACCAAAACCTGCTGTACCTTATCGTAGTTTAACATAGTGATAGCACGTTTGACCCACTTTACTCTATCCTACATTCAACTACGTTCACTAACGTGTATGTGATCGGGGCTTTACTGTGTCCAACCACGCTCTTCTGTACTGGAGGTCCTGTATAGCTCATGTTAAGGCGAGGGGTGCAGGTTGTTTGTTTGTTAGAGTTGTACGTCCTGGCAACATCTAAGGTCATATCAGGATGGGTACTAACTTGTGACAGTGCACACTCATGGTGACTTTATTGTGCTGCCCTACTGGGAGACCAGGCCACCAGGACCATGATTCAATTTCCCACTCGGTCGCATTATCTTGATATTGAGCTAACGAGTCCTTGCCCTATCCTACTAATGCCAAGCGCCATGCTATGTAGCGACAAGTATCAATTTTATAAGTCATTGGTTTCACTCGACCAGGAATCAAACTCCCAACCTTCCAGACAGAAGCATCCGCTCTACTCATTCGGCCACCGCATCCGGTGAGGGGGACAGATGTCAGATCAGAATAAAGCAAGTCGTCTATAGGCCCGAATACAATGCACCCAATCTGCGATCTGTGAGGCATGGATCTGACAACCAGCTGCCACATTCCATGGATCGACATGTGATGTGCATTGAGGTGACATGTGGATGGTACACAGTGCGTGGCTACATACAGCTCCCTATATTAATGTCATAGGGTATTGTTTTACATGTCTACCTTTTTATACTAATATCATAGGGGAGTTTTATCTTGTAAGTGTGTGACGGCATGACTGGGATACGACACATCCAACTCCTGCTCCAAATATCCACATCATCATCATCATCATCATCATCATGCTGTCGGTCATGATGCAACAAAGACTGCTTTCATTACTTGACTGCCGCTCTCCATTTAGCTCTCTGCTGAGAGAGTGATGTCATGAAAGCTGCCTGCAAAATAAAAGCCAGCAGCACTCTCTCGGGGAGCAAATAGAGGTTTCACACCGCAAAGAACATGTCCAGACAGGCACAAAGATATTTGTCCCTGCAGTGGCTGGTCGGGAGATGTTGGGAGTTCCATACATCAACCGCCCTTGATGCTGACATGGTTTTCTGTTCAGGGTTTCCTCCCTTAGCCTTCAGTTCCAATTAGCCTGATGGATTTGAGTTTATGTCAGGTTTTGGAAAATAGATTATGTTGATAGTTATTTATAGTCTGCCTTACTTCAGGCTGGATGCAGTAGCTGAATCAGTCAGAGCACTGTCTTCCTGCGTGGAAGGTCTGAGTTTTGAATCCTGGCCGAGTCAAACCTATGACTTACACAATCGAAACTTGTCACTAAATAGTATGGCACTCGGTTAGCTGGTTAGCTCAATGACTGATTAGCTCAGTATCAGGATAATGTGGCTAAGGGGGAAATCAGGTCATGGGGGGCTGGTTTCCCAGTGGGGCAGCAGTATAACGTCACCATGAGACTGCACTGCCACAAGTCGGTACCCGTCCTGATGTGACAACATATGTTGCTAAGATGTAAGATCCCCCCACAGACAAACATCTAGTAGAAAGAAATGTATCTGGGTCACTCTCCTGAAAACTGGCCAGAAGTGTCACATGGAGAGTTAACATTTAATATTTGAATTTTTTACATTTTTTGGTTGCAAATGAAACCTGGAAATCTCCCCTTTACATCTATGTAAAATATAAATTGATGAGATAAAAAATAAAGGTGTAGTCCATGAATAAGATATCTCTTATGGCAGTATAACATGTGTGTCACACGTGTAACACATGTTTAGGACACCACACAGTCTGCTTAATAAATATCTAATCAGAATTAAATAATATCATACTTAGAAGCATATTAATCATGGCATAATATACAGAAATATCTAGTGCTTATATTGATGAAAAAAAGTAATCCCCAGCCATGCTTTATTCACTGAATAATTAGTGTACAATATTTGTGTGGCACCCAGACACCACTGTTACATGTGTGACGGAAATTTGTAATGTTATTTCTGAAGACATTAAATCTTTTGTTGTTGTTTAATTTAAGCATGCATACATGTTAATAAATACTTCCTCTTTGATTTGGGAACTGTTTTGTTTGATATATCAATGCAATACAAGATGTTAATAAGGATTCAACCATGTCCCATATGTCATGTTACAAATGGCTGACTGTAAAATGGGGTTTTCTGGTACAAAAACAGTTCATAACTAAAAAGACCAAAGTTGCACACAGTTTTATTTTATTTCCCTTATTTCTTTCATCAAATCTGAACATGAGTATGAAAAGTATAAGGAAAAAAATAAGTAGGAAGGTTTTTATTGATGTTTTAAAATCCCATCTCATGCTGACCAGTTTTCAGGAGAGTGACCCATCTAAGTTAAATATGTTTCTTCGTTGTTGTTTTACGTCCTAGCAACATCTAACGTCATATCAGGACGGGGTTAAATATGTAATATCAAATCTAGGTTAGGATTTTGGTTTCGAAAGGTTGATTGTTTCATTGAACTGCGTGCAATTTAAACTTTGGTGACCAGATGCGAAATAATTATGTTTCACACGTGATACTGTCTCGCATTTCCGATGCGCATAAATAGATCAGTATATATTCAAACCGAGATACGACTGGTCAGTGCCGAGCTCATCTGCCGCCTTCGGTTTCACCCCCATCCCGTGTCGGCCTTCAGATGGCGCTCTGACCGTGGAGAAGCAACCTTATTGTTCAGCCAGTCACGTGATCGGGGAGGGATGGGACGTTGCTCCTCCCCTCCTGCCCATACCCACTTCCTCACGGTGGACTGCCCTTACTCGGTGTCCATGCACCCCTGACCCTCCCATCCCACCGCCAAGCCCCCCCCCCCCCCCTCCACACACACACCTACTGTCCTAACCCCACCTCTCCAACCGCCCACCCACCTATGACCACTACAAGCCTTCATGGTGCATGGCATGCTTGCGCTCACTCATCCGGAGGTGGTGGTGGTGGTGGGGGGAGGGGGGTTTACAAGCCTTTTGGGTGGAGGTGGGGGTGGAGGTGGGGGTGGAGGTGGGGGTAGAGGGCCTTTGGGGTGGGGTTGGTGGTGGGGTTGGGGGATGGGGGCTTAGATGGCCTTTGGGGTAGGGGTGTTGGTTGGGGTGGAGGTGGGGGTAGAGGGCATTTGGGGTGGGAGTGGGGGTGGGTGGTGGAGTTGAGTGGTAGGGGTGGGGGTATAGGGCCTTTGGGGTGGGAGTGGGGGTGGGTGGTGGAGGTGAGTGGTAGGGGTGGGGGTATAGGGCCTTAGGGGTGGGGGTGGGGGTGGGTGGTGGAGATGAGTGGTAGGGGTGGGGGTAGAGGGACTTTGGGCTGGGTGGTGGTGGTTGGGGTTGGGGTGGGGGTAGAGGACCTGGGTGGTGGAGATGAGTGGTAGGATGGGCGGTAGAGGGCCTTTGGGGTGGGGGTGGGGGTGGTTGGTGGAGATGAGTGGAAGGGGTGGGGGTAAAGGGACTTTGGGGTGGGGATGGGGGGCAACCACGTGATGTAGTGGGCGGGGCAGGGCGGGATGCGGGCTGAACACGCAGGGTTTGTTTCGGGTAAAGGAGCCACCACGCAACACCCAGCATATCATGAGATGGGCGGGGGAGGGCGGTAGGAGGGGTAGGAGTGGCGATATGTGGGGTAGGGCCAGAAGGAAAATGATTTGTTTCGGGTAGGGAGCTACGACGAGGCACCATCATATGAGGAGGTGGGTTGGGAGAGGCGAGCAGAGGCGGGGAGAGGCGAGGACAGGGCTGCGAGAGGTCGGGCGAGGGCAGGGCGAGGGTGGGGAGAGGTGGGGAGACGCGGGGACACACGGAGATCCAGCCTACGCGCACACGCTTCGACACACAGACACTAAACCCACCTATGCACCCCCACACGGGCACCTTCCATATATGCACCCCCCCCCCCCCCCACACACACATACATTCACCCCTCTCACACACATGAACCCATATGCACCTCTCCCCACACATATATCCCCATACATACACCCCCCACCACACACATATAGTATACCCCCACACACATGCATGTGCGTAGCGTTGTATGTGTGTGCACAGCCTTACACCTAGCCACACCCAGCCACACACACCCTACACACATATGCACTCAAACACACAAACTGGCGCGTGTCAACCACGTAACCTTTGTGTTCCTGTCGGTGAGATTGGCGCTAAACTACTTCCAATAATAGTCGTCTGGCTCTAATTCACACGCTATAGAGTATAATCATAGTCATTACTCCACACTGACTGACACACAGCGACATGTGCCACAGATCGTTTCAGTGTCGTAAAAAAACACAATAATCACACCCGCGTACTAGACTCGTGCGAATGGCAATTTTTACCATTATAATCTGTATAATGTGTATGATTATATGCAGTTTGTTGTGCAATACGACGAGGTTGCCCTGTCCACTACCGCGAAAAGGCAACATTTCCCATCAGGAAAATTATACAGTACAACATCACAAAGCTATATTCTTTATATTATATGAATATAAACAAGCATGTCACGTATACCAGCTCACTGTCTTCAAACATACTATCTATATATGTACTATATAATTGGTTAAGCGTATATATATTAAGAATGTCTCCCAATTGTTTTTGGTCGGTGACACCGATCCTCACATACCAAACTAACTCGATATACTGACTGGTCGGTCATTCTCTGCATCCCGCCGACTCTGACTCTTGACCAGCTAGCTCACCCCAGTGGTCACTCACATCTCACTTTCAAATATATAAATATATATATATATATATATATATATATATATATATATATATATATGGGCATGAGCAGATGAGTGCATGTGAGTTGGCAGTTTACGGGCGTGATTCCCACAAATAGTGGATTTACGAAATTGCATGCCTGCAGCTGTGTAAACTCGACCCAGAGAGCGTTTAGTCCGCTACCTACCCACTAGGTGGCGCCCTCTATTCTATAGAGAGGCTCACCTATGGCACTGGATGTAGTCAAACCGTGTTTGGCTTCCGTTTTGATTGTTCCCTCTCTATGAAGATTAAACCTAACAGATTGTACTCAGGTTGATCACTGCTTCGGTAGCCGTTTTCCTTGTAATACTGTCAATTAACTAGGTCACTGGAACGCCCTACCTTCGTTATTGAACTTACAACATAATACAGACCATCTTATGTTGACAAGCAATATTGACTCTTCTTTTACCCATCAAACCTCTAGTGTCCATGTGAGTATGCAAAGGCTAAATATATATGTATAGCATGTATAGTACTATATACATCTATCTGGTATGCAGGTATAGCAATATCTCAGGGAGTTTGACGCCCCTGCCATGCAGAGTTGTAAACCACTGCCTTGTGGTACAGGTTCTTGACAGAACCGAAGGCTAAGGGAGCAAACCCTGAACAGAAAACCATGTCACTGTGGCAGCATCAAGGGTGGTTGATGTATGGAACTCCCAACATCTCCCGACCAGCCAGTGCAGGGACAAATAGTTTTGCGCCTGTCTGGACATGTTCTTGCCGGTGTGAAACCTCTATTTGCTCCCCGAGAGAGTGACGCTGGTAACTTGCAAAAGCCAGCAGCACTTCAACACTTTTGGAGGCAGCTTTCATGAAATGTAACTCTGGAACAACCACCATGTGTCCATGCGGGTAAAAGGCACGAACCTGTGTTATGCATCACATATCTATATATATATATATATATATCCTATATGAAGAGTTCAGGCACACCACAAAGTAAACGCCATCCAAAAATGTACACATCATATGGGATTGTCAGCAGTTCATTCAACAAAATACACGTTGATGATGCAGTCACTTCCAATCGGTCATCCTCAGTCCACTGCTATTTTCCCTATCCAAGTCACGCTGAGTATCAGGATAGGTAGAACGTCAAGTACCACTTATTAAGTCATTGGTTAAATGTCGAATCTCACCTCTTGTCGTGAGGTATACAACTAATTATGCAAATATTATTCATGTATGTAATTATCCTACTTATTATTATTATTGTTCTCTTATCTGCTTCTATTCCTGTAACTTCCTTTTGATCTGTTCTTGTGCAGCTGGGTTACTGGAGGTGGTGGTGCAGCCTGGAGAGCTGGAAGTCTGCCTTCAAGCAGCTCCCCTGATTCTCCTCCTGCCCTCCAGGTGGCGCCTCACACCCCTACTATCTGCCCATTTCGCCCCCGATTTTGCTAATACACGGGAAGTGGGCGCTCAATGCATTTCGACACTCCATCTATCTAATTAGTTTACAACCATTTATGTAAGTACATGGCAGTAACTGACAACATCGTAGTTGGCGTTTAATAAACATTAATAAACTTTTTTTGGGGTGTGGGGTGGGAGGGTCTTACATCCGGGCAACATCAAAGGTCATATCAGAACCCAATCGTAAGAAGAACAAAAGGAAATTTTAGAAATATTCTGATTACCAAATGAACCATGTTTAACAAAATAAGTGTGTAAATACCCAGATACCTGTAACACTTACGGCCGGAAGACCAGTGCTATGACGCTGACAACAGATTGATATGAATAACATTAATTTACCAAATTGTTTTTTTTATATAGACACAATTCATCATCGCCACTAGCATGCTCTAGTACCTCTAACCGTACACTACGCCTGGCCTAGATTTTGCGTGTTAAGCTCGGCTGTTTGAGTGTCGAATTACCCTGGTGCAGGCCACCTGTGTGGATGTAGCTCACAAACCGGAAGTGGCCAAATTCATGTTGTAAATGATTCAACCGTGCCCTTTTCCGATGGAAATAGCCGCCACTACTTGGCAACTGGCTCTATCGATCTGGTCCCCAGCGGTCATCATTGTGCGGTGGGTATAGGTAGCATCATCAAGAAGTGAACCACTCACACTCTCTGGATGATTGAACACGCCAGAGAAGTACATGCTGCGGAGTGGCACCCGGATAGGGGTTCGATTATAATAGTTACTCTTGCAGTGGTGGCTCGAGGACAAGGTTGTTAGACAATTGTAGTGGTCTGCAGTGACCTATCAGGCAAGGAGCTGCATAGACAGGTAAGCGTGGTGACATCAGGGATCCTAGGTGGTGTAATGGTTAGCACACTGGCCTGGATTGCAAAGAGATGTGGGTTCGAGTCCCATTCGAGGTGGAATATTTCCCATTTTCATCATCTCCATGACAATGGTTGCCGTGACCATGATCCTGTACACGCTATGCATTGAATAGTTGTTGAATATACCCTGTGTATATGTAAGTGCATTGCCTGTATGTATGTAATTGTAAGCATTAATAGACTTGCAATTCCAGGGGGATGAGTGTAATGGTCTGCACCGACCTCTCAGGCAAGGAGCCACATAAACAGGAAAGCGTGGGTAGTGTTGTGATATCAGGGAGCCTAGGTGGTGTAATGGTTTGCACACTGGCCCGGAATGCAAAGAGATGTGGGTTCAAGTCCCGCTCTAGGCGCAATATTTCCCATTTTCATCACCCCCATGACACAATCCTATACATACAGTGTTGGAAGGCTGGGCATGGATGTCGCCAGATGATTTCTATTCCCAATCTAGTCATACCACCTAGGCTCCCTCTTGTCATCCCCCTAACCACACCCACCTACCTGTCTTTGTGGATCCTTACCTAAGAGGTCTATGCAGACGACTACACTCGTCCTTCTGGAATTGTAAGTATTTAAAAAATAGTTTACATCCATAAGTCGTTTTATGCTTACAATTATTACATACATACAGGCAATGCACTTACATAGGGTAGGTTCAACAACCATACAATACACAACTTGTACATGATCCAAGTCACGTCACCCAGTATTGTGGGGTTGATACAAATGGTAAATATTGCACATAGAGCAGGAATCGAACCCAGATATCTTGCATACCAGGCTAGTGTGCACTTGCACACGTCGGTCATCATCATCATCATCATGCTGTCGGTCGCGTTGCGACAAAGACTGCTTTCATTACTTGACTGCCGCTCTCCATTTAGCTCTCCGCTGTGAGAGTTGCGTCCATGAGTCGGTCTTAATGTCTCTCAGCTTCAGGTTTCTCTTGATGGTATCCCTGAACCAGAGACGGGGGGCGCCCTCTCTTTCTGTAGCCAGAAGACAGTTGAGAATAGAGGATCTGCTTTGGTAGCCTGTCTGATGACATCCTCATGAGGTGTCCAGTCCACCGGAGATTCCTTTTGATCAGAAGATCTTCCATAGAGGGCAGCCCCATCCGTTCGAGTATTTCCTTATTCGTCACTTTGTCCTTCCAGGTTAGCCTCATGATTGAATGCAGATGTCGCATCATGAAGGCATGCAGGTTTTTCACCTGCCGTCTGTACACTGTCCAGGCCTCGGCTCCATATAGTAGGGTGGATAGCATGATTGCGCGGTAGATCTTACCTTTGACCCGAATGGACACAGGGTGGTTGTTCCAGAGTCTCTGGCGTAGTCGGCCGAAAGATGTGCTAGCCTTGGCCATCCTCCTCTGTATCTCAGCATAAATGCGTCCATCACTTGATATAGTGCTTCCGAGATAGGTGAATTCCGGAACAGAGTTCAGCTTGTTTCCGTCAACCATGATCTCCTCCTCTCGGGTTCTTGTAGAGTTGGGTTGGTACAGCACCTCCGTCTTCTTGATGTTAATTTTCAGGCCAAACTTCTCTGATGCATCGGAGAAAGCGTCCACTATTTTCTGGGTCTCTTCACCACCCGTCCTGATATAACCTAAGATATTGCCAGGACATAAAACTCCCCAAACCAACCAACCATCCAACTGGATCTTGGCACACTCAAAGACCCTATAATACTAAGACGGCACACTCAGCATGCTGTGTAATCAAAATGATCAAACCCACCACTTGGTGCGCTGGCTGTTCTCTTGTTTAAACAGTTGCTATATTATATGTATAAATGTATATATGAATGTGAAAGATGTGTGATGATGGTTATGATGATGATGCTGATGATGATGTGTATTTGTTCATAGCAATTTCATATTGATGTGTATTCATACTTACCTATATCATGTATAATATAATTGTATGTGTTTACATGTGAAACACCAACCAGCAACCAGGCTGATCAAACCCACCACAAGGTGGCACTGCGAAATTTACATTACCACAGGAGAGATAGGGAGTGAGCCGTCTTAGTATCATAGGGTCTTTGGCACACTCTTCTTGTTGGCGGGGTCTATAGAGCAGGCTATATCGATACAGTTGATAACGATTCGCTAAAGCCGGCTGAATGTTTGTGGGGCGGGGCGGCCAGGTCTATCTGGCTTATCTGGATGTGCCATTACTGGAAGCAGCTGAAGCCCGGAAACTAACTATTGATTGAATTAGTTTGGCATTTAAAAGTTTGGAATTGGACAAAACCTGGAATACTCTGGATCATGCATGTGGCGTTATTTACATATAATTGGTTGGTTGTTGGAGTTTTAGATTCTGGCAACATCTAAGGTCATATCAGGGCAGGACAGTGAGTGAGGATAACGGACGCCGAGGCGTGGGCGAGCAGGTGACGCCACGTGGGGAGGTCATGGGGTACCAATAGATGACCTAATGAGTAGGTGACCAGCTGATGACTTAGTGGCTGGGGAGTAGATGGATCTTCCACTTTAGTATACTCGTATAATGGCTTATACATCATATATATACATATATATATATATATATATATAGACGTCCATATATACACACATATATACCAACCGGATGCGGTGGCCGAATCGGCACAGCGCAGGCTTCCCTTGCGGAAGGTCGGGAGTTTGAATCCCGGTGGAATCAAACCAATGACTTACAAAATTGAGACTTGTTGCTTCCTAGCTTGGTGCTTGGAGCTTGATATTGGTAGGATAGGGCAAGGACTTGTCAGCTCAGTGTCAGGATACTGTGACTGAGTAGGATATCAGGTCGTGGTGTCGGCGGACTGGTTTCCGAGCTGTAAATGGGAATGCTACAATAAGGTTTGTTGTTTGTTTGTTGTTGTTTTATGTCCTAGCAACATCTAAGGTCATATCAGGACGGGGATACAATTAGCTGTTCCATTCACATTCCCGGGAACTGCCCAGAAACCATTGCACATAATAAGGGTAATAATAATAATATTAATATCGAGAATTTAATCGATCAGCGCGAAGCGAATGGGCGGCGTCTCCAGATAAGGTAGATGTGATGCGCGTTCAATCATAAAGTTTTCGGGAAAATCAAATTAATGAGAAAACTATTTCTTCTTATCGAAAATGTACAAAGTAAAATGCGTTGGCGGCTCCTTAGCTTGCATTTCCCACCCACCATGCTTCAGTTTTGACATGCGCGGGGGCTGCTGATACTAGGTTCTGCAATCCTAGTTTTGTTGTCTGAATGTGATTCCATTAATGGGAGTCCCGGTAAATAAAGTATTTTCCAAGTTTTGTGATTAAGTCCCAAAGCTACGAGTTATGAAATTGTGAGAAAGATGATGAGATGTCAGTGTTAATTAGCTAAGGATGCAAAGCTGCATAGTCTGAGGAAATCATGAACTTTTCTAAATCAAAACGCTTCGATAGATTTGATCCAATACAGATAGTGATGCATACGTTAAGCATCGACTGCTGGATAGAAGACAAACTAAGTCAATTTAATAGAATCTGTCACTAGTGGAAGATATGGCGGTAAGCATGTTGATGAGATTGTCAACATTAATTTGGCATGTTTTCTGTTCAATTTTAACCCTTTAATATAAAAGCTTACTTCAAAATAAGTACATTATATTATAATGATCAACTTAATATATTTATTTGAAAATCTGGCAGAAGCTGAAAATCATTGCATTAATCAACATTTAGTAAACTACACGTGAATAAGCACATATATACCTCTTTTATGCAGGTATTGCAGGTATAGCAATACCTCAGGGAGTTTGATGCCCCTGCCTTGCAGAGTTGTAAACCACTGCCTTGTGGTACAGGTTCTTGACAGAACCGAAGGCTAAGGGAGCAGACCCTAAACAGAAAACCATGTCACTGTGGCAGCATTAAGGGTGGTTGATGTATGGAACTCCCAACATCTCCCGACCAGCCACTGCAGGGATAAATAGTTTTGCGCCTGTCTTGACATGTTCTTGCCGGTCTGAAACCTCTGTTTGCTCCCCGAGAGAGTGCCGCTGGTAACTTTCAAAAGCCAGCAGCACTTCAACACTTTTGCAGGCAGCTTTCCTGAAATGTATCTGAAGCTGAGAGACATTAAGACTGACTCATGGATGTGGCTCTCATGGCAGAGAGCTAAATGGAGAGCGGCAGTCAGGTGATGAAAGCAGTCTTTGTCGCATCGCGACCGACAGCATGATGATGATGACCTCTGGTCATTATCTCACACCTTTGAAGTACATAGCGATGTTGTTAAGACCTTTGTATTAGATCATAAATGGCCCCAATATTGTAATTCTCTTTGATGCAGTAGGACAAACCCACCCTCCCTCCCACCGAAGTCGCTGTGCCTTGGGGTCTACTTTGGGTACAAGGGTGAGCCAACCTTTCATCCTTGCGATTAGCTATTTACATCCCCAGCACTATCTCTGTGACAAGGCTGCTAAAGAACCCGATTGAATAAGTGTCAGATGGGTGTGTTTAGATAATAACCTCATGGATTTGCAATAATATGCTAAATATATGGTTCAAGTACTTATATATTATAGCTTGCTAAATTTAGGGTGAATAATTTAATACATTATTCAGATTAAAGTTGCATAGTCCGATGGTTTTGGATTTGTGTATTTTTTCTGAGATAAATATATTAAGTCGATCACTTGTATCTACTTTACATTAGTTCAAAGTTACTTTTATTTTAAATGGTAAATCTTTAGATATTTTGAGTGCAAACATGGAAAATTAGTCTTGGCAAGCTTGCTGAAACTCTGACACCATAGACTTCTGCAGTAACAGGTTCTGTGAAATTGACTCAGTATTGCCTTCTACACAGAAACAAATGCTTAATAAGTGCATCAGTATCTAATTTAGACATGTAGAATCAAATCTAAATAATTACTTTGGTCTTGAAAATTTGATGCTTCATCGGACTATGCAACTTTAATATACTTTCAGAAATGCCTCGATAACTTCCAGTTTCTACCATCTTCTTTCCTTGCATTCTCCCCTAATCCCTCAACACTATATCAATATATGGCCTGGTGAAACTAGCGACTCCAAGGCTTGTTTAAGGCGATTCATACCAAGGCAGTTTTTGTCAAATTTAGACTAGGTGGCCATTCCCCCATCCTCTATGCATAGGTGAATCTTTGATATCCTGATTCACCACCAGACGCTGTGACCGAATCGGTAGAGTGCAGGCCTCCCATACAGGAGTTAAGTTCCCAGTCGAGTCAAACCAATGACTTATAAAATTTATACAAGTCACTTCCTAGCCTGGCACTCGGCATTAATAGGATAGGGCATTGACTGGTTAGCTCAGTTTCAGCATAAGCTAACTGAGTGGGATATCGGATCATTGTGTCAGTGTCCTGATTTCCCAGTGAGGCAGCACTATAAAGTCACCATTAGTGTGCACTGTCACAAGTCATTACCCATCCTGATATAACTTTAGATGTTGCCAGGACATAAAACTCCAACAACCATCCATCCATCCTGATTGGCCAGTGGGCTTTCACACGTGTCTGCTGTGGATCCCAGCTCGCCGCCTTTGTCACACTTCTCAGTGACGCGTACACTTTCCAACGCCGTCCCCCTGCCACCCTACTACAGTATTGTCTTCTCTTCAGAGGGCTAGACCTGGATACTACTGTTTCTCCTCAGTAAGCTTTGTTGGACGAGCGCTTCCCCTTCATGCAGAATACGGGTTCTTCTTCTACCACCACCCTCATATTCCCTATCGCCTATTATTGTCCCTTCTCCCTTTCCCCTATTGCCCTGCCCATTATTCTTGTACCCTTCTCCCTGCCCACTATTATTGTCCCTTCTCCGTCTTCCCTATTATTCTCCCTTCTCCCTCTCCCCTATTATTGTCCCTTCTCCCTCTCTCCTATTATTTTCCCATCTCCTTTCCCCTATTGCTGTCCCTTCTCCCTCTCCCTATTATTGTCCCTCTCCACTATTACTGCCCCTTATCCCTCTCCTATATCACTGTCCGTTATCCCTCTCCCCTACTATTATCCCTTCTCCCTCTCCCCTATTATTATCCTTTCTCCCTCTCCCCTGTCATTATCCCTTCTCCCTCTCCCCTATTACTGTCCCATTTCCATCTCTGATATTATTGTCCCTTCCACATCTCCCCTATTATTGCCTCCTCTCCCTCTCCCCTATTATTAACCCTTCTCCCTCTCCCCTATTATTGTCCCCTCTCCCTCTCCCTCTACCATATTATCGTCCGTTCTCCCTATCTCTATTATTACCCCTTCTCCCTCTCCCCTATTATTGTCCCTTCTCCTTATCCAATATTATTATCCCTTCTCCCCCTCCCATATTGTCCATCCCTCTGCCCTATTATTGTCCCTTCTCCCTCCCCTATTATTGTCCCTTCTCCATCTCCCCTATTATTGTCCCTTAACCCTCTCCCCTATTGTCATCCCTTCTCCTTATCAAATATTATTGTCCCTTCTTCCTCTCCCTATTACTGCCTATTCTCCCTCACCTGTATTGTCCCCCCCTCTGCCCTATTATCGTCCCTGCTCCCTTTCCCCTATTGTCCCACCCAGAATTGTTGTTCCTTCTCCCTCTCCCCTATTATCGTCCCTTCTCCCAATCCCCTATTGTACCATCTCCCTTTCCCCTATTGACTCCCTCCCTTTCATCGGTTCCCCTTCTTCCACCTTCAGACAAGTCACGTGGTTAATCGCAAACCCAATGTCATTCCAGGCGACCATTTACCTCTTGAATGCCCTTCTCTAGGGAGAATGGGAGAATTATTTTTATTTATTTTCCTTTTCCCTTTTGAAGTTCGTGAGAAAGGTGTCCAGTCTCACATAAAAGTCGTGAAGAAGCGATAAGCATTGGAATGAAAGGTGATTCCGTTTACTGCAGGGAGAGAATGGCTAAGAAAAAAATAGCAATAAGCGGACTGCTGTTGAAAAAGGTTTCGTGGGGTCATGAATATTTCAAAGTCCGACACTAGGGTGTCAAAACTGTCATTGAGGTGAGGGTCTTCTTCGAACGAGTGCTGAATTCTGGTTACAACTGCATTTGTACGACAAGGCCAGCCTGTTTTCTCCCTTGGATTACTGGCAGCGAAATATGCCAGGGTAGGGCAAACTGGGAAATATGCCGATATTGGGATATCCAGGAATATCAGGGAGTACTATGAAGTATTAATCAATATGTTGAATGTTATGGAATGTTGCAAATATAATGACGCATTGTCGGGGATATGATCATTGTCGCCATGACAACAGATGCATGACGATCGGGTGGGCGTGCAGGTATGTACAACTCATGATGTACACATCATGACAGACAACTCGTGAGGTGCAACTCATTATTTACAACTTATGATGCACATCCATGATGCACAACCCATGATGTACAGCCCATGATGTACACCCCGTGATGTACACCCCATGACGTACAACCCATGACGTACAACTCATGACGTACAACCCATGATGTAAAGTATTGACGGACAACTCTTGACATACAACTCATGACGTACAACTCGTGACGCACAACTTATGATGCACAACTCATGACGCACAATTCATTGTGTGCAACTCATAACGTACAACTCATGAAGTGCAAATCGTGACGTACAAATCGTGACACACAACTCATGATGCACAACTCATGATATATTGCTGGGACTCATGCAAGGCGGTTCACGAGGTGGGCATACATTGGTGGCGCCACCCGTCGAGTCTGATAGAGTTGCTGAGTGAGGCAATTGAAGACTGTGGTGGGTGTTTACAGAACTTCCAATATTTATACTTATATAATTCTTATGCATCACATATATGAATTTATATCTGAGCCTGTCTCAAAAGGTGATAACTCTTTTTTTTTTGTCCATTGTAACGATTGACACAAAACAGCACAGAAACAGTTACACTGAAAACACAAGGACATTTGCTTCAAATCAATATGTATTCTATTGGGATTATGAAACACCATGTAAAAAACAAATCACTTTATCCTGAGCAAATGCATAAGCAGATAGTATGTTGATCGTTACAATGGACAAAGTTTTGTCCCATATTGCTTAGCACCTTTTGAGACAGTCTCATCTAAAGAGTCTGGCAGAATCCCAAAATCATCAGATACTGACCCAGTAGTAGACCGCACACAGGCTTCCCGTCGGGAGTTTGAATCCCAACCGAGTCAAACCAATGACTTATAAAATGTATATATGTTGCTGCTACCTAGTCTAGAGCTTAGCATTAACAGGTTAGGACAAGGACTGGTTAGCACATTATCAGGATAATGTGACTGTGTAGGATATCTGGTCATGGTGCTGGCGGCCTTGTTTTCCAGTGGTTAAATTGACAAATATGGTAACCTACTATTTAGGTATACTCTATGATGAAATGCGCAATATTTCATCCGAAACCCATTGGGTTCCTCACTACAACAGATTACCGCATCCAGGGAGATTTTACCACATGTACAATGCATACCGATATAATATATTTGTACAATGCACACCGATATAATATATTTGTGTGAACAACATCCAAGGTCACATACATTTGTGGGCAGTGTGGACTCATGGCAACTTCAGAGTCTGTCCTACTGTCAGAACCATGACCTGATATCCCACTCACTCACAATATCTCGATAGAGGACTAACCAATCCTGGCCCATTCCTATTAAAGCCAAGTGCCAGGTATCAATTCTTTTATTTTAACTCTCTGCAAGGTATGTTTACAATAAACTGAGGTGATACAATAAATTCCTTACAGACAGAAAGGATCCCAGAAAAGCGATGCTTATCTAGCTGGTCTCCATGATGTGAATGATGAAGATCAATATTGTAAGTAATTCTTTTCACTCAGCTGGGTTTCATATACCCAACCTTCCACCACGGTAGCCCGTTCTCTTACCAATTCGGCCACCCCGCCAGGTGCCGATACAAGATAGACAGAGAGACAGATAGATAGATGTATAGATGGATTGCGGATGGCTTAACGCCGTGTCGGCAGTAAGGGCCATGCAGCTTGGCACTCTACCGATATCGGATCTAAGCTCAATATTGTTTGAGCCAACTACTACCAGATTACGGCAATAACCCGTGACGAATGTCGGCAATGTAGGGAATATGTCTTCAAGTCACGTGAATGGGCGGGGTGGCCGAATCGGTAGAGCGCGGACCTCGCGTGATGGAGATCGGGAGTTCGGTTCCCGGTCGAGTCAAACCAATGATTTATAAAAATTGATACTTGCTGCTTCCTAGCCGGGTGCTCGGCATTAGTAGGATAGGGCAAGGACTGGTTAGCTCAGTGTCAGGATAATGTGACTGAGTGGGATATCGTGTCATGGTGTTGGCGGCCTGATTTCCAAGAGGGGCAGCACTATAAAGTGGTCATAATTCGGTACCCATCCTGATAGTACCTTAGTTGTTGCCAGGACGTAAAATTCCAACAACCAACTAGGCAATCAACGCACGTGACCAGATGGGAAAAGACTACACTTATGGTACCGATGGAATGCCAACACATATACAACAGCGTCAGTTGACAGTGGCGATGACAGAAGTACAAAACGCCAACAAATGGAATCGGCTGGGAAATATTCAAATGAGAGCAGCGTTGACATTTACAGAAGAGGATATTATTCTAATCGTGGTTTTGTGTCGCGTATTAAAGTCTAATAGATTCGACAGAGGCGCCAGTTTATCCACAGCAATCAGCATCTAATTCTGCACCCCCCCTAGCTAACAGTAACACCTCCACTATCCTCTCTAGTTTAACCTAGTTCCCCCAATACCTCACTAGCACCCCAATCACTTTCACCCGAGGTTACCCTTCCGTACTGACCAGACAGGATGGGCGAATGAGTTGAGGCTCCGTCTCCCGTTACGGTAGATTATGGGATTCGAACCCACGGTTTCCAACCCTGGTCGAGTCAAACCAATGACTTACAAAGTTATACTTGTCACTTCATAGCTTGGTGCTTGGAATTATTAGGATAGGGCACTGACTGGTTGGCGCAGTGTCAGGATATCAGGTCATGGTGCTGTCGGCCTGGTTTCCCACTGTGGCAGCACTATAAATGTACCATGAGTGTGCAGTGTCACAAGTACGTACCCATCCTGATATGACCTTAGATGTTGCCGGGAAGTAAACCTCCAACAACCAACCAATCTAACTAACACCTCCTCTATCCTCTGTTCGCACCCCTAGTTCACCGCCATACCTCACTAGCCTCCCTACCCGGTTATCCAAATATACCAGCCCCTACCCCCAATAGCACCGCTCTCTCCCCCGATGGTACCCTCCCCTACCCACTCTAGCCCCATGTAGTAATCTCTTAGGCTGACCTCAGCTAATCCCTACGCCGACATTACCGCCTCCCCCTTCCCTTCTTGTCCCTTGAAGCTAAGCCCCATAGTCGACCTCTCTGTCTATGAATCTGTCCATCTGCTTACCTGCTTACCTGCTAAAGCCCCAGTCACACATACCCGGATCAGGGGCCGGACGAGCCCTGGACTGCCATCCGGGGTGGTCCGGGGCGATCCAGGGTGATCCGTGACTCGTCCGTGGCTCGTCCGTGCCGACAGACCCTGATCCGTGGCTCGTCCGGTGCCGTCCGGGCTCAGCCCCGGATGTTTAAGACATCCGGGGTGGTCCAGGGATTTTGCAATCCGGGCTCAATCCGGCCTGATCCGGGGGTGGTCCGGGGATGGTCCGGGTATTTCGGGGGTGGTCCGGGGTGGACCGAGCCAGTCCGGGGGTGGTCCGGGGTCATTTTGAGCCATGGTTTGATCCG
Organism: Branchipolynoe longqiensis; assembly: GCA_030323885.1. Taxonomy (NCBI): domain Eukaryota; kingdom Metazoa; phylum Annelida; class Polychaeta; order Phyllodocida; family Polynoidae; genus Branchipolynoe; species Branchipolynoe longqiensis. Next base: position 45,260,282 of record CM059196.1, on the reverse strand, counting down.
GACCATCCCCGGACTATCCAGGACTACCCCCGGCCGAGCCACGGACCACCCACGGACTGCCCCGTTAAACCAAGCTCAATTAAACCAAGCGATCGGTTAATCCAAACTTTGTTCGGCGACAAAATACTACCATTTATCATATAAAAAAAGTCAGATGACCTTAAAACCGCATGAAAATTTGGTTTAACCATACCGTAGTGAACTGGGGTCGGACAGTTTTGTTTGGATTAACCGATAATTTGGATTAACCGACTTTGGTTTAACCAACTTTTTTTATATGATAAATGGTAGTATTTTGCCTGGCCGCCTAAAAAATGTGGATTAACCGATCGTTTGGTTTAACCGAGCTTGGTTTAACGGGGTTGTACTGTATATTGATATATCTAATTGACATCTGCCTGCCTCTCAGTCTCCACCCGTGTGTTGTTATGCTGCAGCCAATGGCGTCAGATTGTGATATGGTATGCATTCCCCGAGTTGCTGCGGGACTTTAATGGCGCGCGATCACGTGACATGGTCTATTATTAGAACTGGCGAATCGCGTGCGGGACGGCCGTTAGATGGTCGCGGGTCGTCGCCAGGGGGCGCCACGAAAAGGGCATGACCGGCACTGTTGGGTGAAGACCCGAGTTGAAGGGGCAGTCACATGACTAACACAACCTTACCTACTCACAATAGAATATGAACAGTCATAGTCATGATTTGTGCATTCCATACTGATAAACATATATATATGTATATGTATATACATATATATATATATTTAACCATTAGCATGGTGGCAAAAGGAGGCAAGGGACCAGTGGAATACAAGGAATTGACTGTTTGTTATCTAAAAATGATCCACATATCTGTATGCAAGGTATAATAGCCAATCATATAAGTCATATTAAATTTAGTACAGATCATTTAGAAACAAATATATAAATAACTCAAATGTAACGTCAGGAGGATGCTTGAAACATCCTTACCTCACAGGCAACCTAAGACATATGCTAGCAGGCACCACCTAGTGAGAGAAGGAAGAACTAGTCCATTCCTAGATAAAAGATTCACCCCATACTTCCAGTACAGGGGTGAAAACCAGCCTTATATATAAAGGGTAGAAAAATCGGGCTAATGAACTGAGTCTTTATGAGAGCCTAATTTCACAATCTAATGGCCCTGTCACACTACGACGTGACTACGTCAGCGTAGGCAGAACGTGAAAATAATTATATTACGTCGACGTTATGGGCGTAATATGCAAATTGTGGACGTGAGCGTAACGTGAAAGTAATGTCGGTGTACGTCGTGACCTTAGCTGTAACGTGACAACGTTAGGGGGGAGGGGTAATTGGCGACGTGATCGGGCGTTAGTGTAACGTGAGCGTAACGTCGCCGTAACGGGTGCGACGTGGACGTAACGTGACTGTGACGCCACCGTAACGTGACCGTAACGTGACCGTAACGTGACCGTAACGTGACCGTAACCGTGACCGTAACGTGACCGTAACGTGACCGTAACGTGACCGTAACGTGACCGTAACATGCAAAACGCTGCCCACACATTGCTCCCACCCGGGCCGTCGGTCTGATGTGACATAACGTGACTCTAACGTCATTTACGCTGCTATAACGATCGCGGAACGTCTACCTAACGTCATTGTCAAGTCATCCCGACGTAACGGCTTCACGTCGAGATACGTCGAAAGTTTTGAACAGGTTCAAAACCTTGACGCGCGCCGACGTAACACGACGTAACATGACGTAGCTCGACGTCACTCTAATGTCATTATGACGTCATCATAACGTAACCCAACGTACGGCAATGTAATGACGAAACATCGTCACGTTAGGTTCACGTTGGCTCGTTACGTCGTAGTGTGACAGGGGTATTAGAAGCAACATTTATTCTTTGTATATGTCTTCATGTTTACCCGCTACTTTTGAGTTGGAAAATATAATATAACATATACTTTAATGCAATTTAAAAGTGAAATCGACGGCGTTCTCTGGCTGCCATCTCGTCTTTTTGCATTTTCTCCCATTTCACCAACTCTGTTCTGATATAAGTAACCATTTGACACTGGTGCCAGGCATTCTACCTCTTGTTCCTTACTAATGCTATTTTCGCCCGTATTTATATAAGGCTGGTCTTCACCCGTGTACTACAAGTACCAGGTGAATCTTTTATCTAGTCCATTCCCAGCACTTATGGCATAAGCAGGCCCAAGTAAGCAATTAACCCACAAATAAGTGCATGTCACTCGTCCTAGGGCCACAAATTCCAAAGCTCATATATGTAATGGAGGAAACTTGGAAAATGAAGGGAAATATGATGCCTAGAGTTGGATTCGAACCCACCTTTCTGCCATTCCAGGACAAGTGTCCTGTGTATTAAGCTACCTAGGCTCCCCAGTGCAATCCAGCTACTCGCGGGTACAAGTGCATGTGGGCAATGGCATCGCTTTGGCATATAATATATCTAGTTTAATAGTATCGATTAGATTATACAGGAGAATACAACCTGGATTCAGTGTTCAGGTTTTTACTTCCATAATGTATTATACATCAGTTACATAGTCAGAACACATAGCTAATAGGGATTTGGATACATGCTCTTTGCCCCACCTGAGCGGGTTGGGAGTGAGTGAGGTTAGAGAAACTAATTGCAGGTGGCGCCATCAAATAGGGCAGTACCTCTGTTATTTGTATTAACATAACCGATTATATATCATTGATATATGGCTTCATCCAGCTTATATTTGAACACAAGAGATTCCCAAAGGAATAATTAGTGCTTACAGCTTATGTACTTAAACGTATATATAATGTGCTTGGAAATATATCCTCTCTAAGCTGATTATATTGGTAAATATAGTTGTAACCCTGTAGGGAAGTAATCCTGTATTCTATGTATAGTTAATAAGAACAACCTCTACTGCATAAAGTTGACCATATTGCATATTTTCTATTTGTGTGATTTAGTTTTAGTAAATGCTCCATATCAAGTAATGATTTGTGTGTGTGTTTATCCAGTCAATTATGTATGAGATTGTCCCTAATGAGCACCACCCCACACTTCTAGTTTTCACTGATCTGATTCTCTACACATTACTTATATTAACGCTTTGCTGTGGATTTTATTGTAATTGTCAATCTACATCAGTAATACTTTGTCTCGTGTGCAGCAGCCTTTTTAATTGGGGATGGAAGACCAGTACATCGATACTGACAACATATGTTATTCATAGGAATAAACCCACATGACGAAATTCTCCAATCAACCAACTCCATCAACATATACACACTCAGCCCGCTTCTCCTGCCTCCCTTGTTTTCCCATTGCCTGTCTAGTAATTAACTGTCAATTAAAACCTTACAGCTATCAAACCTATATGAATATTTCTGCATTTTACCCATGTAATAGAACATTGTCCATGTTGCTCACAATGTGGGTAATTGAGCGCGCGAGACCAACACACTCAGTAACTATGGACGCAATCTCTGGCGCACCCTACCATTGTCTCAGTAACTAATAAATGGCCGCCGCTCGATGCGCTGCCTAGCATAATTCTCATTAACAAATTGTGACGTATTACAAATACTTCGAGCAGAGTGTTTCAATCGATCGAACGTGTATTTTCTCCAGCTTAGATTCACCGTCCCACCCAACACAACTACTGTAAGAACTGTCTCTATAGGGTTAAGTGCCTGGAAACCTCAAACTCTAAATCTCAATATCATGACTCTACCTGTAACAAGCTGAAAGAAAGAATAAACGCCACTTTATACTGTACTGTCTTGTGGCGATCAATTATAATCCAACCAGTGAAACTAACCAGTGCTAACTGTCAACATCCATGTATGCTATGCAACCCATTGTGTGGCTGAGATCACTGAAAACAATCAACAAGTACCAATTTACATCTTCTTTCAACAGCTCTGATTGGCTGAAACCACTAAAGCCATTTGACGACTCAGCACATCGTCATGCCCTACTTTATTCATCATTAAAATTGACTTGTGTAAATGAGAAAATATGATGAGAAGACCAGTGCCTCAGCAATGATAATTGTATTATTCTAAGGAATACAATTATTTACCAAAGAAAAACAACAATGAATGGGGCTAAATATATGTGCTGTATATATGTGCTGTATAAGCATTACATGAGTATAATTATCCGTAAACTGATCATCCTTTAATGGTGCCTCTGGCTGCACCTTGTCTGGACACCTTACAACTATTGACACTTAACAACTCAGACGAATGGACAGACTCCCTGCCTTGCCTGATGCTGCCACCTGGCCTGTTCAGCGGTCAGGATTCAGCCTCTTGGCTATACCACTCGCTTAAAAGTAGTGCCAGAGCAGGAACTAACTCCTATGAAGTAGGATAATAGATAATAACTAACATAGAGAAGGGAACTGATAAGTGGTAGTGTCCTAGTTTCTTTGTTTTTTTTTGTGGTAAATATATTTATTCTGCTGAATAAGTCTTTTGTCAGTGCTGAAGCACTGGTCTTCCAGCCATTTTTCAATTGAGGGTTATTTACAAAAAAGGTATATAGAATAAGGTATACAATAACTGTTGAATACACAATTTGCAGCATGTAACGCAATGACATTTTGTAACCCAAAAGTTCCATAGCAATATGGTAACAGTAGTGTCATATAACTAGATCAATATTAGTCGGGATCAATGTGAGTATTTACACAGTATTTAGAATGTAAGCAGAAGTTATCTTTATTTTGGTAAAGTTGTAGTAAGTTTTAATGTTCAGTTGGAGTAAGGCAAGCAGTATATACATGTCAGTTTGTTAGAAATATTCTAGTGTAACTCTAGTGTAGTAAGTTATGTGAGTTTATGAAGTGTGTTCTTGGGGTGGGGTTGTTAATAATACACTGTTTATATTATATGTTTATATTCCCATAATAGATTAGAGAGCACATATGTAGATATATATATGCCCATATGCATGGTGCTCATATCACTACCAGAACACACAGATATGGCTACGGAGCGAATGGCATGGTTTGAGTAATATACGAGATAATTGCTGGAGGACTGTCAATGTTGTCCCTTCAATATGCTGGCTGCCCGTGTGTGTGTGTCCGTGGGTTCGTGTATGTGTCTGTGTCTGTCTGTGTCCGTGTGTGTCCGTGTGTGTCCGTGTGTGTCCGAGTGGGCGGTAGGTGGTGGTTGGTACCGTGGAAGGGTGGGACAGGGGGATAGGGAACGGGAGAGGGAGGGGAAGGGGAGGGGAGGGGAAGGGGGAGGGGGAGGGGGAGGGGATGGGGGAGCGGGAGGAGGAGGGGGATGGGGATGGGGTGTGGAGGGGGATGGGAGGGGGAGGGAGAGGGAGGGGGCAGGGACCGGGGAGGGGGGTGGCAGGGGCAGGGGCCGGGGAGGTTGAGGGTGAGGGGAGTGTGAGTGTGAGGGGGAATGGGAGAGGGAGGGGGAATAGGAGAGGGAGGGAGAAGGGGAAATGTGAGGGGAGCGGGAGGATTGGGAGGGGGAAGGGGATGGGGAGGGGGAATGGACTGGGAAGCGCGTGGGGAGTGGGGAGGGGGGAGGAAGCTGAGGGAGGGCATCAGAGTGCTCGGTTATTGCTGGCCCCATAGGTCATTGCCAATCACGACCCTCCCATCGAATCGCAGGGGCCGATCGAAGCGCCACCACGCGGGTAATGTCGGCAGCGCGTGACAACACGACCGGTAGGCGAAGAGAAAGTGTGTCATGACTCCAGGGCACTCACCTTCCCACCACCCGGCACCCAGCCACACCCACATACACCCATACCCACATACACACACACCCTTTGCCCACTTACAGCCACACCGGCCTCACCCCCACGCTACCCTTCAACACCCGCGCACCACCCCACCCTGCCCCCACCTCTGGGTGAAACCACCATCTGCCCACTTGTAGCCACACCCACATGACAGCTACCCACCACACCCACACCCTCACCCACACATCGAAGCACCCACACCCACACCCACGCTCCACTCAGGGCTGCCACCCTCTCGTAAGTTTCAGCCTCACGCACTAGCCACACATCCACCTACCACCCACCCACATATACCCACCCATACATCCACCCACCCACACATCCACACACCCACATTCGCCAGCCCATACATCCACATTCACACACTCACATACCCACACACCCGCACACCCACACTCACATACATCCACACACCCACACTCACACACTCATACACCCGCATACACAGACATTCACCCGCACACCCGCACACCCGCACACCCGCACACCCGCACACCCACACCCGCTCTCCTCTCGCTGCAGCCACCCTCTCCTAACTTTCAGCCTCACCTACAAACCACACACCCTTGTCCAAACCGCCATACGCACTCACACACACTCACTACAGCAACACCGTTCGATTCATAATTCTCTCAGCCTTCCCATATTGGCTAAAACTACCATCATACTACCCCGAGGCCAGCCACACACACACGCTCCCTCTCCCACAAACCCTTGCTTTCCACACTGTTTCAGTCATGCCGCTCCACTGCTAGTTTCCAACAGTCACTGACCTCCTCGGTACAGCCACCTCCTACCCTAACTCCAGATCTCTCTCCGTACCCACATCCCACAGCCAGTACCGACCACTCTTCACATAATTAATTGTCAGTATTGGTCACTTAAAATATATCGAGAGTTTACCTTTTAAAATACACTTTTCTTCAGTCACCGAACATAAAGTAGATTACAATAATCAACTTACTTGAAGCCCCAGTCACACCTACCCGGATGAGCCCCGGATTTTTAGCCAGACCACCCCCGGACCAGCGCCCGGACTCTCCCAGACAGCCCAAGATAAAATCGCAATTTTGGTCGTTTTTGGCCTCGCGGTCACACATACCCGGACAAGCCATGGACTACAAGCCCAGATCACCCCGGATGAACCACAGACAACCCCCAGACTACCCGGATTAGCCTTGGACAACCCCCGGTTGAGCCCCAACTACCCCCGGATGTGAGACTCATCCTGGGGTAGTCCGTGAGTAATATGTGGTCATCCATGGCTACCCGTGGCGATCCGTGGTCATTCGGCGTGTCCGGGTCTTATCCAGGCAGTCGGGGAGTGGTCCGTGGCTATGTCAGGGCTAGTCCGGGCAAGTCCGGGGCTGGTCCAGGTTAAACCGTGGCTAAAACGTGGCTCATCCAGGGTGAAACAGCCCCGGACTGGCCCAGACACAGCATGGACTACTCCCGGTCTACCCCAGGACTACCCGGACCACCCCTGGATTACCCCCGGATCATCCCAGACGAGTCCGGATCACAAAATGCCCCAGACTGACCCGGATGTTTTATACATTTAAAACAACCGGGGGGGACCCTGGACGAGGCCGGACCAGCCATGGATCACCAAAGATCACCAAGGATCACCAAGGATCACCAAGGATCACTAAGGACCAGCCATGGATGAGCCACGGACCATGCCAGATCATGGTCCGGGGCTCGTCCGGCCCCTGATCCGGGTAGGTGTGACTGGGGCTTTATTTATCTAAAGTAATTCTAGTGTAAACTGAACACCCTCCTTTTAAGGCACCTTTACATCCATAGTAAAACCCCTGCATCATTGTGCATAGTATCAGTATTACAGGCCTACACAAATAACCCTCACCAAAGAGGATGTCCGCAAATACGCAGTGTCTAAGCTTACATGAAAAGACACGACCATCTAATCACTCTATGCGGGACTGTAATAGGTCATTTTTCTTATGGTGCACCCTGGGGCATTTGTCACATGATTTGAAATTGCTCTTCCCGTGACAATTTCAATAAGCGTCAGCGTCTGTATTTGTGTGCGGCGTGAGAAAAAGCAAACCACCTAATTTGCAAGGACAATCTCATCTCTTTAAAATGTTGTGAATATTCTCAGAATTGGTCGCAGTTACATTGCATTTGATCCAGTCGGAATGAACATTGCATATATTCCTTGAATGCAGAATTACCATCTTTAATGAGTGCGCCAACATCTAAATTGGAAACTCAGGATTAAATCTCAGTAAGAATTTTGATATGAATAATGTGCTGATTTCATTGGCCTATGTGGGCACGGTGGCCGAATCGGTAGAGCAATGACCTCGTGTGCGGAAGATCGGGAGTTCGCGAGTTTGGTTCCCGGTCGAGTCAAACCAAGAACTTAAAAATTGATACTTGTCACTTCCTAGCCGGGTGCTCGGCATTGTTAGGATAGGGCAAGGACTGGTTAGCTCGGTGTCAGGATAATGCGACTGAGTGGGATATTGGGTCATAGTGCCGGCAGCCTGATTTCCCAGTGGGGCAGCACTATAAACCCGCCATGAATGCATACTGTCACAAGTCGGTACCTGTCCTGATATGACCTCAGATGTTGCTAGAATGTAAAACAACAACAAACAAATATTGGACTATGTAGATTTTATCTGAACTCGGAACGAAAAGGGACTAATAATAATGATGCAAATGGGAGATATTTCACTTAGATCAGTTTTAGAACTCAGAATTCTTACCATTCCGGGCCTAGCAACATAACAAGCTCGGCTCCCTGATGCAATCACCCTATCGACGCTTATTTCTCTACGCGGTTCCTTGCCTCAGATCAGTGCGACGTCCGAATCTGTAAGAGCGCTAGCAGACTTCTCCGTGTGGAGGTCGTTGGTTCGGACCCCGACCGAATTAACTCAATCAATAAACGTTACCATAACAAAATTAAAGCTTCTTTTATTTAATTACACTTGTAGAGCACATTCATTTTCATCATCGGCTATTGGACGTCAAACATATGGTCATTCTGACATATTTCTTTGGAAGAAACCCACTGCCGCCACATAGGCTACTCTTTCCGATAAGCAGGACAAATTTGTGTATGCACTTTCCCACAGACAGGACAGCACATACCACAGGCCTTTGATGAAAAATGGTACCATCAGTGTGCATTCTCACATGCCAGTACCTGTGATGATATTGCTCCAGGAGTTAAAACCCCACCAAACACCCACCAGCATATATTCTACCTGTAGCCCCTTACGCGTGTCAAATATGAGCTGTCGGGCTGCTGCAACCCATCCTGCACCCAGCCCACGTCCTGGTGGGAGATCAGAGCTCAGTGCTGGTTGGTGGAGTTTTCTGTAATAAATAGGCTTCTCAGAGTGTCATGTCCACAGCGGAAGTGGGATCCCACCACCTTCTCACACACACCACCACCCTACTCCCGCCCCCCACAGGTCTTCGCCTAGGTGTGGTAAATTGCACTCCCTCGTCTTATAATTAGCGTCGCTCTGAGGCAGGTGGGCGGGGGGAGGGAACCTGGATGCCGGAAGATCTGAGAGGGCTCCCCGCGTCCCTCCCCTTCCGTCTCCCCTTGCCTGCCCCACCTCGCCCAGGACCGCCCCTCTCCTTCCTTCTCCGCGCGCCCCGCCCCGCCCGCCCCGCCCGACCCGCCCCGCCCCGCACAAGTTACCGACCGGAGTCGGCTGAATCATGAGGTGAGTATCGGGGAGCTGGCGTCGGTCGTCGGTCGTCGGTCGTCGGCGTCGGGTGTCGGGCGTCGGGCCTCCGTCATCCGGCGTCGGGCGTCGAGCCTCGGTCGTCGGTCGTCGGGTGTCGGGCGTCGGGCGTCGGTTGTCGGTGGTCGGGCGTCGGACATGGGGGGGGGGGGAGACGTGGGACGACTGTTGAGTTGAATAATGGTAAAGGAGCGTTGCGTGGTGGGTGGAAGAGAGGGGAGAGGGGAGCTCCACTGGGACAGCTGAATACCCTGATGAAAACAGCAAAGTTTCCAAGCCAAAACACTTCCTATGGAATTGATCGTGGGGAAGGTAGTGTGGCTGTGGTATTGAATGGGGAAGTTAGGGAATGTGGTCTAGAATGGGGAAGGTAGTGAATGTGGTCTGGAGTGGGGAAAGTATTGGTGTGATCTAGAACAGGGAAGGTAGTGTGGGTGTGGTCTATAATGGGGAACCAGTCGGGATGGCTGAATGAGTTAGCGCGTCCGTCTCCCGTGCTGGTAGATCGTGGGGTCGTGGGTTCGAACCCTGGTCGAGTCAAACCAATGACTTTAAAATTGATACTTGTCGCTTCCTAGCCAGGCGCTCAGCATTATTAGGACTGGGCAAGGACTGGTGCGCTCAGTGTCAGGATAATATGACTGAGTGGGATATCAGGTCATGGTGCCAGCGGGCTGGTTTCCCAGTGGGACAGCACTATAAAATCGCCATGAGTGCACACTGTCACAAGTTGGTACCCATCCTGATATGTCCTTAGATGTTGCTAGGATGTAAAACAACAACAAACAAACAAGTCTATAAAGGGGAAGGTATTGTGGGTGTCGGGCATCGGACTGGACGTTTTCTGAGGCAGGTGGACGGTTAATTCGATGACAGTGAGACTTCCCTGGCAGACAACCTAATTAGTGGAACCCACGAAGAATGCAAGGTGACCGCAGCGCCGCACAGACAATGGCGGCCACCCGGGGAACCACGACCAATTGTCGAGCGCGACCTTTGATTCGCTTCCGGTTCCTTGAGTTCACTTCCGGTGAATTCGCGGCGACTTCCGGTTACTGCTGCGCGTGTAGACAGATCACCTGACACAATCAGCCTCTGAACTTGCAAGATAGCGCCCACTCCCCCCTTCTTCCGCACCGACAGATGCGTGCGCACACGCACACATGCGCATGCGCAACCCTATCGTGTCCCTGGGTGCCTTCTAGTGGTGACAAATGTCAAGACCCGCTTTAACTGGGATGAGAACACAAGACAGGGCCTAGCTTCAGGTTGCGGCCGACTGTCCAGTATACACTTCGCGTTCGGAGGAATTTGTTGGGGGGTGGGGAGGGGTGTGTGTGGGGGGGGGAGGCTGCGAGCACCCGCGAGAGTGTACTACATACACTATATGTACGATGGATATGGAAGATACATGACATATGGTGATATTAAATCTCCTACTGGCATATAACTGTCGGTAAGCACATGTAGGTGGGCGCAAGTACTGGCAAGTGTGGGTAAGTGTGAGTAAGTGTGAGTAAGTGTGGGTAAGTGTGGGTAAGTGCAGGTAAGTGTGGGTAAGTGTGAGTAAGTGTGGGTAAGTGTGTGCAAGTGTGTCCAAGTGTGAGTAAGTGTGGGTATGTGGGGTAAGTGTGAGTAAGTGTGTGTAAGTGTGAGTAAGTGTGGGTAAGTGTGGGTAAGTGTGAGTAGGTGTGGGTAAGTGCAGGTAAGTTTGGGTAAGTTCGGGTAAATGTGGTTAAGTACTGGTAAGCATGGGTAAGTGTGAGTAAGTGTGAGTAAGTGTGAGTAAGTGTGAATAAGTGTGGGTAAGTGTGGGTAAGTGTGGGTAAGTGTAAGTAGTTGTGGGTAAGTGCAGGTAAGTGTGGGTAAGTTTGGGTAAATGTGGGTAAGTGTGGGTAAGCGTGGGTAAGTGGGAGTAAGTGTGGGTAAGTGGGAGTAAGTGTGGGTAAGTGTGGGTAAGTGGGAGTAAGTGTGGGTAAGTGTGGGTAAGTGCAGGTAAGTGTGGTTAATTACGGGTAAGGGTGGTAATCCCGGCATGTGTGGGTAAGTGCGGGTAAGCGTTGTTAAGTGCTGGTAAATTCTGGTATTTTCATCTAAGACTAAGAGCGGATAACGTACGTGTCGGTAAGTGTGGATAAATTGGGGTAGTGTGGGCAAGTACGAGTAACGGCAGGTACAGGTGTGTACGTATTTGTAAGTGCGGGTAAGTACGGGCGATTTCAGTTAAGTGGGGTATGTGTTGATAAGTGCATATTAGCGTGCACTAGCGCGGGTAAATACGGGTATATGCGAGTAAAAGTGTGTAAACGCGGGTAAGTGTGAGTTGACAATTACAGCACAGCCCGGGTATGTGCTGTCTTAGTAACTCGGTGGAGAGTTACACGACGCAACCTCTGCTTGAAGAACGTGTCCCGTCGATTCGTCGCTCCATGCACCGGTGTCACGGTTTAAATTCTCAGTGGGTTTAGAATCTACGCTCTGGGTTATGCGCATGCATCATAATCGAATATCATTTCAGCGTATTCGATTAATCAACTCGGGTGACCCTAGCAACTTTTTGACGCACAAATGTGACGTCATCGGTCCTAGCCAACCCTAGCCAAGAGGTGGGTTAAACCTTTTGCACAAGGCATGTGTTTTTGTCAACTGCACTTGCAGTGTTCTATTTGAATTTCTAGCAACCCAGATGAGCCGAGTCGCCCGGTTCATGTTAATCAAATACGCGCATGCGCATATAACCCCGAGCGCAGACTCTAAAAACCACTGAGAATTTAAACCGCGACACCGGCGTACAATCTCCACGTGCAGGATACGACACGGGCTGAGAGCGGGCCTAGTTCCCAGTCTGGTCACCGCTTTTCGTAGCGCCACCAGCGGATTGCAATGTGGGAGTATGGGAAGGGACGGGGGCTGGATGTGAGAGGAAGGCAGAGTGGGGAGTAGGGAGTCGGGGTGGGGGGGGGGGGCAATTCTACCGGGTCAATTTCCTCCTGCGGGCAGAGACATAATTTGAGAAAGCTTAATGGGTACGCACGACCAAGTCTGCGGAGAGTCTATGGGTGTGTGGGTGTGTGGGTGTGTGGGTGTGTGGGTGTGTGGGATGAGTGCAGGGGGGTAGGGCTTATATATTAATATGTGTTTTGTAGGTGTGTGGGTGGGGGTTAGTATGCTTCGCGACCGACAGCATGATGATGATGATGGGTGGGGGTTGCTGGGTGAGGTGGGTGTATAGGTGGCCGGGTTGAGTGGAGCGGTGTATGGCTTATATATATATATATATATATATATATATATTTATCAATATGTGCTTTCTCGGAGTGGTGTGTAGATATTTGAAGGTGTGTAGGTGTGTGCTGGTGGCTGAGGTGGGTGGGTGTGTGGGTGTGAGGATTGAGTGGAGGTGTGTATGGCGCATATGTCAATGTGTGTTTTGTAGGAGTTGTGTGTGTGGATATTTGGACCTTTGTCGCTGTGGGAGATTGATGTGATTGTGGCGCGATGTGTGGGACATAGTCGTTTGTAGTGACGAGCGTATCCTGTGTGAATGTGTGGTGATCCACATGTAGTTTCAGCAGCCGTATTATCTATGCATTCACGACAAGGTGTCGGGTGATTATTAATGCATGTATGCCTTCACAATTTGACTTGTTTATTATGGACACAACACCGCCCTGTATGAGTTCTACGGAAAACAGTATTTTATTTCATTAATGATTTCACACGATTACTAATCTATGAATCAGTTGATATGAGTGAACCCTTTTTGTTTGACTATGAGGGTCCTAGTAGCGTACATCACTCTAACTAGGTGCGTTCAACTAGGAGGGTCATTGGGGCGGAGCTGTTCAATCAGCCATATATTGATTGACCTCGTCGGCAGCCAGCCCACATGGGATCCATAAATAACGCGCCAGTGACGGCTTAATTTCACCATTGATCGCTATATATATATATATATATATATATATATATAAGCACATATATTTATATATCCACATATATATACCCACATATTACACTAGTAATATATATATATATATATATATATATATAATGTCGGTAGGTTGGGAAACGGTTTAATGAGGACAGCGCCCGTTTCCCATGAGGAAGATCGTCGGTTCTATCCCAGGCCGAGACAAACAAAAGATGCAGAAAAGTGAGACTTGCTACATGGACCTGTGATCGGGATAGCTTGGTTAGGATGACGATCAGTAGGGGTACTATTTTTGTTCCCAATGGATTAGTTGGTTGTTGGAGCTTTACGTCCTGGCAACATCTAAGGCCATATCAGGACGAGTGACAGTGCACAGTCATGGTGACTTTTTAGTGCTGCCCCACTGGGATATCAGGCCACCAGCACCATGCATGACACAATATCCCACTCATTCAGATTATTGAGCCAACCAGTTCTTGCCCTATCCTAATAATACCGAGCACCTGGCTAGGAAGTGACAAGTATCAATTTTATAAGTAATTTATTTGACTCGACCGGGAACCGAACTTCCGATGTTCAGCACCCGAGGAGCGAGCTCTATATCTATTCGGCCACCGCGCCCAATACCACACATACAAGCTCGCTCAACAACCCACACATACCGTCAGATCGGCATACAGGCAAGAAACACTCAGCGACAGATCCATCTGCGCTTTCCATTATGTCCCTAGCACGTGTTCAAGGAATATTAAAAAAAAAAAACATCGATGTGACGAAACCCCACCTTTCCCCCTCCTCCATCTCCTCCATCCCCTGCCCAGATCTCCCCGCACACCCCGAGCTGTGTCCGGGCTGGCCAGAGTTGCTCTAAATTGGAGGCCGCTGCCTTGCCTTATCAGCAGCTCGGCGCGCCGACCCAGCCCCCGGACCCCCCCCCCCCCCAACTCACCCCCCAACCCCCCATCCCCTTCCCTCTGCCACACTTCCCCTACAGTCATCACCATTTGGGACTCTCCGTCCGTCCGGCCCACCCGCCTGCCCGGCCTGCCCGCCTGCTCGACCCGACTGCCTGCCCGCCCGCCCTCCCTCCCTCCGGACAATGAACACAACTCCTTAGAGTCCCAGGCTCCCTTCTCCGCCTCCCCGCCTAGCCCCACCCCTTGCCCCGCCTCCCCGCCTCACAGTATCACCGCCTCACCACCTCACCTCTTCACACCCTAAACACCACACCATCTCACCACCTCATCCGAGAACCCGCCTCCTCCCCACATCCTCCTTTCGCCCACCGAAACCGGACGCTCTGTCCCATCCCCCGGGTCCACTCCCCTCCGCCCCCCACCCCGCCCACACTCACCCCCCCCCCCCCGCCCATCCCCGCCCCCGCCGCCCGCTCTTGCCGTCAGCGCCTGATGGAAATCCCCAATTCTGTACACTACTTACGCCTGTAATTCCATCGCGCGGAACAGGGCAAACACCCTGGCGCCGCCGCTGACGGCCGGCCTGGCCTGCCGCGGGAGCCGCGGTCCCATGACCGGGCCGCCCGAGATCATCTCTGTATTCGGCTCGGTAGTGTCCGGGTACAAACACGACACTGAATTTGATTTGTCGCCCCCCCCTCCCCACCACCACCACCCCACCTGCACCTCCCTCTCACCCACCCACACCTCCCTTCCACCCACCCACACCTCCCTCCTATCCACTCACCCCCTGACCCAGCTGCAGCTGGAGTTACCATACAGACAGACCTGTTTGTAGTTTGTGCATGTTTCACTCCTACTTTCCAAGAGACATCTCTGGGTTGGAAGGTGGCGAGTTCAACGGGCGGTGCTTAAATTAAATTTGTTTTGTTTATTGATGTGTACCGACTTGTGACAGTGCACACTCATGGTGACTTTATAGTGCTGCCCCACTGGGAAATCAGGCTGGCCGCACCATGACCACTCAGTCACATTTATCCTGACATTGAACAAACCAGTCCTTGCCCTATTCTACTAATGCCAAGGACCAGGCTAGGAAGCGACAATTATCAATTTTATAAGTCATTGGTTTGACTCGACCGGGAACCAAACTTCGGCCACCGCACCCGATTTGGTCGGAGGGCTTTGTAGAGTGGGACTGCTGGGGTGGGATGGAGGGGTGCATTATATTGTTTGTTTGTTGTTGTTTTACATCCTAGCAACATGTAAGGTCATATCAGGACCTGTACCGACTTGTGACAGTGTGCACTCATGGCGACTTTATAGTGCTGTCCCACTGGGAATCTAGGTTGCTGGCACCATGACCTGGTATCCCACTCAGTCACATTATCCTGACACTGAGCACACCAGTCCTTACCCTGTCCTAATAATGCTGAGCACCTGGCTAGGAAGCGAAAAGTATACATTTTTAAATCATTGGTTTGACTTGACCAGGGTTCGAACCCACGACCCCACGATCTACCAACACGGGAGACGGATGCTCTAACTCATTCGGCCATCCCGTCTGGTGGGGTGCATTATATCTCAATTACTGAGGGATGGTGACCGGGCGGGATCGCCGAGTAGACGCGAAAATCATCGGCTGATTCAAACCAAAGACGCACCTAATTGGATACTTGTCGCCAGCTAGCCTGGTGAGCAGCATTTACTAGGACTACGGACTAGTTGGTGTAGTGTCAGGATAATATGCCCTATACTAGTGGGATATCGGACATTGCACTAAGGGCATAATATCGCAGTGAGGACATTCTGGAGTAGTCTACACTGCCCTCTCGAGCAAGGAGCCACATAGACTTGTAGGGTGATTGCATCGGGGTGTCCGGGTAGTGTAATGGCTACGATGTTAGCCTTTGTTTTCTTTGTTGGTTATTTTACGTCCTAGCAACATCGAAGGTCATCTAAGCCCATCTTGGTTGCATCCTAGAATTAGACCTCATGCCACTGCGAGTTTGGTTTTATAGGGCTATCCCACCTTGATACCAATCTGCCGACACCATGACCTAATACCCGAGTCACTGAGGCACATTATCCAGATACTGAGCTAACCAGTCCTTGCCCTCATCCTGGTAATCCCGATTCCCATGCTACCTAGTGACAAATATCAATTGTATAAGTCATTGGTTTGACTCTGCCGGAATTTAATCACCCGACCTTCCACAATGGAGGCTAATGGTCTTACCGACTTTGCCACTGCGCATCGGGTCACGGCAGCCAAAAATGTGGTGGTGAACTGATAGGTGGCGCTGTGACTGGGTTAAATAGGCTAATACCGGCATTTGCACATGTACTCTCCCAGGCCTGCTTAGCTCCAGCCCATTTAGCGGGGAGCTGTGAGTGATATATATATATGGTTGGATTAAGCCGGCAGAGTCCTTTAACTGGTCAGACTCCCCCCGGTGTACACTGGAGATTAAACCCAGCTCTAAATGCCCACTCCCTTGGAAGTCTTCTAAAAGCTCCATAAACCCCGGGGTGGAGGGTGGCGCCATCTGTTGAACGCCAGGACCCGGATGGAGCGGGCCCCGGTTTACTGACAGTTTACTGGCACCCGCCGAAAAACCCTCACCGCAGTGGCGTGAGGTCTAAATCTAGGACATGCCCCAGATGTAGGACATGGCGTCAGGTTGGATGACAGGCCAATGTGTAATGGGAGACTGGGATCTTGGTTACACCGATGTGTGACCAGTTACCGCCACGTGGGTGGATGACTGGATGCAGTGACCGTATCGGTAAGAGTGATGGGTCTCCATGTAGAAGGTTGGGAATTTGAATCGTAGCCGAGTCAAAGCAATGACTTATAAAATGTATGCTTGTTGCTACCTTGTCTGGTGCTTACCATTACTAGGATGGGGCAAGGACTGGTTAGCTCCTTGTCAGGATAATGTGAGGGAGTGGGAAATTATGTCATGGTGCTGGTAGCCTGTTCTTTCAGTAGGGCAGCATGATAAAGCCACCATGAGTGCGTACTGTCACAAGTCAGTACCCGTCCTGATATAACCATATATGTTGTCAGGATGTAAAACCACAACAAACATGTATGTGGGAACTGCTGCCATGTTGTAAAATTATGAAATAATGGGAGGACGGGGCAGGATTATAGGGGACGGAGGCATGCATGTCACATCGATGTGCCAGGATTATTTAAACGGCTGGAAAACCAGTATCCCTGCGCAGAAAAAAATGTATATTCTGATAAATAAACTGTTTTACCAACAACAACAACATGTGTATGTAGAGATATTGGACCTACCGATATGTGCGGGAGCTGAAACAGGTAGGGCAGGTGGGCATGTAGGAAACACTGACATGTCGGGCCTGCTGAACGGGAGGGTTATGTGTTAGGCTGGATGACGCATCAATTATAATTGATACGTTGCGAGCTAGGTCCATGGCCACACCGACCTTTAGGTGAAACTGACATGTAGTGCATGTAGAGATGTAGGAGCCTACACATACTTCTAGATAAGACTGCCCTGTATGACAGAGCAGTGTGTGCGACAGACCGACATGCAGAGTATGCCAACGTGTCAGTATGTAGGTCACTTCGACATATAGGTCACATCTGGTGGCCTTATCAGTGAAGCTTACATGTAGGTCACGCCGGCTTCTGCGTAACACTGACATGAAGGGTCAATGACCTTATTAGGCCGGCTGATAGGTATGTCAGTCCTACATCTAGATCACACCAAATTATCCTGATACGGCACTAACCCTTCATATCCTAATAACGCCGAGTGCTAGGCTAGGGAGTGTCAAGTATCAATTATATAAGTCACTATTTTGAATCAGCTCCGATCCAAACTCCCAACCTTCCACATGGGAAGCCTGTGCTTTACCGATTGGGCCACCGCGTCCTGTACAAATATATGACCTCAGGGTTCCATCCAGCCCAATGCATGTTCACAATTATAGATCTTTCCTCCATAGCGAGCTGGCATTAGAGGCCCAGTGTGACATATATCAGCCTGAAGAGAATCTGTAAGAACTTACCTGGGCCAATAGCGTTCTCCACAACTACCCTATCTTCGAGACAACCGTCTTTCCTTTTTTAGCTGGTGATTTTTAGACATCCACATGGCCGTGGATCTCAGTCCCCCGCCTCCCCGGCTGTGGACAGTCTAGATTGCCCCCGCTTTAGGGCGGCTTACGCCCTGGCACCCTGGCGGCCACCTCCCTTTTAATCTTGCCCAGCACATGCGCACTAGACCCACCTCTCTCGGCTACTCTTGGCGGGCTGCACCCTGAACTAGGCGTTAGGGGACGGTGGGAGGTGGTTGTGAGTGTGGGTGTGAGTGTGGGTGTGAGTGTGGGTGTGAGTGTGGGTGTGATTGTGGGTGTGTGGGTGTGGTGTTAGGTGTGGGAGGTGGATGTGGGGTGGGTGTGAAGGTGGGGTTAAGGGGTGAGGGTCGCAACATCTAAAGTCATATCCAGGACTAGGGGCAGGGAGTAGCACTATTTCCACTTAATTGTGGTTTCCTCCTCCTCGCTTTTTTTGTGGTTTGATTAAATGGCATGTATAACTTAAATCATCACCTAATAGAATAGATAGATCTATAAATTGTTGTTTGCTTAACGCCCCCGCCTCCCTCACCCAGGACAACAAGTACACATCGGCAATTGAGAATATATATATATACCCCCAAATAGTATATAGCCCAATAGTATATAGATCCATTCAAGCTCCTTCCCTCGATATCTCATACCTCCTTCAACACGCCCCCTCCCCAAATCAACCCCATTCTCACTTACTCGTACCGCGCGTACTGGTCAGCTCAGATTCACGATAACATGACTGAGTCGAATATCAGGGCTATGATGTCACATACCTGTCTCCCTGGTCTCCTAGTGGGACAGAACTACAAATTGTCCATGAATAACCACCCTCACAAGTCGGTGTCGGCCCTGATCTGACCTTGATATTATATTTCTTTGGACGTAAAACATCAACAAACAAAACGCACAACGCACAACAAACCACACGCGCATACCTCACTACGACGGCTCTTCCGTCTTACCCATGCCCTTCCCCCTCCACCGACCCCCACCTATACTCCCATACCTCCCTTAGGCACTCATCTCCCCGATTCACTGTGAGGGACTGCTCCACCCTCTCACAACTGATATAAACCCAGCCTGTGATGGCTATGTCAAATCGCAGCTCTCCCTGTGATCAGTCTGCCGCGTTCACCCCAACGAGCTGCCGGCCCCTGCATGTGATTTTGTGGCCCCCATGGCCGCCCAGCCTAAACAGCACGCCACCATGCCAGGCTTCCGCACCTCCCCCTCCCCCCACCACACATACACATCTCAACGCGCGAACTTACCGGAAGTGCCAACAGGTGGCCTCACCGGAAGGGCCGCCAGGTGGCGCCACCGTCACAATTCGCCGCGCTCCTATCGCTAAGCACAGCGCGTTGTGGATGAGGGATGCATGGGGCGGGGGAGGAAGAAGAAGTGGAGGAGGAGGAGGAGGATTGGTTGGTTGGTGGAGTTTTACGGCATGGCAACATTTAAGGTCATGTCAGGATGGTTACCGACTTGTGACAGTGCGCACACATGGTGACTTTATAGGGCTGCCCCACTGGAAGCCATATCCTACACTTTTAACGACCCAAGGGCTTTTTAACATCCCACACCACATAGAAATGGTATGAGCGCAACCGGCCTTTGACGACATTGTAAGTTATACACAATGGTGGAAATCCAAATTGGCAGAGATGGGAGTCCAACCTAAAAAACTGTCAGACACTCTAACCACATGACTTCTATTTGAACGATATAACGCAAAGTATATCCCAGCTAATCTATATATTTATTGATGTGTACGGGGAAACAAGGAAGCGTATTCTTCAGTGTTATGTGTGGTCTACTCTAATGTATGGGGCAGAGACATGGACAATCTCTAAGAAAATGTACAAACGTTTAGCAGCATTTGAGATGTGAACTTATCGAAGGATGATGAAAATATCATGGACAAAGAAGATCACCAACAAAGAAGTTCTCAGAAAAATTAAAAATAAGAAAAGCTTGTTTGCCACTATACAGACAAAGAAACTTATCTATTTTGGCCACATCATTCGTCAGAGTTCAATATACCGTACATTGTTGGAAGGGAAGGTGAATGGCAGCAGAGGGAGAGGGAGACCAAGAACATCATGGTTTACAAATATTTCACAGTGGACAGGCTTGAATTATTCACAGTCTATCAGAACAGCACAACATCGGGACAAGTGGAGAACCATTGCATCCAACCCTCGACTAGAGGACAGAACTATTGATTGATTGATTATGTTTATCTCAGAAAATGAAAGAAACTCAAAACCAGCGGACTATGCTACTTTAAGGAAACATGCAAAGTTCTTATTTTTGTTACCTCTCTACTCCATCTGAGTTGCGCTGGGGGTCGAATCCATCGTCATCTTTCTAGATGAAGTTGATTATCTACCCACTAGTCCATCCTATCACGGTCGAACGCTCCTCTTCCTACCCTCCGGATATGACGTCATAATGGTGCTAGGAAGTAAAACCCCCCCAACAGATATTCACTCAGCGCAGATGCCGTCAGCGTGAATTTGCGATCATGTTTGTTTTGCACATCCGGACACCAGATATTGGTGGTTAAATCGGTCTCCGAGTGGGGCAGCACTATCAAGTCGCAATCATTGTGCGCTCTCACAAGTCGATACCCATCCTGATATAATCATATATTGTGTTATCATGTAAAACAACAAAAAACACACCTTGCATAGTCCGATGGTTGTGAGTTTGACCAATTTTCTGAAATAAATACATCAGATTGATCATTATAATCTAATTCACTTCAATTTGAAGTAGCTTCTATTTTAAATAGCTAACTTTGCTTTGGAGATATTTGAATTGAAAACATGCTAAAGTAATTTGGGCAAGCATGCCAAAGTTCTGACACCATCAATTTCAGCAGTAACATGTTCTAGTACATTGGCTTATATACAGTAACACATGCTTAATAAGTGCACCAGTATCTAAATTGGATATGTAGGATCAAACCTAGGAAAGTGTTTTGGTTTTGAAAATATTATACTTCCATCGGACTATGCAGCTTTGACATCCATCACGCCAGGACCTAGTTCACTCTTCAGCCGCGGTGCCGCCACCTGCGAGTGGTCATTTATTCCAATTTGACCAGCGCAGTTGGCAGTTGCTATATAGGCAATGTAGTTTTATCTCACTAGGAGGCGCTGATATTTATGCCTTGTTGACAGAACTTTGTAGCAGTACACTCGTCCCTCTACACCATCCCGTCTCGTATGTCCATGTGGAAGTGTGTGTGCTGATGGTCTATTTTCTCGGTGGGAGCTAAAAATGGACAGCTGTCATGATTTATATTCGTTCTTTTAGTGCGTTAGGGGTCTAGTTGCAATACTGTTTGCCTGCTTTATTACCTTGTTCGCGGAATTCAAAATTATGGCTGCAATAAAGCCGAAACACCTCTCAAATATCCAGCAGAAATAGCGGTTCGAGGATTATAAAACAAGAATGTGGCTTTCTGTTTGTAGGCGGCGCCGAGGTTTGTTTGAGTGTGTTCTCAGTGTCAAATATCAAACTAGCAAATAAGGGGGTAACGTCTAGCGAATATTAGATAGCAGAACTAAAAACCAAATTGTGTATGAAAAATAACCACATAGTTAAGAATTTGTTTGTTTGTATTGTTTGTTGTTGTGTTGCGTCCTAGCAACATCTAAGGTCATATCAGGACGGGAATAGTTAAGAAAGTGTGAAGAAGTACTGATCTCTCAATGTGAAAAGACCCATACATAGGTGGGCATGGGTAGGTTGATTGCATCAGGACGCCTAGAAAGCCTAACTGTTAGGATGGTAACCCGGGAATGGGATTAGTGTGGGTTCGAATCCCACTTTAGGTGCAATGTTTCCCATTAGCAAAAAAAACTACCTCTCCCCACGACAATAGCAAATAACACATATTAACCATCAAATAACAGAAACTAATACATGTGATATAGTACATATTAATATATCAAATAGTATATTATCAAATAAGACCTAGCAAATAGCAAATCGGACAATATCATTGAAATGGGTATTAGTTTCTAGCAGATTGTAATTACTTTCCAACAGAGTTTAATTTTCCCTAACAGGATTAGACCAGACGGGATGCCCGAATGAGTTGAGCGTCCCTCTCCTTTTTTTGAGAGATCGGGGGATCAGAACCCATGGGTCCATGGGTTCGAACCCTGGTTGAGTCAAACCAAGGACTAAAACATTGATACTTGTCGCTTCCTAGCCAAGTGCTTGGCAATAGGGCAAGGACTGGTTGGTTTAGTGTCAGGATAATGTGACTGAGTGGGATATTAGGTCATGGTACTGGCAGCCTGGTATCCCAGTGGGACAGCACTATAAAGTCACCATGAGTGTGCACTGTCACAAATCGATGCCCATCCTGATATGACCTTAGATGTTGCTAGGATGTAAAACAACAACAAACAACAGACAAACCTAACAGGATTTAGTCCAGACGAACGCTCAGTGGAATACCATTTTGTCAAGCTTCCTGTTATCATGTGTGCAGAGACCGGCGCTTAGTTGCTAACAGATCTAGACTTCATGCCTAGAGCGGGACTCAAACCCGTGTAGATGTCCTTCAGAAGTGAACGTCCTAACCATCAGCCACTCTAGACTCACTGGCGCAGCCCTCCGGATGCGGTGGCCTAATCGGTACAGCGCTGGCTTCCCGTGCGGAAGGTTGGGGGTTCGAAATCCCTGCTGAGTGAATCCATTGACTTAAACAAATTGATACTTGTCGCTACACAGCCTGGCGCTCGGCAGTACTAGGATAGGGCAAGGACTGGTTCGCTCAGTATCGGCATAATATGACTGAATGGGATATTGGGTCATGGTGCCCGTGGTCGGATTTCCCATTTGACAGCTGATACTTCCTAGATTCCTTGTGTAGATGGCGCTGCTGCAGTGCATACCCCTGTTTAGATGCCAGCTACTTGACTTTGTGACATTTGATTGCATCTAATAGTGCCAGTTGTTGCTTCCGTGTGTAGATGGTACTGTTGGAGTGCTGGTTGTAATTTCCTTCTGGGATGTTCTCACCCTTGGAAGACGGACCATCCATGATGCAATATTTAAAGCAGTCCACATACCAACATCCCGCTAGCCATGCGTCAACCCGTAGAACACAGCACCTTTAACACGCAATACATCTCCACTATGGACATGGTGATAAATTACGTCAAAGCGAGGGGCGTGGTGGGTGGTGGGGTGGAGGATGTGGGAGTGAGGGGGTGATTTGGCCGCATGACTGGAAAGAGCTAAAGGCGGAGGGAGGGAGGGAGGACGGGCGTGGGGGGGAGGCTCTGAAAGAGCTATATGCATCTGCTTCATTTGGGTTGGTTGGTTGTTAACATTTCACGTCCTGGCAACATCTAAGGTTTAATCAGGACGGGCACCGACTTGTGACAGTGCACACTCATGGGCCCATATGTATGAGCCAATTTTTAACCGGACCGGGGTTAAAGCAGGGTGCCAGGTTAGCTAACCCCAGAGTTCCAAATGTGTCACGGGGGATGTACGTCACCAAAGCACACCCGAGTTAGCTAACGTTTCAGTTATTTATAGATTTTTGAGAACCCCTGTGTGGGTATTTACATTCGTCGATTCGACACTATTAATATCTCTGCCAATGCAGCGGCAGCCTTAATATCGGTTCGAATTTAGGGTTAAATTGATCAAATTTCGCTTATTGCGTATGTAATTCTGTTAAATATGGTCGCATTGAATAGATGACATAATATATAGCCGCCGATTCGGTGGTGGCGATGATTTGTTTACTTTACATTCGTCAATTCGACACTATTAATATCGCCGCCAAAGCCGAATTTAGGGTTAAATTGATAAAATTTCACTTATTGCGTATGGAATTCTGTTAAATATGGTCGCATTGAATAGATTTGGGCCTAGTAATATATAGCCGCCGATTCAGCGGCGGCGGCAGTGGCGGACAGTATGGATATCGCCGTCCATGCGGTGGCGGCGATTTCTTTACGTTACATTCGTCGATTCGAAAATATTAATATCGCCGCCTCTGCGGTGGCAGCGTTAATATGAATTTAGGGTTAATTTAATGAAATTTCACGATTTGGGTATGTAATTCTGTTAAATATGGTCACATTGAATAGATTTGGCCCGAGTCGGTGCCTAACCCCACCTTTAACCCTCCTTTCGCTTGGGGTTAATGCAGGCGACTTTATGCTCGCCGAGTTAGTTTAACCCTGACACATACATATGCACTTTTCGCCGCTAACCCGGGAAATCCGCATGACGCAGGGTTACGACCGCTAACCCGGACACATACATATAGGCCATGGTGATGTTATACTGCTTCCCCACTGGGAAAGCATGCTCCCAATCTCCCGCATGGGAAGCCTGCGCTCTACTGACTCGTTCACCGTGTTCAGTGCACATCATTTTGAACCATTTGGAAGAAATCAATAGCATCCAACCGCAACCGGCTTTCTGGCTTAAAAGTTGTTTGTTTGTTGTTGTTTTATGTCCTAGCAACATCTCCGGTTATATCAGGATGGGTACCGACTTATGAGAGTGCGCACTCATGGCGACTTTATAGTGCTATCCCACTGGGAAATCAGGCCACCATCACCATGACCTGATGTCCCACTCAGTCACATTATCCTGACACTGACTGAACCAGTCCTTGCCCTGTCCTAGTAATGCCAAGTGCCAGGCTAGGAAGTGACAAGTATAAATTTGTAAGTCACCAGTTTGACTCGACCAAGGTTCGAACCCACGATCTCATCAGTTCGGATTCCCCGATCTCCCAAAACGGGGGACAGACCATTAACTCATTCGGCCACCTGTTTGGTCGCTTAAAAGTTGAATAATCCAATGAAATCAAATTTTCACATGTGTCAAAATTAAATCATACATGTCCCGCCCCTCCCCAAAGCAGTGTCGCGTGGGGAGTTTATATTCCATCCAGAGTAATATTCGCATAACTTTTATACATCACATATCCGAAAATAAATATTGTTGAAAGTAAAGAAACCATTGGATTGTGCAATTGTAATGTAATTCCAAACTCCCAAACAAGTTATAATTACTGATTGCTCATTGGCTTAGGCATGCATCTGGGATAATCAGCCCTCCTATTGCTGTCTATCTCTCAAGCTTTCACTGCGACAACAGTTGGGATAATGAATGATGTGGATCCAAGCAGTACAGCCTCTGGTAATATTTGCTGTAGTACTAGCAAGAGACTGGGTGGTATTGGTGTTGTCGGGACTTAGGGAGTGTGGGGTGAGGGTGGGGTGTGAGGGCGGGGTGGGGTAGGGGTGATAATCTAGGCAATATCTCATTATTTACCCGCTATCGATCCTTTGTGTAATAGAGCTGGGTATTTCAAATACGGTATCTGGATTACGCACCCTGGACACCACACCCTGCGCTGCGTCATTCACCCCAGCACTCACTTTCTCATAGCCTCCCTCACTGGAGTATTTCCACTGATACCAGACGCCGACACCCACTCTCTTCACCACTAGCTTTGGCACTCACAACAGCGCAATCATTCCTGTTCGAAAATGCCAAGCCTTAGCGCATGATAAATAAGTCATTTATTATTTCATATACATCCGATAAAATATTCAGGCAGGCTGAGAGAAAATGATATGCTGTGTCTCAAAAGGTGCTAACTCTTCATTTCTTTGTCCATAGTAACGATTGACACAATACAGCACAGAAACGGTTACACTGAAAACACAAGGACATTTGCTTCAAATCAATAGATATTCTATTGGGATTATGAAACACCATGTAA
The DNA here is from genome assembly GCA_030323885.1 of Branchipolynoe longqiensis. Classification (NCBI taxonomy): domain Eukaryota; kingdom Metazoa; phylum Annelida; class Polychaeta; order Phyllodocida; family Polynoidae; genus Branchipolynoe; species Branchipolynoe longqiensis. Next base: position 45,234,019 of record CM059196.1, on the reverse strand, counting down.
AAAGCAAATCAGTTTATCCTGAGCAAATGCATAAGTAGATAGTGTGTTGATCGTCACTATGGACAAAGTTTTGTCCCATATTGCTTAGCCCCTTTTGAAACAGTCTCATATAGGCCCCACCAGATGAAGTGGTTGAATTGGTTAGACCACTAGTTGACTTCCCATGCGACAGATCGCAGTCTCAAACCCTGACTGAGTTAACTTAATGACGTAGAAAATGTATCCTTGTTGCTACCTAGCAGGGTGCTCTGCATTACGCGGGTAGGGTTTGCTCAATATCATTATGTGGTTCGTTGTTCGGATTTTACGTGTCTGGCAACATGTAAGGTCATATCAGGAGGGGTACCGACTTGTGACAATGCACACTCATGCAACTTTATAGTGCCGCCCCACTGGGAACTCAGACCGCTGGAACCATGACCCGATATCCCAAGCAGTCACATTATCCTAACCCTGAGTTAACCAGTCCTTGTCCTATCCTATTTATGCTGGGCACTAGACTGGGACAGTATTATGGTAAGGTGACTGAGTAGGATATTGGGTCATGATACAATGGGTTTGGTCTTCGAGTGGAGTCGCACTATAAAGTCTCTGTGCGTGCCCACATCAGTAGCCATACTGGTTACATGCCCTTTGATGTTACCGCGGTGTGAAAACCTAAATACGCCAACAAAGATCATGGCTCAAATGTGACAATCACATAAACCCCTAGCATCGCCCATATCATAGCTTGACAAAGACTTGAAATATTGAGAAGGGTCCACAGCGATGAAAGGAGCAAAAACGGCTGACCACTGGGTCATATCGAGCATACCCTTGCAGGATGAGTTTCCCATTCAGTAAGTAGTGATATTGTGTGATTTAAACAGAAATCAAGGTAGATAAATTTCAAATATACTTCAAACAATTTAATCTGTGCCAAAGATACATAAATATGTGATAATATGAAGAGGAAAGTGTATTTCCGGCAAGTTCAAACGGGCTCAAATGCATAAGCGTATTCAGCCGTGGCTGGTTGGGTCACCCAGTATAGCGCTGAATATGCTTATGGAGTTTTCACCTATTATCGCTCAGTTTCCAACTTGTCAACCAAAACAATGTCATAGAAATTGACATACCCATGGAGCTTCAGGATGCCAGATAAAAGATTTGTTTATTGTCAAGTATTTCTGTTCTATAATATATCAATAATGCAGATTACTAATCTACTTCACTGAGTTCTCGCGAACACAAGAAGAGGAAAGTCTATTTCCGGCAAGTTCAAACGGGCTCAAACGAGTTCAACCGTGGCTGGTTGGGTCGCTCCGTACAGCGCTGAATATGCTTATGGAAATATTGCACCTAAAGCAGGTTTTCTAATCCACACTTTATGTCATGCTCATCTCAAGCCACTCAGCTAATCAAAGGGCCGTCGACCACAATGCAACTATATCGAACCATGTTTGGCACAGTCTGTCCGGTCAGAGCTCGCCATTGCATGAGCGTCCGCGTCCGCGTCCTCGTCCGCGTCCGCGTCTGTCTGCAGCAGGTGGGCGCAGTACGCGCATCCACACACATACACACTTCCGGTTTGTCGCATACTTCGACCGGAAGCAGAAGAGAACAGATATCCGCCCAACACACACAGAGCCCCTGCTGCACATGCTGAATAAGTAATGAGACGAACAATCTGGTTGGCACCGGGAGGGAATCCGTGGAGCTCAATTAAGCGAGAGTGAGGGTGTGTGTGGAGCGGGGGAAAGGTGCAGCGGACGGGGGGTGATGTAACATGCAGTGAATGGTGATTCGCTGCATTATGGAGTACGTATTAGGTAAGGACAGCCTGCGTCACTGTTTCCCGCAAAACTCTGTGTGGAGAGTTGGACTCCGCTAATACATACCGGGCGCGGTGGCCGAATCGCGAGAACGCAGGCCTCACGTGCGGAAGGTCGGGAGTTTCGTTGCTGGTCGAGTCAAACCAATGACTTATAGAATTGATACTTGTCGCTATCTAGCCTGGTGCTAGGCATTAATCGGATAGGGCAAGGACTGGTTAGCTCAGTGTCAGGATAATGTGACTGAGTGGGATATCGGGTCATGGTGTCAGCAGCCTGATTTCCCAGTGGGGCAGCAGTATAAAGTTGCCATGAGTGTGCACTGTCATAAGTCGGTACCCATCCTGATATGACCATAGATGTTGCCAGGATGTAAAACTCCAACAACTAACAAACCTCTAATATATACTGCGTACCACTTATCAGTTCTCTTCTATATATTAGTTATTACCTACTAACTATCCTACTGTCATAGGAGTTAGTTCCTGCTTCTGCCACTATGATGCCACCTATGAGTGGCTCCTGGCATATCATATATATAAACATATATATATATATATATATATATATTTATATCTGCTAGGTAATGGATTATATGAATACAAACAGATACACATGCCGCATACTGAGTGTATACAAGCCCGGCAGGCACTGAGGGACTATCTGTTATGGTTTGGTTCCGACTTTCGCCACGGGGAGCGCTCCGTTAAAACTGCCGCAGCGCCATCTCGCGGAGTGTGCATGAAGCGCCCTCTAATCGGAAAGCGCTGATTACCGGCATGGCGCAGGATAACGGTTAAGCCTGATTGGCAGCCGCATTAGCTAAATCCCCACCGGTTGTCATTCTGATGCGACAATCTATGCACACGGTCTCATACGGCTGGGCCACCAGTTGCTAACAATTCGCACACATAAAAGATTGAAAATAATAATATTGTGAACAATGTGAGAAGATCCCACAGGTTGTCTCTTAGCAGTGTGTGTTAGCGGTGTATGATATTGAATCAGACGGGATGGCCGAATGAGTTAGAGTGCTTGTCTCCTGTGTTGGTAGATCGTGGGTTCTAATCCTGGTCGAGTTACCCTAATGACTTAAAAATTGAAGTTGGTCACTTCCTAGCCAGGTGCTCGGCATTACTAGGATAGGGCAAGGAGCAGTGGAATGAGGAAGACCAGTCATCTGCATTTGAAATTTCCCCTGCTTAAACAACTAATGTACCCAACAAAAAAAAATGTCATGGGGATGATGAAAATTGGAAATATTATGCCTAGATTGGGAATCGGATCGACATCTCTTGCATTCTTCTAGGCCAGTGTGCTAACCATTACACCACCTAGGCTAGTTGATGTGACCACTCTATCCACATCTATCTGTCTCTGTGGCTCGTTGCCTGAGAGGACAGTGCACACTACTAAAATAGTGCAGTAATCAGGCATGCTAGCCCATAAAAGCAAGATGTGTGGGTTCAAATCCTGCTTCGGGCACAATATTTCCAAATGTCATCATCGCCATGGTAGTAGTGTAATACTAATAGGGTATACTTAGTTATTCGTGATTATTTTACGAGACACTATCTTCCACCAACACACCCGCCCTCTAGTGGCCAGGGAAGAACTAATGTTCTTTAATAGCTCACTGTGCAGTGTAGAATAAAGCTAAGATTCCTTCTACGTGGTATGCGATATGCGGCATGCGGTATGCGGTATGCGAATGGGAGGATTCCTTCTATGCGGTAAGCGGCTACCCCCCACCACCACTACCAGATGTTTCCACTCAGCACCCATGTGTGTGACCGTTCCGTAATGATCAGTCACCTCTCCTAATCTAAAACTAATGGACAAGTGCGACTGACGTTTCTATTCACATACCACGTGCCGCATGCCGCATGCTGCACCGATCGCTACAGGGACCGATCGAGTTCCCACATTCGCATTCGCATTCGCATACCGCGTGTAAGGGATGGAGCCCATTGACTTCAAGGTGTTTCGATTATTTGCCGCATTCGCATACCGCATACCGTGTGTAAGTAATCTTAGCTTAACTCATTCAGGATTTATTTACCCCGTCAAATTGTACTGTAATGGTGGTACGTTGTAGGCAGCAGCTGACTGTGAAGCATGCTCTGTGGGAAAGGTCTTATATGTAGATGATTTCCGAAGCCAACTTGCGATCAAGCAGCAGTGCCTGAAGTAATGTTGGATGTAGCAGATGCAAAATAATTGAGTGGATTACTGTTCATAGTGCGTTGACATTAGAAAAGGGAAGTTGCGGCATATTTTTGTTTGTTTGTTTGTTGTTTTACGTCCTAGCAATATTTAAGGTCATAGCAGGATGGGGATTTGCGGCATATGCCTCACTTAGTCTTGTCCGATGCACAGGTGGACACTTAGTTGGGCCTAGTCAAAACAAGTTGACATATATCGATATACAAGGGTCAGGGTATTTACATTATTTGCATTGAATAGCAAACGTGATTGATTGGTGGTAGTTTTCTGCAATGTGTTCATACATTAGTTGCATTGAAGAGTAAAGGTGAGTAATTGAGTGGTGGTCATCATCATCATCATCATCATCATGCTGTCGGTCGCGATGTGACAAAGACTGCTTTCATTACTTGACTGCCGCTCTCCATTTAGCTCTCTGCTGTGAGAGTTGCGTCCATGAGTCGGTCTTAATGTCTCTCAGCTTCAGGTTTCTCTTGATGGTATCCCTGAACCGGAGACGGGGGCGCCCTCTCTTTCTGTAGCCAGAAGACAGTTGAGAATAGAGGATCTGCTTTGGTAGCCTGTCTGATGACATCCTCATGAGGTGTCCAGTCCACCAGAGATTCTTTTTGATCAGAAGATCCTCCATAGAGGGCAGCCCCATCCGTTCGAGTATTTCCTTATTCGTCACTTTGTCCTTCCTTGTTAGTCTCATGATTGAACGCAGATGTCGCATCATGAAGGCATGCAGCTTTTTCACCTGCTGTCTGAGTGGTAGTAGTTGTATGTGATGTCGACAAAAATTGTAGCAATGGCTGCAAGAAGTGTTTAGTAACATATTTACCACAAAAAAGCAAAAAAAAACAACCCAAAAAGCTATTCTCACATTATTCAACCTTCGCTTTTACACGGAATGTAAAAAGCTTACAATCAATTATGTGTTAAATGGCATTTATGACAAAAGCTCATAATTATGAAAATTGTGGCAAATGAAACGAAAAGCTGGGTAGAGGTAATACTAAAAAATAGCTTATGTAGTTCAATGTTTAGGATCCCTCCCTCACCCTCGTCCTAGAATGGTAGAACTGTGGTGTCACTCTAGATTTAGTGTCCCCTATGTTTCTAACACAAACCGGACACAAAATTGAAGTGTTGACTGGGTACAAGAGTGTCAACCGGATTTGAACACCGGGACTTCGAATCCCACAACCAGCTAGACGAGAATCAGACACAACTGGTTCGGTCATGAGTTATAAAAATATCTCCGAACACTTGTAATTTCAGAGATGTGCTTTGAAATTAAATATTTTATCGTTCTTGAATATACCACTGTCCTCTAATAAAGTTGCATAGTTTTGAGTTTCTGCCATTTTACTGAGATGAATATATTAAATTGACTTATAATCTACCTTACGTTAGATTGAAGTAACTTTTATTTTAAATCGCTAAGTTTTGAGATATTTGAAATGCAAGCATGTAAAATTAGTTTGGCAAGCACACCAACAATCTGAACACCACATACTTCAACAGTAACAGGTTCTACTAAACTGTCTCAGTATCCACTTCAATGTGGCAACAGAGACTTAAATAGTCCATCAGTATCTAAGGTAGATATGTAGAACCACTTCTAGATAGCCGGTTTGGTTTTGAACATTTGAAGCTTCATCGGACTATGCAGATTTAAAATCTACACTAAAATCACAGACAAAAAATAAAGTAAATCCAAGATTGTATGCACCCAATTCCCTAGAGTTGTTGACGTGTTTTTCAACTATCTCCTTGGTTCCGCACCACTGCACTCACCATTGTACTCAGCTAGGAGAGGCTCCCACTCCCACCTCAGTTACTTCTCCCTCCCTTTCCCCGCCTAGAGTTACCCCCCTTTTTGGCAATTATATAGAAGTGTATCAGAAGTGCACTTAATGCACATGACGATGAAGCAAGGTGCGGAATGAAAGCCATCCAAACGCCCGAGATAGCCAGCTGCTGGGAGACGTTTGTTGTTTGTTTGTTGTTGTTTTATGTCCTAGCAACATCTAAGGTCATATCAGGGCAGGTACCGACTTGTGACAGTGCACACTCATGGTGACTTTATAGTGCTGCCCTGGGACACCAGGCCGCCAGCACCATGACCTGATATCCCAGTCAGTCACATTAGTCTGACACTGAGACAACCAGTCCTTGCCCTTTCCTAATAATACCGAGCACCAGGCTAGGAAGCGACGAGTATCAATATTTAAGTCATTGGTTTGACTCGACCAGGATTCGAAGCCACAAACTCAATGGTTCAGATCTCCCGGTCTTACCAAACAGGAGACAGACGCCACACTCATTTGGCCACCCTATTTGGTTGCTGGGAGACAGGGAGGGAGAGAGGGTCGATTTAAGTCTTATTACTTTTGCCTCCTTTGCCCGGCAGGGGATTTTAAGGCATGTTCTCAGTTCGTCCAATTGATTTCAAGGCAATTCTTATTTCTGTCAAATCCTATGGCTATCAAATGATTTTCAGGCATGTCTTTTGTGATTTCAAGGCAAGACATTTTTCTGTCAAGTCCTAAGTCTGTTAGGTGATTTCCAGGAAATTCTTATTTCTGCCAATTCCTATATCTGTCAGGTGATTTCCAGACATGGCTTTTGTCTGCAAAGTCCTATCTGAGAAGTAATGGACCAGACGGGATGGCCCAATGAGTTAGAGCGTCCGTCTCCCTTGTTGGTAGATCGTGGGGTCGTTGGGTTCGAACCTGGGTCGAGTCAAACCAAGGAATTTAAAATTGATACTTAGTGCTTCCTAAGCCTGGTGCTCGGCATTTTTAGGATAGGACAAGGACTGGGTGGCTCATAGTCAGTGTCAGGTTACTTGTGACCTTCGCCCCCAACAGAGCCCATATCCTGCCACAATGGATATCACATGGCCATGCTCGGCATTATTAGGATAGGACAAGGACTGGGTGGCTCAGTGTCAGGATACTGTGACTGAGTGGGATATCAGGTCATGGTGCTGGCAGCCTGGTATTCCAGTGGGGCACCACTATAAAGTTGTCATGAGTGCGCACTGTCACAAGTCGGTACCCATCCTGATATGACCTTAAATGTTGCTAGGACGTAAAACAACAACAAACAAACAGACAAAGCCAAGTAATGTCAAGGCTATTCTTATTTTTGGCAATACCTGTATCTGCCAAGTCCACTTTCTCCCAAGTGTGCTTCCACCAAGTCCGCTATATATTGAGTACAATCTCAAGGCAAGTCTTAATTCTACCAAGTCCTGTGTCTGTCAATTTATTTCCAGGCATGTATTTTTCTGCCAAGTCCTGTCGGCCAATTGATTTCAAGGCAATTCATATTTCTGTCAAGTACTGTCTGCCAGGTCTGCTTTCTCCCTAGTGTTTCCTCCAAGTCCCCTATATATTCTGAGACCAATTTTTGCCAATTAATATTTCTATCAATTTCTAGTTCTGCCAATCCCTATACAGGGTATTAAGGAGTGTTCAACGCCCAACCTGGATACTGCATGTAATTTTATATATGTGTACATAGTGCTAACATAACAATCTATTGTTGCCATTTGTTTGTTGTATCTAATTTAAAGAGAGTAGGTCTGTCCTTTGAAGTATATATCGCCACAGGCATCACATGAACCACCTAACGGTTAATTGATGAGGCCTCAAACCCCATACCATATATGAAGTTCTTAACCGCACACATCAACATTGGAATAGGTTGCCAAGTAATAAGAAGAGCACCATCACTTGAGCAATTGTGATTTGCCTTCAAGCCTAACCTGTTTAAGGTAGTTTTTGTTTCTGGCCAATTCAATGTCTCTATCCTATGGCATCATTAACCTAGTTGTAAATATGTCATATATTTGTTTCATTGTACAGTTCCCTAGAAATTCTAGTAGAATGAAGCCTGCTAGTGAAGGTGCTATATTACTCCTTAATTGTCATTTACATCAGCTAGGTATGCAGGTATTGTAGGTATAGCAATACCTCAGGGAGTTTGACGCCCCTGCCTTGCAGAGTTGTAAACCACTGCCTTGTGGTACAGGTTCTTGACAGAACCGAAGGCTAAGGGAGCAAACCCTGAACAGAAAACCATGTCACTGTGGTAGCATTAAGGGCGGTTGATATATGGAACTCCCAACATCTCCTGACCAGCCACTGCAGGGACAAATAGTTTTGCGCCTGTCTTGACATGTTCTTGCCAGTGTGAAACCTCTATTTTCTCCCCGAGAGAGTGCCGCTGGTAACTTGCAAAAGCCAGCAGCACTTCAACACTTTTGCAGGCAGCTTTCATGAAATGAATCTCCAGTGGACTGGACGCCTCATGAGGATGTCATCAGACAGGCTACCAAAGCAGATCCTCTATTCTCAACTGTCTTCTGGCTGTAGAAAGAGAGGGCGCCCTCATCTCCGGTTCAAGGATACCATCAAGAGAAACCTGAAGCTGAGAGACATTAAGACCGACTCATGGACGCAACTCTCACAGCAGAGAGCTAAATGGAGAGCAGCAGTCAAGTAATGAAAGCAGTCTTTGTCGCATCGCGACCGACAGCATGATGATGATGATGACATCAGCTTCATGAACGCCACAAGATATGACAATATATGAAGAGCGCTTTTCCAAAACGCGATAAGTGCCGGTCCATAAAATGAGTTTGCAATGCCAATGCCGGGTTCGTGGTCATGTTTTGGAGAGTAGCTCTTCATATATGTATACTTATATGAAGAGCCCTTTAAATATATGAAGAGCTCTTTACCAAAGCACGATCTTGGAGCTTGACATTGGCATAGCAAGCTCATTTTGTGGATTGGCGCTTATCGCGTTTCGGAAAAGATCTCTTCATATTTGCTATAAATAGCCCTTTCCCAGGAGCTCTTAATGAAGGCGCAATCAAGAAGTGAGTCTGTCCAGCAAATTGCTGTTATGTTTTGCCCCAATACATCGGGGAATTGTTAAGGAAGCAGACCCTTGGACATTTCCAACAGAAACAAACCGAGCGCGTGACGGCTTCCGTTTCGTAATAACAATAAAGACAGCTCCATCATATTTTATCACGGCCCTTAATTATGCGCAGCTATCAATTAAAGCAAATACAGAGAGATACGGCCGTGTTTTCTGGCAGTCCCCTCGTTAGGGGACAAGTAGAAGGTAGGTCATGCTGCTAGGGGTGGGTGGGTCAGCATCCTCTGTTCATTGGGTGATTGGGGTTTTTATGTCTGTGTATGAGCAACGTCTGACGTCATGTCAAGAATGGTAGTGGCCGCGATAGAATACACTGATGGTGGGTTATTGTTGTCGTTTCTTGGGGGTTTTAGGTCTTGGCAACATCTGAGGTTTCATCACGATGAGCACTGACTTGCAACAGTGCGCAGTCATGATGATTTCATAGTGCTGCCATGCTGATAAATCTGGCCGCTGGCACCATGACTTGACATCACACTCAGTCACAGTATTCTGATACTGACTGAGCAAACCAGTCCTTGCCCTATTCTAGTAATGCCAATCGCCAGGCTAGGTAGTATAGAGAGAAGTATAAATTTTGTAAGTCGTCGTTGACTCGGCCGGAGTTTGAACCGACAACCTTGCGAACTAGAAGCCAGTCAGCACTCTTATCTATTCAGGCGTTGCATGTTTTCTACACTGGTGGTGGTTTTATAGTACTGCGAAATTGTGGTATCATGCTGCTAATGCCATGCTCTGATATCCCCTTAGCCAGGAAAACAATCAAGTTCAACATGGCGTACTTGATTAACGTCCCCTTTTCCGCTATTAAAGTCAATACTGAGCCACAATGTGGATCGGTTGTGATCAGTTCTGTGTTGGTTATTATTTTTGTCGGCGCATTCTCTGAATTCGTGTAATGAAACGTGGGGAGAGGCCTGAATTTGCGGGGAGGAGGGGGGGGGGGGAGGTTACTGAGGGGGGGGGGGGAGGTTACTGAGGGGGGGAGCTTAGGGTACAACAGTAGGGTGTGCCTTCCTCGTGAGCAAACAGAGAATCGCCAATGTGTCTTTTAAATATATTTGCTTCGCATTCAATGATTAAGCGCGAGAAATGTCAATAGTGGACAATCGGCCTTCCTCATTCCACTGCTTCTTGCCTGGACATAGTAACTAGGTAGGGATGCGTATCAATGTTTTGATTCATTGGTTTTGATTCAGCTGGGAGGCGTGAATCCAGAGTTGTTAAAATCCCATGACCTGCCACAGCACAAGTGGGAGCTCAGCTCATTCGGCCATCCGGTTTGATTTGCTTTCTACTTCCGATATCTTTCCGTTGTGTTATTCTTGTTCAAACAAAACTGGAATGAAATGAAATTAATATGGCAGTTTTTTTAAAACTCTAGCGTTTTCAAGGACGTTCCCGCGTGGCAGTGTTTTTCCAAGCATACATTAAATAAAAGAGATTAACTTAAAATGGCCGTTTTGTTTCGCGTCGCTTATGATATCCCAGTGCCCTGCTTTCAGTTTCTAAAGGCTTAGTCACACCTTACCGGATTGGGGTACCGCTGTCCGTTGAAGTACGTCAATGTCCGTTTTATATATGGTACGAATCTGGCATGTCCGTTCTCTGTCCGGTGGTGTCCGGTGTGCATGGTGGCAAATTTTGAAAATGCACAAAACTTGTACCAGACACCACCGGACTGACGTGTATGGTTGGTGTCAGTTTTAAGTCTGTTTAGTCCATTTTGTCCGGTTCATGTCTGGTACCCATCCTTTACTTCTCCCGTTTGCTTCCTGCAGAGTCCATTGATGGTGTTGCGGGAATTCAGTCAGTATATGTTTTTGGCACGTCTGTGAATAGTCCGGTATGTGTCCAGTTGATGTTTGGTCTGTCCGTTAGACATTCAGTTGTCATCCTTTTATCGTCCGGTGGGTATTCATTAATGTACGTTCCTTGTCCATTTAGCATCCGTTTCGTATGGCAGAAAATGCAACATTTCGACACATTTCGGTAAATTCTGATACTGAACACCACCGGACTAGGAAATTATTTGTCCGGTTGTGCCCGGTACTCAATCTGGTAAGGTGTGACAGGCACTTAAGGAAAGCTAAAATAAATCCAAATTACAATGATAGATTTAGCCTCCACTCCTGTCAATATGGCTCTGCAATCTTCTTTTAATATAATTTAGTTGAATTAATGACATTAAAATGATAGTTTCATTTTACTATTATTTCATTAATAGCGCATCGTGTGGTCTTCTATAAATACACAATTACAATCCACGAATAAAATTGAAAATAAAAATTTTAGATTTGCTGTAATATAGTTATCCTTCCTTAGAAGTTAGATTCCTGCTTAAAATTGAATAATCAGATGAAAGCATCGAATAACTGGAACCCAAACAAATTGCATAGGGTTGCTAATACATATATGTAGTTAATTTAGAAACTATTGCATTCATTAATGAGACTGTCTCAAAAGGTGCTGAGCAACATGGGACAACACTTTATCCATTTTAACGATCAGCATACTATCTGCTTCTGCATTTGCTCAGGATAAACTGATTTGTTTTTAACATGGTGTTTCATAATCCCAATAGAATACATATTGATTTGAAGCAAATGTCCTAGTGTTTTCAGTGTAACCGTTCTTGTGCTGTTTTGTGTCATTCATTACATTGGAAAAAAAAAAAAGAAGAGTTATCCCCTTTTGAGACAGGCTCATATTGCAGCTTTGTCTTTCATTTATTAGGTTTGAAACTTGGTAATCAACCCGGTGGCACCACCTCTCGAGGACCCTCAGCTTCCCCAAACTGGAGGCTTCTCCCATCACTCACCGCTCAAGCATATTTATATTGAAATGGAGACAGAATTTGAGATATAAACAATATAATATATGTATATATGTGTGTGGGGCGCATGGAGTGGCGCCACCTGGTGGTGGATAATAGAGGCGTGCAGGCGCCTGCTGTGTGAACAGTGCGGAGATTGCCTCATCGACTCTCCGCCCACCCCCGCCCCCGCCCAAATCACCCCCCCCCCACACACACACACACGCGCTCCCCACCCCATACCCAACAGCCGAACGAACGCGATATCTGTTTGTGAAAACGGCCGGCGGGGACGGGACGTGGAGGCGGCACACAGTGTGGGTCTGTGTGTGTCGGGGGTTTGAGGGGGAGCGGAGGGGGACGGTGGGACGGCAAGGGGGGGGGGGGGCATTGGGGCCGGCCCACCGGGAGGGTGGGCGGGCGGTCTCTGGCGCGTCGCACCAACTTCTCGGCGATCGCCTGAACCGGAAATAGGGTCCCATCAAACTGCGCCTGCGCACTCGGGAAATGGTTTTCCTACGGTTAGAAATGCGCGCGCATTCAGGGCCATATTCGTTCTAAAGCAAATATATAATATAATATACTGCACAGCTGCATAGTCCGATGTCAAATTTTCCAAATCAAAGCAATCATCTAGATTTAGTTCTACATATCTGATTGTACTGTTGTCCTTATTGAAAATGTGTTGCCACACAGCAGGAGATATTGAGGTAATTTAAAAGAACATTATTACTGCAGAGGGCCTTGAGTGTCGGGGCGTTGACATGCTTACCAAAATTAAGTTAGCATGTTTGAACTTCAAATATCTCACAAATAAAAGTTACTTCACACCTAAAGTAAGGTAGATTATGTCGATCGAGATATATGTATCTCAGAAAACGACAGAAACTCAAAACCATCGGACCATGCAACTTTAAATAATGGCTTCTGAATTGAACCGAGGGTATTGGTTAGTTGGTTGGTTATTGGAGTTTACCTATTGACAACATCTAAGGTTACATCAGGACCAGAGAGTATTGGTGTTGTGTCCTGTTTGGCCTTGGAGTGATTCTGTGAGTTGAACTAAGTGCAGTTATATTTTGTTTTCTCTTTTTTTTTTTAGTACAGCACGCCCACTATCACCCCCTCCCCCTCCCGCCTGCAGTCAGTGCATTATTTTCCCGCCAGGTTGTGTTATTTAGGAGCGTACGGGTCAAATTCATTTTCCCTCGGCTACAGAAAACAATCACCCACTTTACTTCACCGTGGCACCCACGTGTTTTGTTGTTGTTGTTTTTGTTTCCTTTCTCTCTCTATATTTTGCCTTATTTGTAGGTGGGCGGTTGTTTTTATTACGCTTGTTATTGGAATTTTTGCTTCCATGTTTAATAAAGGTTTTTATTTATTTATATCTTATGCTCTGGAGGCTATTTCTGGTGGGGGTGGGGGGGGGCAAGGCGGGAAACTAATGGCCCTGTCACATTACAACGTTTCGGCCCAACGAGCGTCGACGCGTGCTGACGTGTTGCAATTTTGGGTGAAACGTCGGTACATCTCCGGTACGTTACCGGTACGTTACCGGGGCGTTTCCGGCGCGTCGGTACATAGCAACGTGTGAATGCAGACGTCGGCGGCCGTCGGCGCGCGTCAGTTCGGGGTGAAAGTTTTGTGCTTGCACAAAACTTTCGGCGCGGACCGACGAGCGCCGACGTTTTGGAGGGGGCATTACGGACATGTTAGCAACACGTTGAACCCGTTTGGGGCGCGCCGGCTGAACGCTGGCAGGACGTTGATCAACGTCGGTTAACGTTGGCATTTCTTTTGCCAAACTGCGAGGGTTCCGTCGGCGCGTCTGCAACATCCCGCCAGCGGATTCCCAGCGTGCCATCAGCGTGTTATCGGCGCGTTGTCGGCTCTCCTCCAGCGTTTCTCAGCGCGTTGGTCGTGTTGCCGGCGCGCCTGGACGCGCTGCTGGCGCGTCCTGACGTGTTGGGGGCGGGTGTGTACGGGTTCACACAATACTAATACGATACCAACTCGCTGCCTCCACGCCGTCAATGCGCCGACAGCGCGCCGACAACACGCTGACAACACGCTGAGAACACGCTGGTGGCTTGTTGACACTTTCGTCCGCCGCGCGTCGAACCTCGTTGGCTGCGCGCTAATACCATGCTACTAACACGTCCAGTTTTCTCCCAAAACGCCGAAAAGTTGGACGTCTCTTGACGGGTTGCAAATATTTTGTGCGTTGCCGGCACGCCGGCAGAAACGTTGTAATGTGACAGGGGTATAAGGCCCTGTCACACTACGACGTTTCTCACCAACGCGCTTCGACGCGTGCCGACGGGTTGGGTTTTTGTTCAAAACGTCGGTACACGTCCGGCGCGTTACCGGCGCGTCGGTACATAGCAACGTGTGAATGGACACGTCAGCGCGCGTCGAGCCACTTTTATGGCCCTGTCACACTACGACGTAACGACGTCGACGTAGGGAGAACGTGAAGAACGTTGAACTTCTCGGCGTAGTATGCAAATTTGGGCACAAGTTGAACGTGGATGCAGCATAGTGGATGAGAGCGTAACGTCGGTAAAGCGTAGTGATACCGTCATTCAACGAGAGAGTTCAACGTAATGATGCTCACGGAACATTATGAACGTTATTCCATCGCCAGAAGAACGTTATGTGACGTTAGCTATGTCATGAGACGTTGAACGTATGTTGAATGCATGTTCTCCTGACGTTCTCCTGACGTTCTCCTGACGTTCTCCTGACGTTCTCCTGACGTTCTCCTGACGTTCTCCTGACTTTCCCATTACGCCGCATGGACGTTTCCACCGGTTTTAATGTGGGTCAACGAGTGGAACGTAGTGGAACGTAGTGAGGAACGTTTGCCTAACGTCCGTTTAACGTCATTGACGTTCGCTGAACGTGAACAGAACGTACGACGAACGTAAACCCTTACGTTCGACCTACGTCAAAACTTTTGAACATGTCCAAAACATCGACGTAACTCGACGTAACACGACGTAATGTGACGTAGCTCGATGTCAGTCTAACGTCATTATGACGTCATCATAACGTAATCCAACGTACATCAACGTAATGACGAAATATCATCACGTTAGGCTCACGTTCGCTCATTACGTCATAGTGTGACAGGGGTATAAGGTTTTGTGCTTGCACACAACTTTTGACGGGCCGCAACGCGCGGTAGCGTGTTGGCGGGCGCGTTACGGACGCGTTAGCAACACGTTGACACACGTTGGCGGCGCGCCGGCAGAACGCTGGAAGACCGTTGATCAGTGTCAGTTAACGTTGGCTTTTTTTCCCCCAAAATGCGACCGTTCCGTCGGCGCGTCCGTAACGTCCCATCGACAGGTAGTGGGCGCGCTATTGGCATTGCTCCAGCGTATCTCGGCACGTTGGACGTGTTGCCGGCGTGCCTGGACGCATTGGCCGCGCGGTGTGGATGCGCTGTGGGCGCATCCTAACGTGTTGCTGGTGGGTATGTACGCGTTGACACGGTACTAACGCGACACCAATGCGCCATCAACGCGCCGACAGCGCGCCGACAGCGCGCCGACAGTGCGCGACAACACGCCGATGGCACGCTTGGAACCCGCTGGTGGGACGTTGACATGTTGTTCTGCCACACGTCGAAACGCGTTGGCTGCGTGCTTATAGCACGCTACTAACACGCTGCGCCGCGTCAAACTTTCTCCCAAAGCGCTGAAGAGTTGGACGCGTGCCGACGGGTTGCAAATATTTTGCGCATTGCCGGCGCGCCGGCGGAAACGTCGTAGTGTGACAGGGCCTTAAAACCACTAGGTGTGCCCACACAAGAAGCGTGAAATGTGTCTGGGTTAGTACGGTGGGTATGGGTGTGTGTGTTGGGGGTGGGGAGAGGAGGGGGTATGTGCCTACTAGGTCGTGGCTGTAGGGCTGTAGCATGCTCTCAATAGTTTGTGTAAAACATGGCCTTCGTTTCCTAGATTTATTCCAGCAGAGCAGCTGGAACAGGCCACATTGATAAGGATGCTGCACTAACAACTGGCACCCAATGTATCAATCAATTGTAATACTTCTACTGTCGAGAGGTTAGTTTATGTTGGTTTTGATTGATTGATTGGTGGTTGCTTTACGCCGTGTCGGCAGCATAGGCCATACTCACGGCGAGAAATGTTTGGTTTTGTTCAGTTTATGTTGGTAGAATAGGTATGGGGACATTATTCAATAAATAATCTACAGTTAGTAAAAATAAAAACAATTAAAAATGGGCCTGATATGGGTTTTCCCGGTAAGAGAATCCTCGCCCTACCCCAAAAATGTCTAATCTATAATGGAAAACGTGTATATAGGGCTGGAATACCAGTACTCTGGTGCAGACAAAAGACGTTATTCAATAAATAGACTACATTTACTAAAAGAACATATCAAGAAAATGGGCGTGATACTTGATAAGCAGCTAACATCAGCTAACATCAGCTAACATCAGCTAGCATCAGCTAACATCAGCTGACATCAGCTATATCAGCTAACATCAGCTAACATCAGCTAACATCAGCTAACATCATCTAACATCATCTAACATCAGCTATCATCAGCTAACATCAGCTATCTTCAGCTAATGTCAGCTAACATCAGCTAACATCAGCTAACATCAGCTAACATCAGCTAACATCAGCTAACATCAGCTAACATCAGCTAACATCAGCTAACATCAGCTAACATCAGCTAACATCAGCTAACATCAGCTAACATCAGCTAACATCAGCTAACATCAGCTAGCATCAGCTAGCATCAGCTAACATCAGCTAATATCTCATATATATACCAGAGGGACATTGCGTAATTGACTAGATAATGTTGATAACCCATTTTCTGTTGGAATATCTATTAGAATACTCGATAGCATGCCCGGTCTTATACCCCTGTCACACTACGACGTAACGAGCAAACGTAAGCCTGACGTGATGACGTTTCGTCATTACGTTGACCTACGTTGGATTACGTTATGATGACGTCAGAAATTACGTCGAGCTACGTCACGTTACGTCGTGTTATGTAGGCGTGCGTCAAGGTTTTGAACCTGTTCAAAACTTTCGATGTGATGCGAACGTAAGGGTTTACGTTCGCTGTACGTTCTGTACACGTTCGGCGAACGTCAATGACATTAAGCGGACGTTAGTCAAACGTTCCTCACTACGTTCCATTGCGTTCCACTCATTGACCCACATTAAAGCCGGTGGAAACGTCCATGCGGCGTAATGGGAACGTCAGGCGAACGTCAGGAGAACGTCAGGAGAATGTGCATTCAACGTACGTTCAACGTCT
Source organism: Branchipolynoe longqiensis (assembly GCA_030323885.1). Taxonomy (NCBI): domain Eukaryota; kingdom Metazoa; phylum Annelida; class Polychaeta; order Phyllodocida; family Polynoidae; genus Branchipolynoe; species Branchipolynoe longqiensis. The sequence goes on along the minus strand of CM059196.1, from coordinate 45,216,907 downwards.
CATGATGTATATAACGTCACATAACGTTCTTCTGGCGAGGGAATAACGTTCATAACGTTCCGTGAGCGTCATTGCGTTGTCCTCTCTCGTTGAATGACGATATCACTACGCTTTACCGCCGTTACTCTCTCGTCCACTATGCTGCATCCACGTTCAACTTGTGCCCAAATTTTCATACCACGCCAAGAAGTTCAACATTCTTCACGTTCTCCCTACGCCGACGTCGTTACGTCGTAGTGTGACAGCCCCATAAGCGAAATGTTATCATTCTGGCTAGGCTGATTTTACACCATGATTATTTTCTGAAATACATTCATATTTTCATTGGTGCTTCTCAAATGGCCACCCATCCAAGTATTGATGAGACTCAAATATTACTTATCCATTCCTGATTTTGGATGTTTTAAACTTGTCTCAGGATATTTATCACACCGTTTATTCCCAGGTTCTCACCCACCAAGTACTGACGAGCCACAATGGTCCTGGACTTCCAGCGCTCCAAAATGATATTGCTTTATTTAACATACCAGACAGACATTGCGTAATTGATTAGATAAGGTTGATAACCCATTATCTGTTGGAATATCTCTTAGAATACTCGAGAGCATGCATGGTCTAATTGAAATGTCATTAGTCTGGCTAGGCTTCCCGTCATCATCCAACACCTTCTTCGACCTGGCTACCTCCTTCCCAGCATCCGTGCAGACTGCCTTGAAGACGTTTTCGAAACGTCTGTAGGAGAGGAAATTACTGGCTGCTGTAAGCAGCGCAATTCCCCCATCCATTTCCTTGCACAGCGACGAGAACTTGTTCTTTGTCATCATCCTATTTGCTCTAGGCGTGATGGCAGCAAGAGCCGAGTGTACAGCCTTGTGTACGATGTGCAGGACCCCTTCAAACCTTTTACGGTCCTCACTCAACTTGACATCGCTATCCATCTCTTTGATGGCCGATTCCGGGATCCCTTTGATCCCCGTGAACTTTTCTGCCAGCTTCATAATCACTTCCGCCAACTTGAAAGTATTGAAGTGGCCCTGAATGGTCTTCCTCATCATGGTGGTGGTCTGGATCGTCTTCCTCTTAAGTGTCTTGCACTTCTTGACCACCTTGCCACTGAGCGTGGCGTATTTAACCACCCGCTGGCTGTCCAAGTCAGAGTTTGTTGACAACGAGTCTGATGACGAGTCCGAAGAAGAAGATTTACTCTTCTTACTCTTCTGAGACTTCTATTTCTTACTTTTCTTCACCAGTGGCTTCTTCTTATGTGTCCTGGTGAACTCATCCCCATCAGATGACTGTTCTTTCTTTTTATGCTTGCACTTGTGCGCAACCACAACAACTTCTTCAGGCGACTCATAGTCCAAGGAGTCCTGATATTTGGACAAACCCAGCCTTAGTAGCGTGCGGTCTAGCGGGGAGCATCTTCTCCAGCTTGAGTTGGACAAGCCACATCAGTCATGCATTTAGGTCAGCCAGGCCAGGCTCAGAGCCCCTCCACCTCCTCAGAATCCCTTTGTTCTGGTGACCTTTGTACACGTACTGGTGGTGACGGGTCTTCATCTTCACTGAGCTCTCGGGGTGCATCAGCTTTACTCTGCTTCGTCGCCATAGCTGGGAGTCTGCAAAACACCAAAACCAAAGGTTAGGCATTATCCCAGGTGAAAATCACACAGGTAAATAATGCAAAATAATACCAAGCGTGCACCATGGTGTTAAATCCGCATTTCAACCATTTTTAACACAGGTGTGTGGGAATTTGACTGTCGCAGCTAAAGGTATGGACAACCAACCGAAACCAAATGAGGGGTAGGGACCAGTGTAGCGGTCCCTCCCACACTCTCTGTCCCGTAAACTTCTTCCACCTGTGGCTTTTATTGCCAACAAGTTGAAGAAAATACTACCGGACTCGGAGGTACACCTAATAACAATTGGGGAATCTTAATGAAACCCAGGAATAAATCCTGATGATGAAAATGGCTTCTGCCAAACATCTCCCCGTTCGGCAACAGGTGTCATAAAAAACAATGGCTGCATTGTTCTAATGATGTTGTGACACATCCTAATTAGCTGTAAAACAGTAAATATTCAATGAAAAGTTACAAAACTTTGTGTATGTGAATGATAACATGAACAACCATAACATCACCAGTTAACATGGTACTAAGCTGATTGGTTTAGTAGTTAATGTAGAAAAACTGCCAGAGCTACTCAACAAACGTCCTCCCATTGTGAGTAGATTATGCTAATTGCTGGACCTGGATGTGCTTCCTTCTCCCTGGGCTACGAGTAGCCAGAGGCGTAGTACCAAGGTAAAACAAAAAATATATATATATATATATGACAGCGGCATATTTGTTTGTTTGTTGTTGTTTTACATCCTAGCAACATTTAACTTCTAAGGTCATATCAGGATGGCTACCAACTTGTGACAGTGCGCACTCATGGCAACTTTATTGTGCTTACGCACTGGGAAATCAGGCTACCAGCACCATGACCTGATATCCCATGAGTCACATTATCCTGACACTAAGTGAACCAGTCCTTGCCCTATCCTAGTAATCCAGAGTGCCAGGCTAGGAAGCGACAAGTATACCTTTTTAACTCATTGGTTTGAGTCGACCGGGGTTCGAACCCGTGATCTCATGGGTTCGGATCCCCCGATCTCCCAAAACAGGGGATGGACACTCAACACATTTGGCCATCCAGTCTGGTCCCAGGGGCATGTTGTATGCATATATACATTATATATATATATATATATATATATATATAGGTATATGAGCTTGGTCGTCAGTCCATGCCGTAAAACAAATGGAGTCAATGTCATAAAAGGACACCCTCCCGTCGTCCAGAATTGGCGGGAACATGAAGGCTATACGTAATGCCCGGCACACATCTCCCATATATGCTCTAAAACTGCCCGTTTCGCGATTAAGTTTTAGTTTTAGTCGTTAGGTGTGAACCCCCGTAGCACACCAGAGCATTGCGATTCACGACTTAAAACTCATTTTTAGTGCTTAAAACACGAATCGCAAGACATCCGAAAAATGAATCGGCCAGTTTTATGTCGCGAAATGGGACGGGTCGGGTTGTGAAACGCAGTCAGTTTTAGCGTGTGAATCGTATACGGGAGGTGTGTGCTGGGCATAAGGCGATAAAGTATGATGTTCCGGTCTGCGCATGCTCACTGTGCGAACAAGTATCCGGTGTGCACGCGCATGTGTAGAGTGCATGAGTGCGCATCGTGTGTGTGTGCTCATGCAGAGTGACAGAGACATGATTGTGATTCGTGTGAATATATATTTTGAAGTATGTGCTGAGTTGTTTTGGGAGTAAGACACGATGGTGGGGCGTGGGGGGCGGGGGTTAAGAGACCGATAAAATAGGGCTAACATGAGAGTAGAGGTGTGAACATGGAGGAGGGGGGGTGGGGGTGGGGAAGAGGATGGGTGGGGGAAAAGGAGGAGAAGCGCCGAGTGGGTAGGAGGGGAGAGATGTAGGTGGGGACAGGAGGAGGGGAGAGGTGGGGAGAGGGCCGGGTGGGCAGGGGTGGGGATAAGAGAAGGGTAGGGTGGAGATGAAGGAGAAGAGATGAAGGATGTGTGAGAGGAGGTGGTGAGACTGAGAGGGAAGAGGGGTTGGGGAAAGGACGTTAGACAAAGGGAGAGGTGGCGGGTGGAGAAGAAGGGGAGGAGTGGATGGAAAGATTGATTGATTGGTGGTTGTTTTACGCCGTGTCGGCAGCATAGGCCATATTCACGGCAAGACATGTTTTTTTTTGTTCAAACCATCGCTTTTACATGTAAAAGCAGACAATCAAGTATGTGCCAATAGACACTCATTAAATTAGAAAGCTCACAATCATATATTTTTGGTCAAGGGAAACAAATTCCCATAGAAAAAGAAAAGTTTTATTAATAATTGCTAGAATCTATTTAGTAAGCTATATGAGGTGGTACAGTCCAGCTGCCCTCAAAAAGGCTAAAATGTTTTCCTGTTTTACCTTAGTAAAAAGGTCATGTATACTGTCTGCAGTGTAGAACTGTTGGCGCAGGGCCAAAAAATCAACGCATCTTAGTAAAATGTGTTTGAGTGTCAGTGGGGACTGACACCCAATACATTCAGGAGGAGGTTCCCCCTTGAGCAGAAAAGCATGTGTAAGCCACGAGTGGCCAAGGATGGAAAGAAGAACACAGGTTGGGAGAGGGAAAGGCACAAGTAAATCTGGACATAAGATGGGAGAGGTGGGGTGTGGCGCGACGGGTAAAGGCACGGGTAAAGGAAGGGGGAGAAAGATGGGGATCAGGTGTGGAATGGGTTAAATGAGAGGAGAGGAGGGAAAGTGTGGGGAAAGGGTTGTAGGGTAGCGGTAGGGGTAAAGACATGAAGAGGAACTGAGATGTAGGAGATATAGGGAGAGGGTGGGAAGGGGTGAGGATGGAGGAAGGACAGGAGGGGAGAGGTGCGGGAAATGAGAAGAGGAGAAGAAGATAGAGAATGCGAGGGGAGAGGGGAAAAGGAGAGTGGTGGAGAAGGGTAAACAAGGGGACGACTTAGAAGCGGAGAGGTGGGGAAAGGGTGGGGCTGAACAGGAGTAAATGAAGGAAGAGAAGGGGAGGGGACAGTCTGTAATCAGAGGAGCTGGAGTGGTGTAGTAGTCGGATGGAGATGAGGAGAGCATTTGGAAGTGAGTTGGGTGGGAGGCGAATGATATGGGGAAAGAAGGGGAGGGTATGTGGATGGGGGGTGTATGGGAGCGGTGAGGGGAGGGGTAGGGGAGGAGGACCAGACGGATCGAAGAGGGAAAGGACGAGGGGACGGGGATGGCGAGGAGATAGGCCTGGAGGTGGGAGGGGAGAAGAAGTGGAAGGGGAGGTGGATGGGGTGGGATGGGAGGAGAAGAGGGTCGAGTGGAGAGGGAGGAGGTGTGCACTGAGAACATCGGCGAAGCGTCATCCATCACAGAAGGTGGGGGGGGGGGTGTACGGGGTGCAATGGGGGGGTGGAGCAGGGAGGGGAGGGGAGGGAGGGAGGGAGGAGGGGAGGTAGGGAGGGAGGGAGGAGGGGAGGGGAGGGAGGAGGGGAGGGAAGGAGAGAAGGGTGTGCGCGGAGAGGGGGGTGAGGGGCCGAAGGCCGAGGGCTGAAGGTGGAGGGCCAGCCAGCCTCCGCCCAACAGCTGAATTATGACAATATGGAAAACGTATCTGGCCGCGACACGCCGCCTTGCCCCCCGACGCCACCGGAACCAGATGCAACTGGCGGGTTGTAACGGGTAGACGAATTAATGGCACGGCGCAGATTAAGCGGTGCGACGGGTGATACATTTCACCCGGAGCGGATGTTGTTGCATTAGTGGCGCCACCAGCTTTCGACGGCCGCTTTGTTATTGTCGCTGGGAGTGGTGAAGATGGGATTGTGTTGTTGGTGGTGGTGTAGTTGTTGTTGTTGTAGTTGTTGTTCTGGCTTAAACTGAGGAGACTAGGTATGATGAATTTTAATTGCACACACGGAATTGGAGACAGGAGGAAAATAGGATATGACCGGACATGAATAAACGATGAATGCACGCGGTTACATAAATGGATGAGGTGACTAGGCTGGATGTGTGTCTACTTGCCTGCGTGGTGTGTGTGGTGTGTGTTGTGTGTGTCATGTGGGTGGTATGTGTGTTGTGTGTGGTGTGTGTAGTGTGCATGGAGTGAGTGTTGTGTGTGGTGGTTGCATGGTGCGTGGTGTGTGTGGTGTGTGGCATGTGCATGCGGTGTGTGTGATGTATATGGTGTGTGCAATGTGTATGTGTGGTCTGGTGTGTTCTTATGCGTACGTCCTGTGTGCGTGGTGAGTGGTTTAGTGTTATGTGGTGTATGTTATGTGGTGCATCTTCTGGTGTGTGTTCTATATGGTGGGTATGGTGTGTGGAGGATGGTGTGTGTGGGGTCTGTGGTGTTAGCAATGTGTGCATGTGGTGTGTGTGAGGTGGTGTGTGTTCTGTGGTGTGTGATGCAAGATATGTTGTGTGAAGGATGGTGTGTGTGGTGTGTGGAGCATGGTGGGCGTGGTGTGTGGAGCATGGTGTGTGTGGTGTGTCTGGGTAGGACTGTGAATTCCCTTCCTTGGCCGAGTGTCGTGTACTAGCGGAGTCTTTGGCGCCGGTGTTGGTTCTCCCTCTGTGGAATGATGTGTGTGGTGAGGTGTGTTATGTATGGTGTGTGTCTGTGGTATCTGGTGTGGTGTGTTGTGTGTGGTGTGTTGTGTGTGGTGTGTGGTGTGTCTGACGTGTAGATGAACCTGGGATTGGTACCTGTGTTGGTTCTCTCTGTGTTGAGTGATGTGTGTGGTGAGGTGTGGTGTGTTATGTATGGTGTGTTGTGTGTTGTGTCTGATGTGTAGATGAGCATGGGTTTGGTGCATGTGTTGGTTCTCCCTGTGTTGCGTGATGTGCGTGGTGAGGTATGTTACGTTATGTGTTGTGTATGTGTTCTGTGTGTGTGATGTATCTGCGGGCCGACTGGCATCTACACGAGCCTGTGTTTGGTGCCTGTGTTGCCGGATGTGTTCGGTGTGATGTGGTGTGTGTGGTGGGGGGTGGGGTGTGTGGTGTGTGCGTATAGATGAGCCTGTGTTTGGTGGCTGTGTTGGTTTTGCCTGTGTTGATGGATCTGCGCATTGTGTTGTGTTGTGTTGTGGTGTGTGTAGTGTGTCTGGTGTGTCTGGTGTGTGCAGTGTGGTGTGATGTGGTGTCTGGTGTGTGTGTGGTGTGTGTGGCATTGTGTGGTGTGTCCACAGCCCGACTAACATATAGGCAAACCTGTGTCTGTAGCAGGCAGGTGGGTGCCCCTGTGAAGCCGCCCGTGGACTGGTGAGTGATAAGGGTCAGATAGAAGCACTTTGAGCTTCTGTAAAAGCTTTCCATTATTTGCCTGCATCTATTCTGCCTGCTTTACTTTCCTGCCGCTCACGGATGTAGGTCAGACTAGCTTCCAGCAAAGTCCACCTTAGAACCATACACATATCCTGCACGAGCCGGAACCAGCTGACAGTCGTCTGTCATCAATACCCAAACTAGAACCAGCAACCTGGATACCATAATAATTATATATACAGTAAAACCTCTCTAAATCGACCGACCATGGGATCGACTTTACATGGTCGTTTTGGGGAGGTGGTCGATTGAGGGATTAGTTTTTTTATTGTTACAATGGTATCGTCTGGGCAATCTCGTTTGGGACCCAAATAAAGCAATTGATATAGCGGAGGGGTGGATCTGTGGAGGTGTTCGGTTAGAGAGGTTTTACTGTACAGTAAAGCCTCTCTAAATCGACTGACCATAGAACCGACTTTATATTGTCGATTTAGGGAGGTGGTCGATTTAGGGAGTTTTTTTATTGTTAAAATGCTATTGTATGTGCGATCGTTTGGGACCCAAATAAAGCGATCGATACAGTGGAGTGGTTGATCTGTGGAGGTGGTCACTTTTTGAGAGGCTTTAATGTATATTTCCTAGTTATCCTTGCTGGCATGTTGTACATCTTTGCTATTGAGGGCACAACTCATCCATATCGTTGCAATCCTCGATATGATTGACATACTTGATATCATTGATGTACAAATTATGCTTGATAACTACACCATTGATATAATATCTACCGTTGGCATCCATAGCCCAGTTGCCACTCTTGATGGTTATGAGATCCTAGATATTCTAGGTATCCTAAATCTAGATAGAGATTGCATACTCGATATTTTTCATCTCTTTGACATCACTGAAAAGCTGTATATTCTGCATATTATTTAATATTCTTTATATTCCTAATATCCTTAATAGTTTTGAAATCCTTGATATCGTGGATATATCTGGTAACCTTAATAGACTTGATGTCCTTAATATACTTCATATCGTTAACATACTCGATATCCTTAACACACTTGATATCCTTAATATATTCGATATTATTAATATATTTCAGGTCCTTACTATATTTTAGATCCTTAACATATGTTATATCCTTAATATATGTTTATATCCTTAATATATGTTATGTTCGTATTATATGTGATATATCTAATATATTTGATATCCTTCAAATACTTCAGATCCGTACTATATTTGACACCCTCCATATTTTGTATCCCTAACATATTTGATATCCTTAATATAGCTGATATCCTTAGTATAGCTGATATCCTTACATTGTATTCAATATCATTGAAAATGTTGTTATTCCAGATATCCCTGACCTACTTGCTATCCTGGTTGCCCCTAATAATAGTAATATCCTTGACATCCTTGATATCTTTGCTATCCTTGCTATCCTTGATATCATTGATATCCTAGAAATCCCTGCTACAAGCCCTCAGCTTACACATAACACTGTAGTGGTCGTTCCATTATATTCCAGCGGCTTGTGCAGGTGTCATCCCGGTAGCGGGGCCTCTGTATGCTGGTGGGAAGACCACCTGCGAAGATGGATGTGGGATCAGAGACCGCACTCCATACAAGCACCTACATACACCGCGACACTCCCAGCGTATTAGACCTGCATGGTGCCACTGCATGCATGAGCCTCACTTTGGGTGGCAGCGACAAAGGTCAGCTGTGTGGATCATAACTCCTACCTGAGTGATCGGGTAGGGCTAAGCAGGCCATGGAGGAGCCCTGCAATAACTGAAAGACCTGCTGTACATGGGATTGGCAGTATGTGGTATTGCGTATGCGGGTATTGCGGTACCTCTGATGCCTTAGCTACCGCTGATACCTTAGGTGCTAAAATACCTCAGGGAGTTTGATGCCCCTGCCTTGCAAAGTTGTAAACCACTGCCTTGTTGTACAGGTTCTTGATAGAACCAAAGGCTAACGGAGCAAACCCTAACAGAAAACCATGTTACCATGGTAGCTTTAAAGGCGGTGATAAATGGAACTCCCAACATCTCCCGACCAGCCACTACAGGGACAAATAGTTTGTGCCTGTCTTGACGTGTTCTTAATGGGGTAAGACCTATATTTGCTCCCTGAGAGAGTGCGCTGGTAACTTGGAAAAGCCAGCAGCACTTCCAACACTTTGCAAGCAGCTTTTATGAAATATACAACCACACAAAATGGAAAGTGGTCATTAAGTAATGAAAGCAGTCTTTGTCGCATTGTGACTGACATCATGAGCATGATGACCTGGGATTGAATAATGTATTAGTCCACATAATAGTCAGTGGAACAGTCCGATGAAAACATCAAATTTTCAACACAAAAGTAATTATCTAGATTTGATGTATCTAACTTAGATACTGGTGCACTTATTAAATATTTCTCACCATTTAGAGGGGAATACTGAGGCAATTTGATAGAACCTGTTACTGCAGAAGCCTACGGTGTCAGAATTTATCATGCTTGCCAAATAAAATTGTGCATGGTTGCACTTCAAATATCTCAAAAATAGCTATTGAAAATGAAAAGTACTTCAAACTATAATAAGGTAGATTATAATGATCAATCTAATATATTTATCACAGAAAATGACAGAAACGCAAAACCATCGGACTATGCAAATTTAAATAGTACCCATAGAGGCTTTGCTACTCAGATGATGTTGTACGATTGTTGGTGTTGTTGTAAGTGCAAGTTTATTCGCCCACCAAATACAGTTATGTATGCCATTGCTGGATATTACAGTTATGTATGCCATTGCTGGCATGGGCACAGGCAACGAGAAAATAGAGGTATGAGAACCAGAAGTGTATTCCCTGACCGGCAAGGTTATTAGCCGGCAGGATAGCCTTTATTCAGTCTGGATGTGTTTTAGTCACAAATGAAGTCTGGCACCAGGATGAAGTTATGTATGTAGAATACATGATTACAAAATGCTGATTTCCAATGAACAATATTACAAGTATACGCAGACGTATATGATGACAATTTCAATGAACAAGGACAAAATACCAAATAGCTTATATTGCTTAGATATAACGGAAGAGACGCCAAGCCAAAAGCTGCCAATCCAAAAATTGTAGTTTAAATAACAGATTTTTACCTGAAAATAATTGTAATTCTCACTAATTCCGCTTCTCATATGATCATAAGCTTATGGAACAATGAACAAATAAGTAAGAATATAAACAAATTAACTTTTTGTAGGTTTGATTCCAATGTTTATCTTCATTTTTCGATTGGCGTTTACGTGATGTTGCACCTGAACTTTTCATATGAACATGACCTGATCTTATTTTAGCATTGTATTGATTGATCGATGTGTTTCTTGCACTGAATCAAGCAGGTTATGGGTGGGTGGGTGGGTGGAGAAGAGGTATTGCTCTGACTGTGGCCAGTGGTCGATTGGTGGTGTGCTGACTGGTGGGGTGCGAGGAGTGCCGGTGATAGGTGTGCTCTGATTGGCTGCTGGGGTGGGAGCACAGCCAATCATGGGGGAGGCAGTCTGGTTATGATCGGCTTGATTCATGGTGGCTTTTTTGCCGCCAGCAATGATAGCAAATGAATCCCTCGCCCACACTCAGTTACCCGAACCATTATCTACACGAACCACTCTCAACACTCCCTAGCTCTTTGCTCATCGAATAAACCTCCCCCCATCCCACAAACAGTGCATTCGTCATGAGTCCTTCCCGGTCCCCATGACTGGGTTCTGCCTCCTGGTCCCCTGTTCTGGGGACCAATGCTTGCCAGGTTTATCTCTGCCCTTCCTCTGTCTCTATGGGCTTTCCGCACACCACACCCCCATCCAAACCCACAGTCACTGCAAAAGATAACATTTTTATTTTTTTTAAACGTGTTTTAGGTTAGATGTAATTTTCGTTTTGGTAAGAGGGACCTACAAACGATTCGCCTTATTTGATAAAAATAGTTTTCTTTTGAAATTCACTAATTAAAACTGTCCTTCGAACTTCTTTTGCAGGGACAAAAGAGAATATGATTTTGTAAATAATAAAATCACCAGAAAATAGCTAACCTCCATGACATTTAATTAATCATGGATAGAAAAGAAAACATCAACGGAATTGGAAATAACATAAGGGTGAATCAACAAGAACAAACTAAAATAACAGCAATGTGTTTCTTTCTTTCATCGTTTAGTTTCTCTCTGTGAAAAGAAATACCTGACACTTGTCCCCCGTGGAAGGAACCCCCGCCCTTATTTCGTCATTTTGAGGTTGTTTTTCTTTTAATGACAGATTCAACAATGGGTTAAGTAATTAACAACCACCTACAGTCAGCATATTCAACAGGTATTGCACCATTAAGGTGGCGCCCCCACTCGGCTCCTTCCGGCTGCATCCTCCTCCTCTCACTGACTTCTAAAAAGAATTCTACCATTTTGCATATATATATATATATATATGTGGTGGTCTGCACTGACCTCTCAGGCAAGGAGCCGCATAGACAGCTAGGCGTGGGTAGTGTGTTGATATCAGGGAGCCTAGGTGGTGTAATGGTTAGCACACTGGCCCGGAATGCAAAGAGATGTGGGTTCGAGTCCGGCTCTAGGCACAATATTTCCCCTTTTCATCACCCCCACAACATATATCTATATTTTTGTTAAAGTATATTCTTCGATAGTGTAGTCTCGTCTGTCTACAGCTAGTCTGGTTAGTTTCTACTTATCTGTTGTAGGACACGTGTATAATAATAACTGACACATTGAACCCTCCCCCGACCTCACTGAAGCTCTGCTGACTTCTCTAGCTCTTCCCTAGCTCTTCCCTGATTGGATACACCAGCCCCTTCCACTTCACACACAGTAGCAGTCGTGAGTGCAGATGGCCCTCTCTATATACTAAATGTTAATGCTTTCTTCCGTCGCCATGCTTTAACTAAATCTCAGAAATTTATTCAACCATTTATTCAAGCACTGACCCGACATATCCCACGCAGAGTAGCCTGATAATATTCCAACCAGTACTTGACTTATCCTAGCACTGCTGACAAATAGGAAACATAATTTGAAATGCAAAGGTTGTAAGCTATAGGATTTGACTCCTGTAGGGATACTTTTCAACGAAACCCCACATGGAAAGCATAAATAAAGGATTACCTGGAAGTCTGTCTGTACCATTACCTTTCTAAATATAACTTATGGGCTTGATTATATACCATGCGCGATAACAATTCTTGTTAACCAATTTTCTTCTTTACAGACTGCAACAGGTGTCGCCACCAGTTCTGTTACCATGTGAGAGGTAAAATACTACTTCTTCTTCTTCTTCTTCTTCTTTTCGTTCGCCTTCAATTACACTTGGAGCCCAGTTCTCATAATAAAATTGACAGTCCTCTGTAGCACATCTGCAGCCCCGTACAGCTTCTCCTGCAAGTCTACTATATTCGGGAATGGGTGGTCTTCTGTTTAATATTCAAGTGCTAGCAACTTCTAATGTCATACCAGGATGGCCGTCGACTTGTGACAGTGCGCACTCATCGTGACTTTATAGCATTGCCCCACTGGGGAACCAGGCCACTAGCACCATTACCCAATATCTCACTGTCATATTATCCCGATACTGTGCTAACCAGTCTTTGTTCTATCCTATTAATGGGGGGTACCAGGCTAGGTAGTGACAAGTATCAATTTTTTACGTCATTGGTTTGACCCGGCTGGGATTCGAACTCTCGACCTTCCGCACAGGAAGCCTGCACCCTACTGATTCGGGCACCACGTCTGGTTCAGATATGAAATACAGAAATATTTATAACATAGCTATCATAGTATATTCGCAGAATGGAGATATATGTGATATAAGTCTATTATGGGAATATTATCTGTGCTATAGTACTAATAATAACAACACGACAAGACACAAATGCAGTTTGGAGTGAGTAATATCCTCTGGCTGGCCTCTAAGACCCCAATCTCTTCATTTAAAAGAAAAAATCAGGCAGAATTGACCAACTGGTAGTGGGACAGGAAGCACCAGTTGACCGGCTACCTTTGCTTACCTGTCCCCACAGACAACTGTGCACCAAGTTGCTCTAACCACATTGCACAGAATATTCCAGAATCCCCACACATTCAAGCCAGGAAGCCCTCTGACCGCTTAGCATAATACTTGTATAAAGGTGGACATTTATACATACACATAAACAAGGACATTGCTACCATCCATTGTTTCTCTCCTTACAACTGTAGTACTCTGTACTTGAGATCCACCACCACCCGGTGTCTGCAGGGACTATCCGATCTACTGTCACAGTTATTCTGTGTCAGATGGTGGCATGCTATTGCTAGCCGGTGAACAGGGCCGCATTCAGGGTCCGTCTCGGAGGCGCCTTGGCGATGTCTCGGCGATGCTTTTTGGTCTATTTGCGTTCAGGGTCCATCTCGGCGACGTCTCGGCGACGCCTCCCTTTTCAGGTAGGAGACAAAAAGCGCCTCGAAAATGGCTGCCGCATGCAGTGGTTTCATCCAATCAGAGCACACCATTTCGATTGCAAATGGCCGCCACCTATGGGGGCGGCAATTTTCGAGACAAGAAACTGCCTTTGTGGTTCAGACTAGCGTGACGCCATGGGTGCCTCTGAGGCGCCTCCGAGACGGACCCTGAACGCGGCCCAGGTCTCTGCGTGAACCGCCCATATTGCATCTGGCTAGTGGCTCCCCCTACCATGAGAGGTTACCTGGGACCCGGCTGGTCAGGGGGCGGGTCACTTGGTCTTGTGATGGCATGGTGGGTGGAGTGAAAGAATAAACATTGGAAGCATATGTTCATGTCTTTTGTTGTTGTTCTTCCGCATGTGGCGACCAGAGAGACCAGAGAGAAACTGGCCGTATGCGACCTATCAGATAACAATGTACCTAAGTGTTTTGGTGTGAAAAATATGCTGTTTCGATCAGGATATGCAGTTTTAGTTCTGGTTGGAACTCAGCTTCTGGAGATAAGCAGTACGGATATCAGTTCACGGGCACAGATAATAATTATAATAATAATCCTAATAATAACACTGCGCAGAACCAATCCAATTAGCTCAGTGCGCACGCCCGTGTGTACGTTACTTATGCAACAGGAAGGGACGCGGGGAAGACTGCCTTCTGAATTGATTATCCACTGTAAGATAATACTGTTGACATTTGGAGAGAGAGATAGTGGGATAGAAAGAAACGAAAGAGTTTTGTTTTTTTGTTTGTTGTTTTACCTCCTAGCAACATCTAAGGTCATATCAGGAAGGGAACGGACTTGTGACTGTGCGCACTCATGGCGACCTTATAGTGCTGCCCCACTGGGAGACCAGGCCACCAGCACCATGAACTGATATCCCACTCAGTCACATTATCCTGACACTGAGCCAACCAGTCCTTGCCCTATCCTAATAATGCTGAGCGCCTGGCTAGGAAGCAACAAGTTGTAAAATTGTCCGATTTAATACATGTGAACCGAGGTGAAGTTACTATAATAAATTACAAACTGTCTATATAATGATAAAGGTGGAAATATAAAAACCCAAAGACATATAGAGGATGTGTGAAATTGGTAAACTATTATTCATTGAGTATAGAACTTGTATATTGAATAGTCTTTGAGAGGGAGTGTCACTTCCAAGCCTGGCTAGGAACAGTCTTTGGAAGAGTCACCTCACATGCCCCCTCCCCCCTCACATGGTATTGTTATGGTCAGTGACCAGTGCATTGTATTCTAATTGGAGGATCAAGTCATGTGACCACTGCATTGTACTGTGATTGATGGATCAACTCATGTGACCACGGCCATCTTGGATTCTGAAAGACCTATATAACCAATAAATTGAAGAGTGTCACTCTCTTACTTTTCACTCTTACCCTGTTTTCCTTCATTACCTGTAGTGCTTTCACTTGACCTGTTCACACCACCCGCACCACCAGCCGGCACGTTTACAAAGTGTCAATTTTGAAGTCATTCGTTTGACTCAACCCGGTTTCGAACCCACAACCAACATGGGAGACGGACGCTCTAACTCATTCGGCCATCCCGTCCGGTCGGAAACGGCAGATATTACAAGATTTGAAATTAACCAAACACTGACGTTATTGTTGTTGTTGCTGCTCTTTGTTGTTTTGTTTTAATAAATAGTTTTTATTCTTCAGAACATCTTGTATTTATGTGATGTGCACTAATCTTCCTGTTAGAGACTTGGACGGGCAAAGCAGCTCATATCATATATAATATATATATATATATATATATATATATATATGAAGTGGGCGAGACTACTCGACCGGTGGAAATGCGGGCTGGGCTGATTAGCTCGCATTCTGAAATGCGGGCTACTCACCAGGCTCGCATTTGCCACCAATTGCGGGGCCGGGTTCCCTGCTGTAAGACATTGCTAGGAGATGTCAACTGTGACTATCCTAGCAACGGTGGGAGGTCGAGCGCTCGGGCTCCAACCCATCGGACATGTTTATGCACGCTCTGATGTTTTAGATGAGAGTTAGGCTTTTATTGTCGTAATTCTAAACTGATTTAACTTAACAAATACGGGAGGGGATACACTTATTGTACTTAGTCGTTATTCAGTGAAATTGATCTATGAAAGAACTCTTATTGTACTAGCTAGGGTAAGAATAAAGCCGTGAGCTCTTGGAAAGGTGAATTGGAATGTTCCTTGCATTCTTTACTATTCTCCAGTCTTCTAGATTAACCACTATGGACAACCTGATATTCGATTGCTTTATATGTAATTAAGGGCCTTATGCCTGATAGGCCTTATGCAGCCGATTAACCCATCTGCGGGAAGATAATAACAGACATATTAACAGAATTAACGTAGTGCTATTTGGCTGAAAACAAGAGATTAACTTAGGCTGATTATCAGTGACAGTAGCAGAGGCACAGGGCGTGTCTGCTTAGTTCTGGATTAATTCGAAAACAATAACACACACCGAATGGCGGGGACGATAGCCAGTTAGTTGAAATAATAAATAACTGCTTTGGTCTAGTAAATGCGGGGAGGGACAAGATCCGTATTTATATGATACTCTGGCTGTCCGCCCTTAGGCCGGGAATGACATTGACGGAGACGGTCTACCTGCAGACATGAGGAGAGGCGGCGGCTGCCCGTGGCAGGCCCCGGAAATTCCAATGGAAATAACTACATAAATTAACACGTAGGCTCGCCTTAGGCGGGGGCAGAATAGCCGAACGGTTAAACTGGTGCAATATATATTGCAATTGTGGCTATGGAAATTGTTCCTCCTTAATCAACAACGAAAGTAATAACAACAAGTATATATCCCATGTACGTGTTGTATAATCAATTATAACAGTACAACTATCCGGAAACCTATTACCAACTCGCTGGATATGCGCCGCAGAATAAAGGTCTATTTCACGGCGCGCTGGCTGTGTGACGTCACAGGTGCTCGGGTCACGTGTGCAGGCAGGTATCCCGGTGGGTTGGGCGGTCGGTGCCTGGTTGGTTGGTTATTGGAGTTTTGCATCCTGGCAACATTTAACTTCATGTCAGGATGGGTACCGACTTGTGACAGTGCGCATTCATGTCAACCTTATAGTGCTGCCCCGACCTGTCCCGTCCTGATATGACCTTAGCGGTTGCTAGGACGTAAAAGAACAAACGACCAACCTATACTGCTGCTTCACTGGGAAATCAGGCCACGGGTACCATGCCCTGATATCCAACTTAGTAACATTATCCTGACACGGAGCTAAACCAGTCCTTGCCTATCATATTAAAGCGGCTGTCACATTAGGTTTTTTTGCGGGAGCGTATGGCGGCGTAGGCGCGTTACGTCATATACGTCGGCATACGCCGAATACGCTACTCATACGCTATGCATACGCTACTCATACGCTACTCATACGCCGCCAGATGCCGCCAGATGCCGGCTTATGTGAAGCGTATGAGGCATACGCCGCCATACGCTTTCATAAATCCGTCCGTCCAAATTTTGTTGTGCATGCTAAAAAAAACTCGACCTATGAGGGTGTATGGCCCATGCTGTCAAAAAATGTCACAGCACGCTCCCATACGCTCCTCATACGCTCCTCGTACGCTCCTCGTAGGTTCCACATACGCTCAAAACCACCCGAAAGGTCACCAAATGTCATCATAGGCCGGCACGTGCAGGACCTATGTAGGTTTTCAATACGCTCCCGCCATACGCCGTAATGTGACAGGGCCTTAATACTGCGCACCAGGTTAGGAAGCGACAAGTATCAATTTTGTAAGTCATTGGTTTGACTCGACCAGTGGAGCGGGACATAGCTTAGGCAGTAGAGTGTCCATCTCTGAAGGTTTGGGTAATCCGATAGTTCCTGCTCAGTGGACCCATTTGCAGATTGGCTAATTTCCGTTCCAACCAGGGGTCCACAACTGGTTCATCAAGTGCTGTGGTATATGCTGTTCTGTCTGTGGGAAAGTGCATATAAAATACCACTTGCTGCTTACTGGAAATAGTAGACTATGTGGCGGCAGTGGGTTTCCTCCAAAGAAATATGTCAGAATGACCATATGTTTGACATCCAATAGCCGATGATAAAAAATCAATGTGCTCTAGAGGCTTTGTTAATTTAATTTAATTTTTTTTTTTAAAGACGCAACCAGGAACCAAACTTCCTATCTTTCGCACGCGAGCCTCGCGCTCTACCGATTGGGTCTGGTCGGTGCGTGAAGGCAGGCAAGGCAGTCGGAGGTATCTCGACATCTCGAGCCGGGCCGGAACCACTCCCACTTTTTGTCCGCTTCCAATTATGCGCTCAGCCTTACGATAAAGTGGTCCAATCAACGGCAAAATTGCACCAGTGTTTGAGTCGACACACTCGCCCTTGTGGAGCCCGCCGTGTGTTACTTGAAAATCGCCGCGCTTTTCGCTTTGGCAACCTTTTTTTTTATCAATTATTTATTTTTGTTATTTGCGTATGTTCATTGTTCCTTAAAACAAGTTTTAAAAGTTTACCACACAGACAAAAAAATCCCCCCCAGGTCTAGAAATACACACAAGAAGGCCCTGGTCGATTCGAGTGGTCAGATTTAAAATTAAATAATATCAGCGATGGGGGAATACTGCGGTAGATTTCAATTGAACAAATTATTGATTTATTTGGGGTTTTGCGTCCGAACAACATTATTTAACATCCGCAGTGGTGCTGAGGATGTGTCAGGATATTTATGCTGGATTTATAATACTGCCCCGGAAATGTGCCTAATTTGCTAGCTTGTTTAAAAGAAATATATAAATATATATATATTATTATTATTATTCCGATGATTAATTAAAGTTATTTAGCCTGATCCTTTTAAGTTTTCGATTTTTTTAACATAAATAGGTTGATCGCTATGATCTTCGTTATTCTTAGTTTGAAATAACATTTTATTTTAAGTGGCTAGTTTGGGAGATATTTGAAGAAAACAACATGCAAAGTTAATTCGACATGTATGTCAACATATTGCCATAATGCATTTCAGCAGTAACAAGTTCTATTAAAACACCAATATGCTTCTATGCAAAAATAAATGCTTAATGAGTGCACCGAAACTTAAGTCGAATATGTGGAAATAAATCAAAATATTTGTTTCTGTTTCGAAAACCTTATGCCGTCATTGATTGTTTGTTTGTTGTTCTTTTACATCCTAGCAACATCTAAGGTCATATCAGGACGAGTACCGACTTGTGACAGTGTGCACTCATGGCAACTTTCCAGTGCTGTCCCAATGGGAAACCAGGCCGCTGGCACCATGACCTGGTTTCCCACTCAGTCACATTATCCAGACACTGAGCACACCAGTCCTTGCCCTGTCCTAATAATGCCGAGTGCCAGGCTAGGAAGCGACAAGTATCAATTTTTAAGACATTGGTTTGACTCGACCAGGGTTCTAACCCACGACGCCACGATCTACCAGCACGGGAGACGGACGCTCTACCTCATTCGGTCATCCCTTCTGGTGCCGTCATTGAACAATAGCTTTAAACATATAAGAAATTTAAAATTCCAAGCAATTAATCGACATCATTTCTCTACTCCTTCCACAGTTGTTATGCCAATCACAAGGCGAGGTAGCGACAAGGATTAATTTCTTTAAGTCATTAGTTTCACTCAGGCTAACACACTTGGCTTGCAGATGTGGATGTCAAGGCGGTGCACCAAGTGTTTTAATGTAAATAACATGCGAGAACTTTTTACCAATCCAAAACATAAAGCAATTGTAGTGTCCTGCCTCTAGCCTGGCGCTCAGCATTACTAGGATAAGATAAGGACTGGTTAGAGCAGTATCTGGATAATGTGACATCAAGTCATGGTGCCGGCAGCCCTGGTCGCCCGGTGGGGAAGCACTAAAAGTCACCACGAGTGCCCACTATCACAAGTAAGTCTGTACCCATCAACGATAATACCTCAGATGTTGCTAGGGCATAACAGTCCCAAGAAACAAACAAATAAATCAATCAGACTGATCCCGTGGCCTGAATCCGAAGAACCACTGGACTGTCTCACCTCTTGTCATTTTACCTATTTTTGTGAGTTAAATTTTGCGATCATTTGACACAAATTTAACCAATTCAAAATTGGATCCGAGACAATTTCCCCTGTCAGTTATTTTGACCATTTCAGAATTTCATTTAATTTCCATGCAAGTATGGACATGTGATTAGTAAAACTGACAGAATAAATAGCATTACCTTTTCACCATGAATATGGTCCTTGCTGCTGACATGCCGTTATAACATCAGTAAGCAATTAATCAATCACACCTGAGGTTCGAATCTCACGACTTGCCCAATGGGATGCACGTGCTCTAACCATGTGGCCATGCAGTCTGGTTTGCTGTCAATATCTCACTCAGTGCCAGCGTCCGGATACTGTTCTCACCAGCCATTTCCCTATCGTGTTGGTAATTTCAAGTAAATAGCGACGACTGCCAATTGGATTAACTCCTTGAAATGAATCAAGTGGTATTTGTCCACACGCTACTTCACACGCAGGGAACAATCATTCCACCACATTGCCATCCTGCGGGTGAGATGGCCGAATCGGTAAGAGCGCTGGCTGACTTCCTGTGCGGGAGGTCCGGGGTTCGAACCCCGACCGAGTCAAATCAATGAATTACAGTTATTGTTTGCTGTTGTTCTACGTCCTGGCAACTTCTAAGGTCATATCAGGACGGGTACCGACTTGTGACAGTGCGCACTAATGGCGACTTTATTTTATAGTGCTGCCCCACTGGGAAACCAGGCCACCAGCACTCTGACCTGATATCCCACTCAGTCACATTATCCTCACACTGAGCCAACCAGTCCTTGCCCTATCCTAATTAATAATGCCGAGTGCCAGGATAGGAAGCGACAAGTATACATTTTTAAGTCATTGGTTTGACTCGAGCAGGACTCGAACCCACAAACTTATGGGTTCGGATCTCCCGATCTCCCAAAACAGGAGATGGACGCTCTACTCATTCCGCCACCCTGTCTGGTCAATGAATTACAAAAATGTATACTTGTTACTAGTAATAGTTATATGGCCATATGGTCGACCTGAAAGCAGTTTGATTGTCGAAGGGTTGCACCACTATAAAGTCACGATGATGCCTGTTCTGATATGAGCTTAAGCCCCAGTTACACCTACCCGGACGAGCCCCGGATTTTGAGCCAGACCACCCCCGGACCAGTCACCAGGGCTGTCCCGGACAGCCCCGGATAAAATCGCTATTTTGGTCGTTTTTTGCCTTGCAGTCACGCCTACCCGGATGAGCCACGGACTAGCCCCTGACCAGAGGCCGGATCGCCCCGGACTGAGCTGGACCACTCTCCGGACTACCTGGGGTGTCCACAGAGTACTCCTGGACTTGAAGTGGACTTGCTCCGTGGCGATCTGTGGATAATCCATGCTGATCCGGCTTGTCCGGGTGTTATCCAGGCAGCCCGGGAGTTGTCCGTGGCTATGTCGGGGCTAGTCCGGGTCTGGTCCGGTTTAAACCGTGGCCCCGGACGGTACACAGACTATCCCCGGAGCACCCCTGGACTACCCGGACCACTCCGGATTACCCCTGGATCATCCCGGATTGAGCCCAGATCGCAAAATGCCCCAGACTGCCCCAGATGTTTTAAACATTTTAAAACATCTGGGGCGGACCCAGGATGAGGCCGGACCAGCTATGGATCACACCGGATCATGCCGGATCACCAAGGACCAGCCATGGATGAGCCACGATCACCCTGGATCGACCCGGATCATGCCATCCGGCCCCTGATCCGGGTAGGTGTGACTAGGGCTTAAGATGGGGGTATTGATGTAAAACCGAAACAACCAAAAATTGCCATCCCAACAGAGTTTAGATTAAATTCATACAGGATCTTCAACGTCTATTTCTGGTTGAAATCTGCAGTCATATTTCCATTCATAATTATTCATGTAGCGGGTGGGTATGGGTGGGGGGTAGAATCTAATTGATTTGTTAGTTGCGGCGACTGGTCGGTGAATTGTGGATAAGACGCGATATACAGGAAGTGGAATGGGTCAGTGTTGGGGGGTTATTTTATGCTTTGTTCCTCTGGTTTTCTCATCCATCAGCTGTTCGCTCAAAGAAGGGGGGGGGGGGCCTTCATCACCAGAACTAGGCCCTTCATAAAGGATAGTTATCACCCTGGTAGAGAGGGCCTGGACAGCTTCACAGAGTAGACTTTAACACCCCAGCAAACACTGCTCCTGCTTGTATCGAACCCAACCCGTGCTGATTATGCCGGGGTGGTAGGGGTGGAGGGAGTGTGCTTTATTTTGTTTAGGCGAGCAACAGGAATCGCGCATAAATGTACAGTCAGGCGTGAATTAGCTGAATTGTGGATTTTGTTTGTTTGTTGTTTTACGTCATAGCAACATCTAAGGTCACATCAGGATGGGTACCGAGTTGTGACAGTGCGCACTCATGGCAACTTTATAGTGCTGTCTCACTGGGAAACCAGGCCACTGGAACCATGACCCGATATCCCACTCAGTCACATTATCCTGACACTGAGCCAACCAGTCCTTGCCCTATCCGCATAATGCCGAGCGCCAGGCTAGGAAGCAACAAGTATCAATTTTTAAGTCATTGGTTTGACTTGACCAGGGTTTGAGCCCACGACCCCACGATCTACTAGCACGGGAGACGGACGCTCTAACTCATTCGGCCATCCCATCTGGTCCCGAATTGTGGAAAATGGGGCTTGTTATAATTACATCGTGATGTTAAGAGTAGATAGATTGATTGATTAATTGATTGGTGGTTTCTTTACGCCGTGTCGGCAGCATAGGCCATATTCACGGCGGAGAGTAGATTGAACAGCGGCGCATGCGCAGTAGCCATCTTGGAAATTGGACAGTCCTAGAACCCGCACACTGTGTGAACTATGTCGGTTGATTGTTGGAGATTTATGTCCTAGCAACATCTAAGGCCATACCATGACGGGTACCGACTTGTGAGAATAAGCACTCATGACGACTTAATAGTGCTGCTCAACTGGTAAATCAGGCCGCTGTCACCATGACCCGATATCCCACTCAGTCACATTATCCTGACACTGAACTAACCAATCCTTGCCATATCCTATTAATGATGAGTCATCACACACTGTAGCGGTAAAAGCAGATTGAAGAACTGCGCCTGCGCTGTGGCCATTTTGGAAATTGGTCATACCGATAGTCCTAGGAGCCGGACACTGTGTGAACTATGCTGATTAGTTGTTGGAGCTTTATGTCCTAACAACATCTAAGGTCATATCAGGACATGTACCGACTTGTGACAGCGCACACTCATGGCGACTTTTATAGTGATATCCCACTAGGATACCAGGCCACCAGCACCATGATCCAATATCCCAAACAGTTACATTATCCTGATACTGTGCTAATTAGTCCTCGTCCTATCCTAGTAATGTCGAGTGCCAGGCTAGGTAGTCAGAACTATCAATTTGATAAGTCAATGCAAACTGCGGAGATCTTTCACCCTTGCTTTTGTCTGTCTCATTAATTATACATGGTTCAGGCAGTTCCAGAAAGGACAGACCACAATTACACATTTATTTCCTTGGCAAGCAGTCACTACATCCCGATTGCCAAACAAAATAGACTGGTATATATGTAAAAATATATATACTGGAATGCGAGAAAACATGCATTGAACAGAGTGCAGAGGTTGTAGGAACATTGTTCCTAATTGACAATATTTATTTAGGTACTGATGGTACTTGGGTTTTCTGACTCCCTGAAGCGTAGTCAATTACGTGAAGGTTGTAAATGTATACGGTTAGTTTTATTATGGTGGTTTACAGCAAACAATAAATGTTTAGTACGTGGATCCTTAAGCCCCATGCCTACTGGAGTGTTAATAAATAGGGTCTGCTCTATGTGTTTAGATCTGGGAATCTTAAGCCCCATATCCACTGATCGCTGAGTAAATGCTATATGTCCTAGGCGTTTAGAACAGAGAATCTTAAACCCTAGGTCCATTGATGTGTTGGTAAATATTATTTTCGCGGTGTGCAGAGAAGGGAATCATTAAGCCCCATGTCTCCTGCGGTGTTAGTAAATGGCATCTGCTCCATGAATTTATTTGTATTTGTGGGGGTGGGGCGGTAAATATACATTATTCATTGAATAGAATCATATGTCAACACAATGGCACTGGTGTTTCAGCCAAGTGACAATACAGTTATTTACGATTCATGTATATGTAGTCTGATATTGCCATCAGCAGCTAGCTCAAGTCAGCCAAAACAACAATATTAATCATTCCAAAACTTAGATATAGTATTGTATGACAATCCACATATGAGATAATTATGTTGTATACATACATACATTCATACACATGTATTGATTTGATCATTAAGTTATGGAGTGGTTAGTGTGAAAGTATGACGTCTCAACACTTTGACTTCTGGATACTGAATGCTTTATTCACCGCCCAGGGTCCTGAACCGAGGCACCCTTTGTCTCTGATGTCATCTCATTTACATATTCCCTTGTTCTCAGCTCGTGCCTGGATGTCCATTATGCATATATTACAGTCAGGTGCATGGTTTCCCTTCACAGGTGTGCATAATTGTCATGTTGTTGCATATAGCATGTTGAGATGGAGTGTTAGTGGAATGCTTTGTTTATGCTGTTAGATGAAGTGTGGTTCGGTGCAGAATTGTGTTTCAAAGGTCAACTAGGGTGTGTTTTTGACTACATGAAGTACCTTGATTAAGTAGGTTGTTATAGAGTAATGATGGTATAAACTACGTTTGGAGCAGTGTAAGTTTCAGTCTGTTGGTAATCTAGTACAGTGTTTGGTGTCAATCTTTATAGCAATACCACCCGACTGATATGCAGGCTAGTGAAGTGGGCGAGACTACTCAACCATTTATTTGCGGGCTCACATTTTGCGCGGGCACGCATTTTGCTCTTATTTGCACGGGCTCGCAACTGCCACATTTGCGAGGCCGGGTTCCCTGCTGTAAAGCGTTGCTAGGAGACGCCGATTGCGACTCTCCTGGCAACAATAGGAGGTCGGGCGTTCGGACCCAGACCCATCGGACGTGTTTTTGCATGCTCCGATCTTTCAGCCGAATATTTAGGATTTTATTGTGGAAATTCAAAACTTATTTAACTTAATTATATAGGAGGGGATTTGACTAATAACATACATTACATTGTTGAACCATATTTAACTAATAACATAAGTTATATTGATCAATTCATTCTGTTAATCAGAGGTAAGAATAAAAGGGTGAGCTCCTAAGAAGTGACATGAACGTTCCTTGCATTCTTTACTGTTCTCCAGACTTATATTATTAACCGCTATGGTCAACCTCAGATTGCTATTTGGATTGCTCTATAATCTTATTTAATTAAGGGCCTTCTGCCCATGGTCTGTCAGGAGTCAAACTCTCCACCTCGGACATTGCTAGTCAAGGGTCAGGCTGGCAGGATGACAGACAACCGGTGGCAGGAGGCACAAGACATTCACATGGAAACAATTATTTATATTAACACGTAGGCTCGCCTTAAGTGGCGGTGGAATAGCCCGACGGTTAAACTAGCAAGGGCATTTTCTGATATTGTTGGGCAAATACTGTGGAATGGGGATAACTTGGTTTGTTGGCAGCAGCTAAGGGAGAGTGCAAGTGTGGAAGGAACGTGGTGTGGGTGGGGCACGGGGGGTGGGGGGGGGCGATAGCTTCTCATTACAGGTAGATAATGAAACATGGCCACATCATCACTCGGCTTGTAGAAGACGCCTTTAGAAGAGGGACATTAATCCCCTATCTACGGAGGTCTCTCTAAGCAGTATGTGCAGTCTGGTACCATGATGGGTGTCATTATCTTCTGTAAACACTGTCAGTGACAACAAGGAAGCCTGGGAGGGTGCAGGTAACAAAAAAGGCAACAGGAGGTAGTGATGACCCCAGACTGATAAGAAACAGAGCCAAAAACAGATCATATGAGAGGAGTACCGAGTACATGAAGGCAAGGGAATGGAATACACTGGGAGTAAAAGAAAGAAGTACAGGGACAATAGAAACATATAAAGCATTAATCAAACGAGAGCTAAATGCACTGCTAGACTAATGACAACAACAAATAAAATGAATTAAAAAAGAAAAAGAAAGATAGATAAATAAATAAATAAATAAATAAATAGAAAATACACTAATAATTCAAGGAAAGTTTTACATACACAGGGTGAACTTTAAACTTAAAATCAAAACCTAATGACCACTAACACATCAAGGTGAAGACATTCAGAGAAATTAACTATTGGAAGCCAAACAATTATCTGATGTAGGACGAACAAACTCACAGAGGTTTGGGGGATGTGGGAGAATGCTTACAAACAGAGAAAAAATGCGTGCAGTAGTTAGCTACACAACAACTGAAAGTGATAAAAAGAAGGGGAGTCACAAAACTATTACTGTCTAGCGGCGAAAACAAGTCATTGAATGTCTTCACCTTGATGTGTTAGTGGTCATTAGGTTTTGATTTTAAGTTTAAAGTCTCTCTTTAAAGTTTCTCTTTCTAAATCGAGATAGCCCTTTTATTAATTTTAGACGCAAAACCTATATATTCCATTATATTCCATATAGATATAAAGTGAACCTGTCTGTGAACATGCCTTGTACTGTTTCGCCGGGCACACCCAATTACTTTTGCGCATTTTCCATTGAAATATATCCAATGTTAACCTTTTAAAATAAAAGTTGTTTCAAACTACAGTAAACTCGATGATAGTAACTTATAGAATTATCTAAATAAAACATGGCAGAAACTTGAAACCATCGAATTAAGCAAATGTAAAAAGATATTTTATTCATATGGTCGTATTAAAGCTGCATAGTCCGATGAAAATATCATATTTTCAAAACCAAAATAATTATCTAAATTTTATTCTACATATCGAAGTTAGATACTGGTGCATTCATTAAACATTTGTTGCCACACAACAAGGAATACCGAGGCAATTGAATAAAACCTGTTACTACAGAAATCTATGGGGTCAGAATTTTGGCATGCATGCCAAAATTAATTTTGCATGGTTGCACTTCAAATATCTCAAAGGTTAGCCACTTAAAACAAAAATTACTTCGAGCTAAAGTAAGGTACATTATAACGATCAACCTACGTGTAATGTATATATGTCAGAAAATGTCAGAAAATCAAAACCATCGGACTATCCAAAACCATCGGATTTTAATTAATTCCTTCAAGACCTACCTATTTTTATAGAGTTATTTTAGAAATGTATTTATTCCATTGGGGGGCGGGGATTAAGAAAGGATGAGTTTACGGTAGTTGGTTAGCTATTGGAGTTGTATGTCCTAGCAACATCTAAGGTCATATCAGGACGGGTTTACGGTAGTTGTTGTTATCCGAAGATACGATCACTTTCGGGAAAAGTGCTTCCAGTTTTATCGCAGTGACAGGTCGGCGGCGGCGGCGGGGGGGGGGGGGGGGGAGAGTGTGAGGCAGTGTGGCAAGGGAGAGTGATGGAATTTGTTCCCTATTTCACTCGATTTCACAAAAGGTGGCAGACCAATATCATCAATCATGCATGCCTGCTTCGTCCTGTTACCCCCGAATGCACCCACCATATCCCTATGCACGACGATGGCGTTTTCACTGCGTTGTGTCTTCCCAATCCAGTGTTTTCCCGCCACAACATATCATCTGCTTCTATTTCAAGTAATAGCAGACGACATTTACTACCATCCCCATAGCTACTGTAGCGAATTCAGACGACAATCCGGAATACATGCACACTCTTCACCATTGTCATTTCCAATGGAATATATATTATAATGAGAGCACACGACGTACTATACAAGTTTTCCGGAATGTCGTCTGCCTTCATCAGTGTCCATAGTATCATGAGCTGACGATATTTAGCGTCATTACATACAACTCTTCGGAATTAATACAATTCCCATGGAGCGCTAACGATTTTACTGACTTTCTTTGCCAATATAGTAGGCATAATGAGAACAGACAATCTATTATTGATATGTGGTTGTTAGGTAAATATAGTTGCTAGGAAACTAAGTAGCTTGTGAATGCACGCGACCTCATCGATAAAGTCATATTAATGGCGATACATAGTATGGTTTAAAACCAGCTGTCATTGTCAGTTAAGTGAGGTTGCCAAGTAAAATAGCTCTTAGCTAAGTGGAACTATCGAATAAGTATAGTTAGTAGTTAAACATAGCTTCCAATACAAACGAAAATCGATATCTCATTAAAACAGAGTTGTAACTGAAGTATGGTTATCAATTTAAATTGTGTTCGGTTTCCCTATCTAAGTAATATTTTACGTATTTGAGAAGATGGGTGAATTTTGTATTAGTAGAGAAATTGTGTGTATTATGCTAAATTCTATATAAACGTGTGAAAATATAACAATGCTCCCGTCCTGATATGACCTTAGATGTTGCCAGGACCAAAACTCCAACATCTAACCATGTAACAATGCTTGAATAATGTGACGAGGTTTGCTCTCCCTACTCGAACCTTGTGACCAAACAAAGGAAAGACAAAAACACCTGAATATCAGTACAGTCTTGCTATTCCATTAAGAGGTCAGGCGTTGGGCAGCGACTGACCCCGAGGCATGTGTTGCTGGTTATTTAATACCATGCCCTAAAAAGGAGGGTTGGTCACATTAAATCAGCTAATCAGACACGAGAAAAACAGCCTTTAGAAGCATTGTGTACTACAGTTGCTGATTGGATATTAGTATTGTCAATTAAGCACAGTTGTCAGCAAATCATAGGTGACATATATTCACTGGTGACAGCGCAATGTCAGTCTTGAGATTGGATAGTCAGTTTTACCTACGTAATCCGAGGAAGGCATAATATTTACGAAACCAGAATATTTGCTTAGACATGGTATATTATTGTGATGGAATGTGTCCTATTCTGGCACTGTGAACAATGGAGAAATACACAGAAAGCTTTGTATCTATAGCTTAACTCGCCACACGCCAGAATAGTCAATGAAATGACCTGTCACTTCCCAGACTGGTCCCATATAACCTCCTGTGGGGGTGGCCACTCGTAAGCCATGGACCAGTCCACCATAGGGACTGTTCTTGGTAGTGTGCTGCGACCAGTTGCTACTTCTTAGCAAACGGGAGTCAGCATATTCACTGCTACCACCATGTGGTCATTGAGGTCATAACGGACTACTGCGATCAGCTCTGATCTGATCACCAAAACAAACCAATCTGAAAAAGGAACGATGCCTCTTGTGCGCATTCATTTTTATCATTGGCTATTGGACATCAAACATATGGTTATTCTGACATATTTCTTTGGAGGAAACCCACCATATGGGCTGCTCTTTCCCATCAGCAACAAGGGGTCTTTTATATCCACTTTCCCACATACAGGACAACACATACTGTAATGTATATGTGGACACCGTGAGTTCTTGTAACGTAACTGACTTTATTAGGAAGCCTTGATCATGACGTCATACAGGTAATACGTCATACAGGTAATACGGTTCGGGGGTGTTCGGGTAACTACAATACATCACATCTTCCCCTTTTCACTTAACTATCATAAATACTTTATTATTTATCACTACCGTGTCTTGACATCAGAAGTCTTACAAGTAGTGACTTATCTCTATGCATTGAAACTCTTTATTTCTTACTTATCTAATTGTAACACACCTAACATAATTCCTTAACTTATCCTTCCCTCTGTAATTAGCATGTAATATATATTAATACGGTTGTACGTTAACTTATAATATATTATTATATAAATTCAAGGTGTGTTTGTATACGGCAGTAGAATCAGAATGATTATGTTATATTCATCAAAGTGATGGTATAGTCCGTCGGCATCTACTGCTGCTTCATAGTTTGTCCATATCGTGTACCTTCTTTGTTTGACACACTGAAGTTTGACGTGGTAACGTATTGTTTAACGTCGTGTACGTACTTTTTCACGGTCTCGCTTTACGCAGTAAAGGACCGTATGTAAATACACATGTACAGGAAGGTTATTAACACATGCAAGTAAGTGTAATGTATCATTAGGCATACTTAATTCAATTATGTTTCAACTTAAGCAATACATGTATGTCAAAGGCCATAACGAACCGGTGGCCTACTGACTCGACCATAACGTGTTTTATACTTTATTGGCGAATTTGTGATATGTACATTGTCATTAATAGTTGATGGCACGTATTCTATAGCCCTGCTTTCACGTTTAGCAGGACATCTGTAAATGAATCTTCTGTTACGTCTTATAACATTGTCATTTTTATTTATTATATTATAACTTCTCTTATTGCCTACATTAGTACACACAATTGTTCCTTTTTGCCAGTCATTATTGTGGTTTTTGTAACGGACGTTATCACCATTATTTAAAAGACTTTGACGTCTACTTGTATGCTTGTCAAAATATTGTTTTTGTAATCTTTGATTATGGTGCATTTGGTTAAGTTTAGAAGGTTGTACCTTCGCCTTTAGCTCTCCATCTAGTACCGGGATTCTGCTTCTCAATTTCCGTGACATCATTAATTGCGCCGGAGACACACCAATTCCGTCTAATGTCGTATTTCGGTAATTGAGCATGGCTATCTGGACATCCCTACCGTCTTTTATGCATTTTTTTATTATCCGTTTAATGGTTTGAACATAACGTTCGACCTGTCCGTTACCTTGTGCATGCATCGGGCTTGAGTATATTGATGTGAAGCCATATAGTGATGCAAACTTTTTAAATTCGAGGCTTGTAAATTGTGGACCATTATCCGATACTATATATTTGGGTATACCAAAACGTGCAAACGTTTGTTTTAAAGCATCAATCACTGTTGTAGTAGATGTTGTGTCTAATTGTATGAAATCTGGAAATTTAGAGTAGTAATCTATAATTAAGATATAATTTTTACCATCGACATGAAACAAGTCTATTCCAATTTTATTGAATGGGATATCTATTATTTTGTGATTTATCAAAGGTTCCTTTGGGGGCATATTTCTGAATTCTTGACATACGACACATCTGGAAATTTTGTCTTCTAATTGTGTACTAAATCCTGGCCAAAAAATATTATCTCTGGCCAGTTGTTTACATTTGACCACCCCTAGGTGCGATTCGTGTAATTTGTCTAGCATATCGGTTTGTAGACTTTTGGGGATTATTATTTGTTTACCTTTCAGTAGTAAGCCATCTACCCATGTTATTTCATATCGAAATGTGTAATACGGTTTTACATCACTAGGAATGTTATCGCTAGTATTTGGCCATCCTTCTAACGTCATAGTCTTTATTTTGTTGAGCGTTTGATCTACCTTGGTGGCCTCTATGACTTGTTGCACCATATCCATTCCTATATCTATAGCCCCAACCGAAATGTCCCGGTCATATAAGTCATCAGGGGCTATACTTGATGTATGCGCTCTTGATAAAGTATCTGCAAAATACAAATGTGACCCTTTGAGATACGACACTTCTATATTATAGTTTTGCAATCGCATGCGCATACGTTGCATTCTTGCTGAAAGTTCATGTATTGGCTTTAGCATAATTGCAACAAGGGGTTTATGGTCTGTGTTGACGGTGATTTCATTGCCATAAATGAAAGTATGGAACTTTTTACATCCAAAACATATGGCCAATAATTCTTTTTCAATTACAGCATAATTTATTTGTGATCTATCTAATGCTTTTGATGCCATTGCCACAGGCAAATTATTTTGAAATAAAGTAGCGCCTAAACCATACTTTGATGCATCAACTTGTAGGACAACTTTTTGATTACTATCAAAATATTGTAGTATGGGTGCCTTAGTTAACAAATTTTTTAAATTTTTGAAAAGCTTCTTCTTGGTCTACATCCCAATGCCAAGAAATATTCTTTTGAATGACAGTTCTTAACGGTTTTGTCATGTTAGCCATGTTTGGAATAAATTTACTAACATATCCTATCATACCTAAAAATCGGTGTACCCCTGCTTTATCGGTAGGACTGGGCATGTCAATAATTGCTTGTATTCTATCATTGTTGGGCTTTAGGCCATCTGAGCTAATGACGTGTCCCACATAATTAACACTGTTTCTGCAAATTTTAGATTTCTTAGGGTTTAGTTTTAGATTCACTTTTCTGGCACGCTTTAAAACTGCTTCTAATCTTAAATTATGTTCCTGTTCTGTACTACCATGTACTAAAATGTCATCTGATATGACACTAACACCTGGCATCCCTTTTAGAATTTCGTTCATCTCTTCAATAAATATATCTCCTGCAGTCTTTATTCCAAATGGCAATCTAGTATATCTGTATCTCCCCAAGGGGTATTAAATGTACATAGCTCAGAACTCTCCCTGTCTAATTCAATTTGCCAATATCCGCTTTGTGCATCTAATACTGAGAAATATTTAGCTCCATGCAATTTAGCTACGACTTCTTCGACTGTTCTGACCGGATATGGTCCTCTTAAAATTGCTTTATTGAGTTTTGTTGGGTCTAGGCAAATTCTTAATTTTCCAGGTTTACGGACTATTGTTATTGAATTAACCCAAGGGGTTGGACTGGTTTGTTTGACAATGACTCCTAATTTGACCATGCGTTCTAACTCTTTTTTTGGACATCATTGTCTATGGACAAAGGTATTCTTCGAGGAGGGTCTATAACAGGAGTGACATTTTTATCAATATATATTTTAGCATTAACCTTAATTAATCCTAAACCTTCAAACACGTCATAATATTTCATTACCATTTTATCTGCTTCCTGGGAAGGTTTCACATTCAAAGTGTCCAGTCTTGCTAATAGTCCTAACTTAATACAGGCTTGTTTGCCTATGATCGCACTGCCGGCATCTGTTACTTGAAATTTTAATTCATGACCATTAAGTTTTAACATTGTTTCTCCCGTAGGCGTAATTCTATGTCCTCCGTATGTGATTAGGTGACACGTAGATGTCTTTAATTCAGCACCATGCAGTTGTTTGTATACTGCCAAAGGTAAAATGTTGGCCTCAGATCCAGTATCTAATTTAAATGATACTTCCACATCATCAATTACAAACATCACAAACCATAGGTCCTTGTCCTCAATATCCACATCATGGATTGATCCGACAAATAAATCATAGTTATCAGGGTCTTGTTGACGTTCGTGATCTTGTCTGCTGTACTGGTCTGTCATGATCCGGCCATCGTCCATCTTTGGATGAACGTTAATTTCATATATTGGTGCTGTTTGTTGCTTCTTTTGCTGTAAATGGCACATTTTTACAAAATGTCCAATTCGTCGACAACCGAGGCATTCTTTACCTCGGGCGGGACATTTTCCATCTTGGTGTTTATATCCGCATCGTCCACAATTGTTCACGTCCATCTTGCGGCCTTGTTGGTAACGACTTGTTGATGCCTGTCTCCATGGAGATGTCCTGGTCGCTTGTTCATCTCTTCGTCTGTAGCCATGAGATATCATATCCACTTCACTCGTTGAAGACATTTGTACTTGTGAAGATTTGTTTTCACTCAACCGACATAATTGAATACACTGTTCCAATGACAACTGAGGTGCTTGTAGTAATCGATTTCGTAGTTCATTGTCTTTTATCCCACATACGATCCGATCGCACAACAGAGACGCCTCTAACTGCCCGTAGCAACAAAACTGTACGCGATGCTTTAATTCGCGAATGTACGTGTCCATTGTCTCACTTGTCTGGTTTAAAGAGTTGAAGTCATACCTTATCACGGTGATATTAGTTTTTCCTTCACAGTATGTTGAGAAAGCCTTTATTAATGGTCCTATCTTGTCCTTGTCACCAGTCTCAAACTCGAATGTACGGTGAACCTTTTGTGCCTCACCACCAGCAACATGGAGCAGTACACAGCACTGTACTTTTTCTGGCTTTGTTCCTATGCCGGCTGCTATCGCGTATATCTCGTATGAATGCAACCATGATCTCCAGTTTATGGCCATTCGTTCATCTAAATTCAATGGTCCAGGGGGTTTTAATCCATGAAGCGCCATATCTGCGGTATCACCCGTAACATCTGACACCATGTAATGTATATGTGGACACCGTGAGTTCTTGTAACGTAACTGACTTTATTAGGAAGCCTTGATCATGACGTCATACAGGTAATACGTCATACAGGTAATACGGTTCGGGGGTGTTCGGGTAACTACAATACATCACACATACCACAGCCTTTGATGAGCCAGTTGTGGACCACCGGTTGGAACGGAAAATAGCCCAAACTGCAAATGGGTCCACTGAGTAGGATCAATTGGATGACCGACAGCTTCACAGGTGGACACTCTACTACCTGAGCTACGTCTCGCTACCCAAACCAATGTTAAGCCTCATCAGTAGCGATGATGTCAGAGTTCATCCCGAGACAGGAATACAGCCTACCAAACAAACCAGTGCCAGGATTAGGTAACTAATAGAGGAGTGCCGATTTAGAGTGATTAAAAGTGCTGGCTGGTACGCTCATTATGTACACGTCACAGAATACCAGCGCTGGGTGCACAGTGCGTGTGCTACGCTGATGAAGCTGCATTTTACACAATGGCTAATGGCAGTGACCAGCCGAATACTGAATACTGCATGAGTCGTCTATAATTGGTAATTAGCAAACTGATGCCAGGCTCTAACCGACCCGACAGTCCGACAAGACGGTGGTCGGCTCAAGGCTGTTCAAATGCTCAAACCAGTTCAGTTAGTTTGGAACTTTCGAGCAAATTCCAACCTGTGGTCCATAACTGGTTCATCAAAGGATGTGGTAAGCGCTGTTCTGTCTGTGGGAAAGTGTATATACAAGACCCCTTGCTGCTTATTGGAAAGAGTAGCCTATCTGGTGGAAATGGGTTTCCTCCAAAAGAAATATGTCAGAATGACCATATGTTTGACATCCAATAGCAAATGATAAAAATCAATGTGTTTTAGAGGCATTGTTAAACAAAATAAGCTTTACTACTTTAAGTTTAAAGCAGATTATACCACCATATTTGATCTCAATTTAGACGGTTCTTTTAACTCAGCCTTTAGGTGACCAAACTCTAGTGGGGCAGGCAGGACCTGCTGACCAGGTTGCAGTTAGCCTAACTGAGCTCCATGCTGCTCCAACCACACAGTACAATATACCAGAATAATATAGAAGCAATAGTGAAACAATTCCGTTTAGATAATACTCGCATAAAAGGTTGCCCATTATACGTACGTATAGAAAATAGTGAACTGAAAAATTACAGAATTGCTTCCAAATGAGGCTGATAATGAGCATGGACCTTGTTTCCAACCGGGGATAAAATCAGTCAATCAATTATTTACTCAGACTAATTTGTTGCTTGGAACAGGATTTGCTCTCCTTTTATACTCCTATGCTTATACTCTGCTATGTAATTTTCAGTTCAGATTCTTGTTCACAGTTTAGTCCTGCCTAAAGGACACCTTAACTTAATGCTTTATAGTGGGATGAAAGCATCACATTTTGAAAACCAAATCACTGCCCTAGATTTCATCCTACATCGCCAACTTAGGTATTTGTGCACTTATTAAGCCATTATTCCTGAATAGAAAGGGATAGTGAGCCAATAAAATAGAACGTCTTTCTGCTGAAGGCTTATGCCTGGTACACACCTACCATATACGATTCACGCACTAAAACTTGCGACTCGACCCAACCCGCTTAAAACTGAAAACGGGCCGATTCATTTTTCGAATCGCGAATCGCAATCGGCCCGTTTTAGTCCTAAAACTGAGTTTTTAGTCGCGAATCGCAATTGCTTGGTGTGTGCAGAAGCGCACACCTAGCGATTTTTGTGCACGAAACGGGCAGTTTTAGATCGTATACGGTAGGTAGGTGCGCACAAACGGTAGGTGTGTACTACGCATTAGAGTATCAGAATTGTTACAAACTTGCCTAAATGAATTGTTCATGTTTTCACTTAAAGAATCTCCAAAGTTAGCCATTTAAAACAAAAGTTACTTCGAAGTGACACGACCTCAGTACCCCATTACAACAAATCTGTATCTATAGGTCGTTTGGGGTGTTGCAACTCTACATGGCACACTTAGAATCGACGCTCATATCATTATCGAGCGGACTGTCTAACCATTAGTGTATCCAGGACCCCAGGTAACCAGACCTACCTGTGATATGCGCGTGTTAATTGGCCAGGATAGGTGAGAGCCACACTCTTCTCCCTGTATTCTTAATTCTCATACTCATATAATTAAAATCATGCAGGTAGTAATTTTGGTACAGCACACATATGGCAGGCTCAAATTCATACAAAACGCAATGTCCATAGTATCCTGGTCACAGCGCCAATGATCTTGGTAGTAGGGGTATTTCAAACAAGCAAGATCATTGCACCTAGAGCAGGACTCTAACCAATATCCCATCTAGACTTCCTTATGCAACCCACCTACTCGTTGCCTACCTCTATATGTAGCATTTTACTTGGGGATGTGAGTGCAACTGATATAAAGTGAAAATATTGGTCGCAATGGCAACATTGAGTTTGATTCGGCGGGAATGATTATGTCTCCATCCAAACCCGCTGAGCTTTAGATTCTACTTCAAATTGATATACGTCCATGGTCTGTCCACCTGATTTTGAGATTTGAAACGGTAGCGCGTTATTTTAAAAAAACACCAAAAACAACAACAAAAACTCCATAGAAGAGGCGCCGTCTCCGGCTCACCGCTGTCTCATCACTTATTGGCGAGCCAGTGACACCAGAGTATTTTTTCCCGCCCACCTGCCCTATTTACTACATGTTATTTTTCACTTGAGCTTGGTCCTGCCACTACTGCCAGCCTTCACTTAAACTGTTTTTATCTGCAATATTTCTCCTTGTTCTTCTTTACCAATTGATATACAAAAAGATAAGCTAATCACAGTAATTACGCTGATCACTTAATCAGACAGTTGGCCGATTTAGCCAGAACAACTTGTAAATGGTAGCTACCCTAAATGGACCCCGGCCTTTTCATGCGCAGAACACTTTTTGTAAAGTTACATAGTCTGATGATTTTAAGTTTTTGTTATATATTTTGAGATAAATATTTTATGTTTAGCAGCTTCACCTTTCATGTGAAGTAACTTTTATTTTAGAGAGTTGCCCTTAGAAATATTTCAAGTGAACACATACAAAATTCATTTTGGCATGCACAGTAAGACCCCTAGACATCAAAGGCTTCAGCGGGGTGAGGTTCTATTAAATTGATTTAATATTCCCTCTAGGCTGCAATACATATTTAACAAGTGCACCAGTATTTAAGTTCGATAGCGATAATCAAATACAGGCCAGTGTTCTGATTTTGAGACTTGTATGACTTCATTGATATATCCAGCTTTGCACTCTCTTAATTGGTTGATAATTGAGGTGCACTCGAAACCATATTACCCATAGTGCGGTGCATAGCGGCCAAGTGGAGCACTTCTATTAAAAACAAAAGATGGGTTCAACACAATTCTGTTATCTGCATGTTCAGCATCCTGCTCACAGATGTAGTGTTACGTGTAAGAACAGGTTGTCTGGGCGACAACTGGATGAACTTCAAATACTTGTGGTGTCTGACTTAGTTCTAGGTCGGACTCCTCGTCTGAAGGTCAGTGGTTCGATTGCCCATGCCCACACCTCTACCAATTTGGATTACCACCAGTGTGTATAGCTTACATCATCCTCAAAGTCCAGCTGCGCTCATATCATGTCTATGTGGTGTGGGTGGTTAAAAAATCCCTTGGGTCGGTAAAAGTGTAGGCTCGGGCTTTCTATCAACAAACTGTATAATGGTGAAAACAAGTCTATTCAGACTTATCCATGATAGGCAGTATAAATCTTCAAGAAACTCAGAGCAGAGCTTCAAAGAAGAATGCAAACTATGGAAATGAGGTGCTGCAATAATATATTACACATCTCATGCAATGACCATATTACCAATGAGTAAGTCCATGCCAAGATCCAGCAGGTAATTGGAACACAAAGATCATTTGACAATTGTAAAGAGGAGCAAACTGCAGTGGTATGTATGGACGTATTTCCCGTCCATAAGGTCTGGCCAGCAGCATCTTGCAAGACACAGTGAAAGGAGGAAGAAGAGAAAGCAGACAAAAGAAGAGGTTGGAAGACAACATCACAGAATGGACAGGTTTGGACATTTGCAGGTCCCAGACGACAGTGGAGAACAGGGAAATAAATGGAGAGAACCAGTTGCAAAGTCATCTGTGGTGCCCCAATAACGCTCACAGTTGACACTGAGCTAACCAGTCCTTGCCCTATCATATTAATGCCGTGCGCCAGGCTAGGAATCGATAAGTATCAATTTTATAATTCATCGGTTTGACCAATCGGGAACCGAACTCCCGATCTCCCGCACGCGAGGTCCTCGCTCTACCGATTTGGCCACCGCGCCTGGTGATATGATATTAGATGTTGCTAGCGGGTAAAATCCAAACGAACAAATTGTTGGTTACTTTAAATGTGGCTGCAGAAAATGCCACCGTGAACATGGAATGCTTGACTGTCAACTGGCATCCCTTATCACACCCCAACACACGGCCAGTCTCCTTAAGACGGCGTCAACGAGTAATTATAACCCACCCAGAATAAACGCAAGGCGGATCTGCAGTTAAGTATCCCAGTCAGAATCGTAGTCATGTGACCTGTCTAATAGCCATCCTCGGTAATCCTCACCGATGCCAGGGATGAAGGCCTGGGAAATGTAATGAGCGGAAACCGGAAGTGCACCTACCGGAAGTGACGTGACGTGACAGGGAAGCGGCGACTTCCGGTGCTTGATACACACATGTGGGGCATAAGAATATTGGTGGTTTCCATCACTGATAGCTTTCTCTTTGTTGTTGTTGTTTGTCGTTGTTTCATATCCTTAATAATTAAAGCGGGCTTTAATTGGGGTAGTATTACAAAGTTATTGCTGTTTTGAAATAAAGGAGTTAATATTGTGAAACTCCGCGAAGAGAAGATGGTGGGAAGCATTATAATGTTAATAGTGTGACCCCACCTCTGCCAATTTGGATTTCCACCGTTGTGTATAACTTTCAGTTTCATCAAAGGCCAATTGCTCTCATACCATGTCTATGTGGTGTGGGAGGTTAAAAATCCCTTAGGTTGGTAAAACTGTAGGCTCCGGCTTTCCATCGACAAACTGTATAATGGTGAAAATAAGTCTATTCAGACTTATCCATGATAGGCAGTATAAATCTTCAAGAAAAAAAAAGAAGAAAAAAAGGTATGATTCCTTACATGTTCAAACCTAGACAAAGTTGCAAAAAGCTTTAAAAAAATGGATTATGCGTTATTTAAAATTAAAATTATTACTAAACGTTGGATTATGCGTCATTTAAAACCAGTATGAGTGCTAAACGTTGCATAGTCCAATGTTGTTATTTTTCTTCATTATTTAAAAACAATATATATATATATATATATATTACGTTGATCATCTTCCACCTTATTTTATTTTGAAGTAAATGTTATCCTAAATGTCTAATGTTGTTATTTTTGAAGTGAGATCATCCAAATTGAATGTGCATTATTACATCATGCTAAACACAATAAGCTTGCATGACTTGGAGCAGTGAAAGGGTCTATTAAATTGACATAATATTCATTTTATGCAGATATAAATGTTCAATAAATGGTAGGTAGGATCGGATCCACTCAGATGTTTTATGTCCGAACATATTATGCTTTGTTAATACAGTTTTAATACCCCTCCTGGATGATCAGGATGGCGGCAAAATGCTCAATATATTTAGGTTCTACCTCGCTCAGGGGGAAGAAAGCACAACTATGTGTCAGCAGTTATTAATCTGTTATTATATTCTCCATAGGATATTAAACTAAAACATCTGAAAGTGTTAAAGATGGTATTATTGTCGTTCTTCATCTCACCATTCAATATACATGTGTTAGCTCCAATTGCAGCCATGAAAAGCTGCGCGCTCACTTACAAGAACCCCCAGAGCAGAATTAATGCTACACCTCTCGGCAGCTAGCAACCGTTCACATCTCTGATTCTCCCCTTGTAAATGCCCACTCAGCGCCTCCCGCATAGATAAGTCCTCCGTCTGTTTAGTAAACGCAGCTTGCTGCTCATCTACCAACACCCGATTGGATCTCACCTCTTCAGCGGAAACACGCCGCGCCGCGCTTAGCTCCGCTAATTCGCGCGCGAAAGCGGCAGCATTGGAGACTCTCAACTCATCCAACGACCGCCTCTCCTCTGCCATCCGATCAAACTGGACCCGCTTCCAAGCTCGCAGTCGGCGGATGCGCATCCCCTCTTGACGCTCCACCTCCGACTGCGACCCAGGAACCGTACGACCCATAACCAAATCATGCTCCAACCGCGAACGTCAACGAGTCATCGGCTACGAACCCTGTCTCCAAAGTCGGGGAACTCTCCCTATAACAGGGATCACGGGGACCTGCACGTCCAGCTCCCGTCCCCACAGAAACGGACAGCTGAACTCCCCCACGGCGAATACTCCAGCGGCATACCTCCCACAGAACCCCCGCGCCCAGCCAGACCTAAATCCTCACGACACGCGATTGAACTGCTACCCTCGTGTACACCTGCCCCCGAATCACTACTGATCGACAGAGACTGCATATCATCGAGAGCGAAGCCCCCCTTCATCGTACTCCCCGTAATGCCCTCCCCAGTATTTTTACGAACTGAGAGAACATCTCGCACTGTTACCGATGGCGCGACATCTTTCGACGACGCGCCACCACTATCAGAATGAGTGCCCAACCGCGTGTCACGCCCACCACCCTGTATCACCCCCGTCGTAAACAACGGCGCAATACCGGGTGGCGGACTGCCACTCAGTCGGGCTAACTGCGTCCAATAGCTG
This sequence comes from Branchipolynoe longqiensis, assembly GCA_030323885.1. NCBI lineage: Eukaryota > Metazoa > Annelida > Polychaeta > Phyllodocida > Polynoidae > Branchipolynoe > Branchipolynoe longqiensis. Next base: position 45,176,578 of record CM059196.1, on the reverse strand, counting down.
TCAGCACTTTCGGCATGTCTAGACGACACCACCGGCACAAGTGGCGGAGTGGCTACGCCCCCCCCACTCACTGACACACGGCGGGCGGTCCCCTACAACGCCGGCACCTGCATTTGGAATGAACGTACATACATCAACATTCCTATCAGGTGAACTGTGAGCGTGGTGCGGTGCACTCACCGCAGAAGCGTCCACGCCCACCGGTAACCCAACTGCGCCGGGGCTCCCCGCACCACTGTCTTGGTACTGGCGCCCACTACGCAGTTGACCTGCCGTCGCTCCCTCCATAACTATGAATTACGAAGAGAACCTACCTGCGGAGTCCATGGCCCAGGTCCAATACTTACCCCCTTACGCAGAAGGCAAGCTGGCTCACGGCCATAATAATAATATATATATATATATTATAGAAAATAATTATACTAGTCTGAATGTATTCTCTCTTACTTCCTTGACGCTTTGTGGCGCCCCTAACAGGTACCTTGCCAAACTAACACCTGTGAGCCTATCACCGATCACATAAGCTAACACATTTCAGTGGTACAGTGAGTGAAAGCAATGGCCGCTGAGGCGTGAGCGAGCAGGTGGCGCCACATGCTCAGGTCATGGGGCACTAGTAGATGACCTAATGAGTAGGTGACCAGCCGATGACTTAGTAGTTGGGGAGTAGATGAATCTTCCGGTTTATTATACTTGTATAATGGCTTATACAGCATATATAGATATATATCTTTTCATACCAATATATATTATGAATTACTATATCATCACATGGCTCGAATAACAATGTCCTGGCGGGGGAAAAGATCTGTTACTGGCTGAATATAATTTAGTAAAGTAATAAATCCACAAATGTGTTGTCTCATTTGAAATCCCCCCAGACCATTCTGTGGACAAGACATAAGTAACCATCAAGTCCACTCATTTGGTTATTTACATCTCTAGAATGACGGAGCACTGCCGCCATGTGACGATATTCCGCCGCCTTCACACGGCACTAGTGCCATTCAACCGGACGGAATGACCAAATGAGTTGAGAGTCTATCTCTCAGTTTGGTAAATTGTTGGTCTGAACCCTGGTCGAGTCAAACCAATGACTTAAAAATTGATACGTGTTGCTTCCTAGGCTGGCGCTTGGCATTATTAGGATAGACCAAGGACTGGTTGTCTCAGTGTGAAGATACTATGACTGAGTGGCATATCAGGTCATGGTGCTGGTGGCCTGTTATATCAGTGGGGCAGCACTGTAAGTCACCATGAGTGTGCACTGCCACAAGTCGGTACCCTTCCTGATGAGGCCTTGGATGTTACCAGCACGTTAAACTCCAACAACCTCCAATTCTACCGAACACAAACAGCCTGCACTCACTCAACCACCGCCTCATCCTCCAGCATCAACCTGTGCGCATGCGCAATAAAGGACAAACGCACATCCGGTGACTCGGGGAGGGGGTGGATGGTGGTGGGATGTTTTATGCAGTGACTTCGCAGGAGGAGTAAGTTCTCAGACAATCAATAATGGATTGCCTTTCCACACGACCACCCAGCGGATACATGAGTGAACTGATGTCTATCCGGCACCGAGTCCTAGATCTCAGAACCCCAGTACACGGGGGAGGGCGGGGCCCAACACCGGCCCCGGCTACCGTCGGCACCCCTCCCACCTCCCCCCACACCACCACCTTCGCCGCCCGCCCGCCGCCCGTCGCTCGCCGCCCGCCGCCCGCCGCCCGCCCGCACACCGCCCGCCACCCGCCGCCCGCCGCCCACCGCCCGCCGCCTCATCCCCTCCGCACGCCGAGCACCGTTTCCCGCCCCGCACGGCCGCATCCACTCCGGACTTAACCGCCCATTCTCCGCCGAGACTACGATTCTGGGAAGGCACTTGACTTGAGCTTATGCTTCTCCAATACTCTCTGTAGCAGTACGTTCAGCTTACGTTCGTTTTATTTCTTTGTTGGAGTTTTACGTCCGGTTATCATCTCAGGTTTTACCAGGAAGGGCACTGACTTGTGACAGTGTGCATTCATAGCAACTTTATAGTGCTGCCCCACTGGAAGACCAGGCCACCAACACCATGACCCGATATATCCCACTCAGTCACATTATCCTGATACTGATCTAACCAGTACTTGCAATATCCTAGTCATGCCGAACAGCCGGCTAGGTAGCAACAAGTGTCAATTTTGTAAGTGGGTGGTTTGACTCGGCTGGCACTTGCTATCCAGACCGCACTTTGTACACACCTCTCTCTTATCTCCTCTCCGCTGGCCTTGCTCCTCCTTGATATGTCTAAAAAGAGTTCCAGGAGGGGGAGCCTGCCAGCATTTCACTTTCTACTCTTACTCTGTCCGTGTCTTTGGCTCGCTGGTGGGTCACCAGAGGTCAAATAGACAGGGGCCTTTGACTCAACTCTCCTCATTTCTCTTTCCTAGACTCTACCCTTTTTATTTTCTCCCAGGCTTACTTCTCCTCCTGACCAGGGGAGCTGTGTGCTTTGGTGGGGCCCTTTACCTTTACGTTTCTCTCACTTTGTTCTTGTTGCTGGAACCACTGCTGGACCCATCTTTACCCGCCCTTCCTCGGAAACCCTTGCTGCTGTAAGCTGGATACAAGTGCTGTGCTACCGCCGGACCAGAGTGATTCTGGACCGCCCCAACGACTCGTCCTTTAATTGTTGTAAAGACATCCCCCAGCTTCTACAACCATCCCACCAGAAGATTATTCTTCAACCAAACATTGGGCCGATTTATCGGAGCCTGTCTATAATGTTGCAGTTCTGCAACCGGTAACCATCATAAGGTTACAAACATCCCAGAAGTCAAGACTCGGACAGTGTCAATTTTATAAGTGGGTGGTTTGACTCTGCTGGTAAGCCTGTGCTCAACTGATTTGGTTATCATGTCCGTTAATCTCAAACGGGGAATATATAAATAATTATATATATAACTGGTCAAGTCAAACCAATGACTTAACAATTGATACTTGTCTCTTCTTAGCCTGGCACTCGGCATTATTAGGATAGGGCAAGGACTGGTTGGCTCAGTGACAAGGATAATGTGACTGAGGGGGATATCAGGTCATGGTGCTGGCAGCCGGGTTTCCCAGTGGGGCAGCACTATAAAGTCGCCATGAGTGCGCACTGTCACAAGTTGGTACCCGTCCTGATATAACCTTAGATGTTGCTAGGATGTAAAACAACAACAAACAAATAATATATATATAATATATAATATATATATATATATATATAATATATAATATATATGTATATATATATATACATATATATATATATATATATAGATATGCATGTTGTCTCGTCAAGTTTCTAATATATAGAGGATGGTTAGTTGGTGGTGGTGTAGAAGAGGTGGACAATTGAAAGGGAAGAGGCTGACATCAGTTGTTTCCGATTGTGAATTTATTTGGGTGGTTTGTATATCCAACTAACCGTGACCGACCTGAGTTGTTATATCATGTTAAGAGATATTCAAAAATTGTGTTCATGCCGATGCATGGGAGGCAAGAACTTGAAATTGAAATGTTTTAGTTAGAAACCAAAATCTACCAGTGTAATGTACATGTATCTACCAGTATAGTAGTACCCTTATCAATTCGTAATTTCCAATGGGGTTTGAGGTTCCAGACACTCACGTGGTTGGGCATACACTACAAAGTGGTTTTGATTTATTATATATGCACCTCTCATACCTCTCAATCTCATACTATACCAGTATCCTTTTATAACACGGGGCTCTCTGTGTTTCTGGCCCATTCAATGACAATTTTGAAAATCCATATATATTTCCTGCCGTAGATGCCGAGGTTTAGCATAATCACTTGTGTTTAGGTTCGGTGTGGTGTCTGTCAAGCCTGTACCTGATGTCTTCATTTCTATCTTCATCTATTTCACCCATACAACATAGGCGAGAAGACAACATCATGGATTGAACAGCCCTGGAGGTCAGTGGAGAACAAGGAAAACTGTGGACAACTGGTGGTTGGTTGGTTATTGGAGTTTTACGCCCAGGCAACATCAATGGCCATATCAGGGTGGGAAGGAGACAACTGGGCCGCATTCAGGGTACACCTCAGAGTCGACACGGAGACATCTCCGCCACGTCTTTTGGCTTATTTTTATTCAGGGTACGCCTCCGAGTCGTCTTGGAGACATCTCTCTTTCCAGACTGGAGACAAAAAGCGCATCAAAAATGGCCACCAAATTCAGTGGTTTCAGCCAATCAGAGCTCTTCTTTTCCATTGCAAATAGCTGCCTCCCATGGCAGTGGCCATTTTCAAGGTAACCTACTGCTTTTGCCGTTCAGCCTAGTGTGACATCAGGAATGTCTGCAAGACGACTCGGAGGCATACCCTGAAGGCGGCCCTGGTTGCAATTTCAGGTGTGGTGAGCCAACACCCATCACAGTTAATGGATTAGATGATGCTGGTGAATTACCTATATCCTCTCTGTTATGTGAGCCATAGCCTTATGTTGACAATTCTTTATGGTGAAATGAAACATTTAATTGAAGCTTCCATGACAGGTACAAGGTCAGTCTCATGTACTTGTGTATTAATTCGTACGATTGCCTTGTTTCGTCTTCAAAAGTGAAAACAAACTTTGGATATGAATATCTGTCTCATTTCAGAAACACAAGCTGTGCATACTACCGCGGTACAATATAATGCATAGCTTGGATATCCTATGTGACTCAGTTAATATAGACCCAGACACCAGTTGAACAGTGGATACAAATTAAACCGTAGGAAATGGCTGTGTTGTTTTATGGAAATGCAAATTGTGTTGGGTTAACTAATTTATTCATCTGAATAGTTATCTTCTAAACATCGGGTCAGTGATCTTCTAGCCATTTTACATTAGAGGTCTAGATGATATTTCCTCCCAAACTCTAAATCAAATTGCATTATGGAACATTATTATTAATTATTTGAAAACAAGCCTCTCCGAATGGTCTCCAGGGTCATCAAGCTGTCCTAACTCACCTGCCAGATTAACCCTTACAGAGCGCGGGTTCAATATTCCATACATTACAACCAATATAAGCAGTTCCTGAATTATAATAATAATAAAAGAAACTACTAAACATAATGTGAAAGCTGGATTTTGGATTGTTTGCAATCTACAAACACATACAAGCCATAAACAAGAAGCAAGAAAACCACAATTATTACTCAAACTAAATTCAAAGGATCTAGGTCTAATATAGACTGGTTCTAGCTCTGATTTACCTTTGTGTCCCAGCTCTGAATACAATACTATCTTGTCATTGACAATGTTTGCCAAAACAGCGAAAACAAAATGGGAAATTCCAAGATGGTCATCTAATCCTGTAGATTTCCCCCTCCTTAGTGCTTTGGACTAAATAGTAATAAGGACCAGGTGAAGCTGCCCAGACTTAGTTAATTACAAGCTGTGGTATATTGTCCGAGTGGTGGATGGTGTTTCCTGAGGTGCATCGCTCTTCCCAAAGGACTAGTGCTGTCCAGCAGTGAAAACAAGTATTAGCACACTTATCCGTTATGAGCAGTGTAAATAAATTCATCACACACAAACAAACAAAACAAAAATGTGCATAATTTCTCTATACATTACAAAATAGATTAATGGGTTAGTGTTACAGTATGACACCATCTACGAGGTCGGACTGTACCTCAATAATTTAAAGCTTCGAGTCTATTCCATAATTGGCAGTGTTTGTAGAGTGTTACAAACAGTTTGACAATACATATTGGACAATAGTGTGATTGAGAGCGTAATATTGCTGCGAATATATATCGACATGAGAAAAGAAGGGGAATCACAAGACTATTACTGTCTAGCGGCAAAAAGAACTCGTTTGGGAGTAACCGTTCTGGTCAGCATATATACACTATCACAAAAAAGAAAGATGTCCAGTAAACCCTCTCTAAATCGACCGCCCTTGGGGCTGACTTTAAGTGGTCCATTTAGGGAGATGGTCGGTTTAGGGAGTTAGAATATGGTTACAATTAGGACCCAAATAAAGTGACCGATAAACGAACAAGGAAAACTGTGGACCAGTTCCGTGCTGGTTAATGTGGCTGAGTTTCCACACCTACCTGTCTATATGGCTCCTTAATTAATAGCCATATTGTCGATATGTGGAGGTGGTCGGTTAGGGAGATGTTACTGTATTTGTATTTCTGTGGGGAAAATGAAAGGTATATTTGTATTTCTAGAAAGAAAAACACTCACAAAAAGAAAATTGTATTTGTATTTCTGGAGGTTATTGATCCAGGCCAGTATTAGTCATTTCAGATATATCTAATCATGTGAGGTCATCAGGTCTTCGAATCTGGAGCCTCAGATTTAATTTAGTTACCGCAGCTGAACCACACAGCTGTGTACATACTTCCCTGCTGGAAAATGGGAATTGATTTGTTCTGGACAGTACAACACGCAGTAGGGCGGAAGCTGGGAGCTGGAGGGTAGGGTGGAGGAGGGGGCGTAGGTGGTGGGGGAGTGGGGGTGGGAAGGTGGGAAGGGGCTTTGGGAAGGAGAGATGGGGGCGGGGAGGTGGGGGAGGTTGGGGGTGGGGGAGGGGCGGTGGGAAGGGGAGGTGGGAAGGGGAGGTGAGAAGGGGAGTTGGGAAGGAGAGGTGGGGGCGGGGAGGTGGGGGAGGTTGGGGTGGGGGAGGGGCGGTGGAAGGGGAGGTGGGAAAGGGAGGTGAGAAGGGGAGTTGGGAAGGAGAGGTGGGGGCGGGGAGGTGGGGGAGGTTGGGGTGGGGGAGCGGCGGTGGAAGGGGAGGTGGGAAAGGGAGGTGAGAAGGGGAGTTGGGAAGGAGAGGTGGGGGCGGGGAGGTGGGAGAGGTGGGGTGGGGGAGGGGCGGTGGGAAGGGGCGGTGGGAAGGGGAGGTGGGAAAGGGCGTTGGGAAGGAGAGGTGGGGAAGGAGAGGTGGGGGCGGGGAGGTGGGGGAAGTGGGGTGGGAAGGGGCAGTGGGAAGGGGAGGTGGGGGCGGGGAGGTGGGGGAAGTGGGGTGGGAAGGGGCGGTGGGAAGGGGCAAGGGGGCGGGCATCACACAATGCAACATAGATCAGGGAGGAGAGAAAGCGGGGTTGGCAGAGTGATGCACCTCGGGAAACACCATCCACAACTAGGACAATATACCACAGCTTGGAATTAAGTAAGTCCGGGCAGCTTCACCTGGACCTTATTACTATTTAGGCCGAAACACTAAGGAGTGAGAATCTAAAGGATTAGACGACCATCTTGAAATCTCCCCTTTTGTTTTTGCTGGTTTGGCAAACATTGTCAATGTCAAGATAGTATTGTATTCAGCATATGACACAAGGTAAAATGTGGTAAGAACCAGTCTATATCAGAACTAGATCAGCACGAAGCCAGAATAAGGGAAGAACCATGCCAGAACCATGCAAGAACGAAGATGGGACGAAGGCAGAACCAGGCCAGAACCATGTAAGAACCAGGCAAGAACCTGGCTAGAACCATGCCCAGAACCAGGTAACAGAAAGGTCAGAAATATACCCAGAACCAGGTCATAACCAGGTTAGAATCATACCAGGCAAGAATCAGATCAGAACAGAACCAGGCGCAGAATCAACTTCAGAACCAGCCCCTGAACCAGACCAAGAACCAGACCAGAACTAGGTTAGAACTAACCAAGAATCAAGCAAGAACCAGGGGGAAAAGCCAGGAAAGAACCAGGAAAGAACCGGGAAAGAACCATGCAAGGACATCGCTGGAACGACGCCAAAACCAGCCCAGTATGAAGTCAATATGGGAACAGAGGGCAGGACGAAGGTACGATGGGACAGGAATGTAGCCAGAGCTAGGCCAGAAAGAGGCTGCCTCCATTAGGTTTTCTGAGGGCATCACCCGTGAGATGCCTGGCATGTTTACAGGAGAAGGGGCGGTGGGGACGGGAGCGGAGAAGCGGGGGCGCATATATATTTCATTGTTTAACCTGCGGATCAGTAGGGGTGAGGGAGGCGTGCGTGCGTGTGGAGGGAGGGGGGGGGGGCGAGAGGCCAGCAGGGGACGGAGTGAAAGAAGGAGCTAGAGGAAAGGGTCGACCTGGATCTCTGCTGGTGGTTGTACTAACAAGTAACATTTAACCAACTTCAGTCCAGCCCTGCTCATAAGGTCACCGCGAAACCGGCGGATGTCAGTTTCGTGAGGAGTTGAAATTCGCATCGGTCATTGTATCTGACGAATCGACCTAGTGTTGGATAAGGACTAATATGAGGGCGATTAGTGTTAGGTCATTGTGCAAGTAATTCTCAAAGTCAAAACAGATATCAGAAAAGAAGGCCAAGTGGGATCAATCCCCAGCGGAGTTAAACCAAAGATTTCCACAATTGATACTTAGTGGCGCTTAGCATTAGTAGTCTAGTAGTCTGGTCTGTTAGGGGGATTTTAAGGAGGGATTGTGCAGATTTGTCTACAAGCATGAAATTTGGCACACTTGTAGTTTGTGACCTGCTGAATTCAAATCTGCCGGGAGCCAAAGCCAATTCTCAATGGTGTCGCCATATTGGACAATTCAAAATGGCCGCCACCAATAAAATGATTTTTACATTACTTGCCAAGAAGTCATACAGTTACAAATCAAAACACTTTGCTAGGGTTTTGAAACCTCAGGGATTCTAAATCTGATGTCTGTTTGACAGTAATCTTAACATTCGCCAAAATAAATTGTAATATTATAATGAATTTTGCATAACTTTGACACTTAAAGTAATGGAATCATAAGTAAAACGTCTTTTCATAGGTACCCTTTATTGATCAACAAAATCAGGCTAATAACCATCAAGAAAACACTATCCAATGAAAAAGGCAGTAAATCAATCAATCAATAAATGTATCAATCATATCACATGCTGTGACTGGTGTGACACTGATTCATCAATCCTCATTGTTCACACATCCTCCTTCGCATTTGCACAAAGCTGTGCAACGAACGCCAGCTCTGCAGCACTTGCAGTTCCCTGTGCATGACTTCGCACAGCCACACTGCAAAAGGATGGAACAGGCCTTGCTGCTGTCCTCAAAGGTTGTCCAGAAGGGCAACCACCCCCAGTCATGGAAGTCAGGGATGTCCTGGTGGACAGACATTGCCTGACTCCAGAAGAAGCTGGCCTGCAGCATTGCTCTGCGGATGTGTTGATACAGAGCAGCTTGTGTTGGTGGCAAGGCCTCCAGTGTCTTCTTCCCACTTGTGAAGAGTCAAAGCCTAGCCTCATTGACTCTTTCCAGACCACAGCCCTTGCTGTACAGGACTACAACAAAGCGTTCTAGAGTATAGGGAAAGGGATGATTGTTTCAGGGTTACGTTAATGTGGCTGAGTTGGAAATACGTTTGTTTGTCGGGGTCTTACGACCCAGCTACATCTAAGTTATATCAGGTCGGATACCAACTTGTGACATCGAGCACTCAGGGCAACTTCATATAGTTGTAATATTGTAGCTGTATATAATAGTAATTCCGATTGAAGATTGGTAACTTTGGAGACAGTTATGGTGTAAACATGCAAACTAACTTTGGTGTGCATGTCGAAATGCTGGACAACATTGTATTGCCACAGTCTTAGCTTCTAATAAACTAACTACTATTCCATCGATATAGGTTCTTCACTTAATTCTGCAAGCTTAAATCCATTTTTCAACCTACACCAGTCCCCATGCCCCATACTGCGCATGCGCGGCTATCCATTCCTTCCAGATTCACTGGTATCCACCTAATTCATCGACCGGATGTCCCCCTTCCCCTATGTAGAACCTCCCTGGACACCCCACCTCTCACCCCCACCTCTCCCTCCCACCGCCTGATCGTCCACATCTCGGTGCCCGAGATGTTTTGCACGTGACTGCAGTCGTCATGGTGACCATTGATCACAGACATATCGGGCTCCATTAGTCACTGTGACGGCTGGGGTAGTTGAGTCGGTGAATTCAATCGGTCCTGGCCCACTAATGGGGTTGCGCCGGTTACAGATAGCCAGCACTTCCGGTGCCCATGGTCACAAACCGGAAGTAAGACATGTCTGCCACCACGGCTTGCAGCCGTCATGGGTGCCTAGACTGTTCATCGGGGATCCGGGTAAAGACCATTTGTTTGTTACCAGGGGCGTAGCCAAGAATTAAAGAATTACAAAACACAAAATTGTTTGCATCTGCTTATATGAAATCTTTAAAATGTAAGCAAACATATAGTAAGAAAAGTGCATATTAAAAAAGAGTTGATATGCAAAAATATGATGCTCAGAGAAATTGTATGCACATGCTTGCAGTACGACAATGTAGCTACACCCCTGTTGAACCTTTTTCAAGTTTGCAGCAAATTCTTCGGCCAAAGTTCTCCATTCTTACTACTGCTTGTGAAGCCAGAGAATACCGGCTATTCACGTCGTAGGGTAGATACAAGATTCACCCCGTACTGCTGCAGTAAGGGTGCAAACCAACCCTATGGAAAAGCTGTCGAAAATGCGGGTCAAAGAATTGAGAGCCTAATTTCACAATGTAAGAAGCAACATTTATTCTTTACATATGTATTATTGAGAGCCCGCTACCTTTGAGCTGAAAAATATAATATAATATCTAGTTTAATGCAATTTAAAAGTGAAATCGACGGCGTTCTGCGGCCGCCATCTTGTCTTTTTGCATTCTCTCCCATTTCACCAACTCTGTGCCTATATATGTAGCCATTTGATACTGGAGCCACAGTTTCTAGGTCATGTTCCATACTAACGCTATTTTCGCCCGTATTTATATAAGGCTGGTCTTCACCCGTGTACTACAAGTAGTACCGGGTGAATCTTTTATCTAGTCGTAGGATTGATGCAAATGGGAAATATTACACCTAGAACAACATTTAACCCCCCATACTTTTTGCTATTCCGGTACTATCATCCTAACCATTAGACTACCTAGGCTCCCTGATGCAACCACACTTTCCACACCTACCTGTCTATATGACTTCTTAATTGGACTTCTTCATTGCACTGCTTCTTCGACTACCCTAATAATGCTGAACGCAGACTTAATTTCTAATGTAATGAGTTGACGCTGCCAAGGTTCGAACTGGGGATCCGAATGGCACGATCTATCAAAACGAGAGGCGGATGCTCAACTCATTTGGCCATTCCGTGTGGTATTTGCATCAGAACATTGTTTTCATATTCTACTAATGGCAGGCAATACATTAAAAAGAAAAAAAACAGGTGTTCCCTCTGCCCCTCTATCCCCATCTCTCTATGTATATACATATATTGCAGAGGAATATTACATCACATAACAAAAATAAATACACTCTAGTCTTGTTCAGACCGACTATTTTGCTTTCAATGTTCAAAGTGGACTTCGGGATTCAGATCAACCTTTACTTCCTGTAGATCTGACCTCGACCTATTGATCAAGGTCACTGGGCGGACATCTTGTGTTTACAGCCGGGTCTGTGCTTCCGGTTCCTGTTGTGTACTGACAGCCAATCAGCAACATTCTCTGCGCCGGTCTCAAATTGAAGGCAGTTATTTCCGCGTTTTTTTGTGTGTTATGGTTCTTGAAATCTATTTGAAGGAAACAAATATAGAAATCGCTGCTGCGCAATATAAATGCCCCTCGTAATATTGGATTTCCAGAAATGAGAATCTACAGGAACAAAATAATATTTGATTTAAACTAGTTCATTTGGAGTGCGCCGCCTAAAAGTTCAGCTCATCAGAAATCTGTTTATTTTTGTTGTTGAGATATTTGGTTGAGCTTCTTTCTGCAAGAAGCATACATTTCTATCCAGTAAAGAAAGCCAAACAACATTTTCCTTGAGAAAACTAAACAACATTTTTAATGGAATTGGCTACATCTAGCAATGGCCTCGCAGCACCTTCTTTCGAAGCCGACTTCTTGGCCGCATTGCTGGATGGAATCGATAACAGTCTGGGAATAGAAGACCTCGGGGCTAATAAGGGGCCAGTTTCTGCTGCCAATATGCATTGGAGGGAGGCGTGATCGAGCTTACTGGGTCACAACCCCCCAGTTTTGAGACACAGGCAGTTGGTATGCATGCATCTTCTCAGATCACTTCAGGAATATAACAAATCGAAGACTCATTTTGAATCTGTATGCAACGGACGCGGTGGTCGAATCGTTAGAGTGCAGGCTTCCCTTCCGGAAGATCGAATCCCATCCCAGTGAAACCAATGACTTATTAAAATTGACATTGGCTACCTTTCCCTGTGCTTTGCAAGATGGGGTTGGCCAGACCGGATGAACGGCAAATATGGCCATATCACTGCAGTTTGCGTCTATTTATGATCGTAAGGATATCTTCATCTCATTATTTAAGCACTGTAGATACCGTGTACCAGGCAGTATGCAACAATCTGTTTGTTTGTTGTTTTACGTCCCAGCAACATCTATGTTCTTAGAATTCCGGGAAGTCGTCCAAACGGACTCAGGCAAAGGCACAAGGCACAAGCAAGTGTTTTTTGTTTGTTGTTGTTTTTTACGTCCTAGCAACATCTAAGGTCATATCAGGACGGCTACCGACTTGTGACAGTGCCCACTCATGACGATTTTATAGTGCTGCCCCACTGGGAGACCAGCCCATCAGCACCATGATCTGATATCCAACTCAGGCACATTATCCTGACATTGAGCCAACCAGTCCTTGCCCTATCCCGGTGATAGGGCAAGGACTGGTTGCCCCTCTGAATAATGCCGATCGCCTGGCTAGGAAGTGACAAGTATCAATTTTTAAGTCATCTGTTTGACTCGACCATGGTTCGAACCCACGATCCTACGATTTACCAAAACGGGAGACGGATGATCTAACTCATTTGGCCATCCCGTCTGGTTTTGCAACGATCAATTAAGGCAACACTCTAGCCCCTGCTGCAATCAACCTACCCATGCCTACCTGTGTATGTTGTATTATAAGAGATGTAGCATCACATTATTCCTTACTTAATTTTGTTGTTGGTGGAAAATATGTTTATTCTGTGGAATAAGTATTTTGTCAGTGCCAAAGCACTGGTCTTCCAGCCATTTTTCAATTCAGGGTTATTCACAGAAAACGTATATAGAATAAGGTATACAATAACTGTTGAATACACAATTTGCAGCATGTAACACAATGACATTCTGTAAGACAAAAGTTCCATAGCAATATGGTAACAGTAGTGTCATATAACTAGATCAATATTAGTCAGATCAATGTGAGTAATTACATAGTATTTAGAATATAAGCAGAAGTTATCTTCTGTATTCAGTTGGTAAAGTTGTAGTAAGTTTTAATGTTCAGTTGCAGTGAGGCAAGCGGTATGTAAATATCAGTGTGTTAGAAATATTCTAGTGTAACCCTAGAGTAGTTAGTTATGTGAGTTCATGAACTATGTTGTTGGGGTGGGGTTGTTAATAATACACTGGGCCAACTGTGATATGAGATTTGTATATTTGGTAAGACTTCATAGACCATGCCAGACGGGATGGCGAATGATTTGAGTATCCTCCTCCCACCCTGGTCGAGTTAAACCAATGACTTTAAATTTGATACTTGTCACTTCCTAGCCAGGCGCATGGCATTACTAGGATAGGGCAAGGACTGGTTCGTTCAGTGTAAGGATATTGTAAGGGAGTGAGATATCAGGTCATGGTGCTGTTGGCATGGTCTCCCAGTCAGGCAACACTATAAACTCATTATGAGTGTGCACTGCCACACCTCGGTACCCGTCCTCATATGAGCTTAGATGTTGCCTGGACGTAAAACTCCAACAACCTACAAAATCATAGACCACAGTGTATGATTGATGGTGCATGAAAATCACCCCAGCCCCAACCCAAGTCTCACCGCCCGTCTGCCTTGGAGGGCTATTCAAACATCTTCGTACAATGGGAATTAATTCAAGTCAATTAAGCACTCATCGCAAAAACTTACTCAGAATAGTCACCCCTGCGAATATTATTGTAACAAGCTATCTAATTGGTGAAAGTAATTAATTACTAGAACATTTCCTAGGGGAACAATTTTAATCGGTGTCATTAATTGGGAAGTTCTATTCTGAAACCACTGTGACGTTAGCCAGTCACCATGGTAAAATCAGAGCTAATATCGTAATCGTGCAAATTATTAGGTAAGTCCCATATATGGGCAGGTAATTAGTCGGGAGAGACAGCAAATCTGGTCGCAATGTTATTACATTGTAGCCAGGGCTTAATCGACTTTATCCAATTCCGATTGAAACCAACGTAACAATTATTGGCCGCACTGAATAAGCCTCTGCCTGAGTTCATTATGTGTTCGGGGGTTTTAGGTTCTAGCACCAGGTACGGTCTTATCAGGATGGAAGGCCCCGGGTGGTCGAATCAGTAAGAGCGGTGGGTTCTCGTGTCGAATATCAGGGTGTAAAATATTGCGATAATTACACATTGGTGGGAATGTGAACTGGTCTATAAGGGATTACACATGTTCTATAAAGGTAAATGATATATAGGGCCAGGGGCATTAATATATTATGTGGTGCTGGTGATCCTTTACCTAGATTAAATAGACATTGTATATTCTATAGATAGTGTGAGAGGGGCACTGCTGTTAGTGTGATAGGGCCTTAGCAGCTCTGCTCACAACCCTGTCACCCCCCCCCCCCCAACTGTTAGATACGGACCACTGCACACCCAGACACAACAGGGCAGGTAGGCCTAAACAACCAAGGCATGGATACTGGAATGCATACTGTTGATTGGTGGACATGTGAACGCATACTGTTGATTGGAGGATCTGGTCATGTGACAGGCCATCTTGAATTCTAAAACCACTATATAATAAACCTGAGGGTGCAAGCTCTCTCTAACTTTCACTCTATACTCTGCCTTACTTCTACTTGCCTGTAGTGATTTCCTATTAGCCTGCGTACACAACTACAGCTGCCAGCCGACGATTTTACAAGGGGCTAGAGGCCCGGCCAATGAAACCGAATGCTTTACACGATTGATACTTGTCGCTATCTAGCTTAGTCATCATTACTACGAAAAGCCAATTACCGGTTATGTAAGAATCGAGATAATGTGACTCGGTCTGGTATTTGATAATGGGACCTTCGGCCTGATCTCTCAGAGGTGCAGCAAGAATAAACTTAGCATATGTATGCACTGTCACGAGTCAGTAGCCGTCTAGATAAAGGATTCACCCGCTACTCGCAGTACACGGGTGAAGACCAGCCTTATATAAAAACGGTCGAAAAATTGGGCTAATGAACTGAGTCTTTATGAGAGCCTAATTTCACAATCTAAGAAGCAACATTTATTCTTTGTATATGTCTTCATATTTACCTGCTACCTTTGACTTGAAAAATATAATAAAATATTTAGTTTAATAAGATTTAAAAGTGAAATCGACAGCGTTCTAGCGCCGCCATCTTGTCTTTTTGCATTCTCGCACATTTCACCAACTCTGTGCCTATATATGTAGCCATATGATCCTGGAACCACAGTTTCTACTTCATGTTCCATACTAAAGCTATTTTCGCCCGTATTTACACTACATTGTCGTTCACCCATGTACTACAAGGGTGAATCTTTTATCTAGTAGCCATCTTGATATGACCTCATATGTTGCTAGGATGTAAAACCCAAGCAATCACACAAAACGGTTAAAGCCCCCACTCCGTTTTTTAAAGATAATGTGTTAGTCTTTGTAGGAGATGAGAATCCCATGTGCACTGTCTTACTCTAAGTGTGCATCTTCGCCCTCCTCCTGCACAGCACCCCTCCCCAGTTGGAGACCCTGGAGCAAGGCTTGTCTCAGACCTGGATCTCAGCGTTCCCCGGGCATATGGCCACTGGAGGAATGCGATCCGAGGGCAGATGAGATGGTTCCAGGCGCCCCCCCCCCCCCGCCCGGACGCCTTATCGGCCGATAGAGACGGTCGGGGTGTCGGGGGAGGTGGGCCGACATGTGTTGTAGCCAACATGAAAGGTCTACATAATAGACCTTTCCCACAGAGCATGCGCGGAGAGCCGGTACCATATAGCATTAGTTCTTAAACAACAGTGGTCCGCAGAGAAAAGATCATCTCCTTCACCTACCAGACTCTCCGACTGCAGCTACACTCGCATGTCCAACGTGCCACCATGCAAAGATTTGACTCATCAGTCATTGACGAGTTCACAACAAATGATGAGTTGCTGTCATTATCGCCATCAGTGGACAACTAAGAAGTAGTTTTTACCCCAATACTACACAGCTCATGGAAAGATAAACGGGGAGTTCCGTGCCAATGTCCAGCAGGGTATCGGAAGACACAAAGATCTCCTGACGATCATAAAGAGATCCAAAATGCAGTGGTATATCCATATTTGGTTTAATTTCAGTGTATGGGCAGAATTCCCCCCTCCCACCACAAGGGGTTGCTGACCAAATTCCTACCATATTTCATACCTTAATACAAATTAAAATTAAAATTAAATTACGAAATGGTGTAATTGATTGACTTGGAGTTACTTTAAATTATGTTATCAGATTATCATAAATAATTATAATAAATAATTGTCCACAATTGAAATTTCCCCTACTTAATGAATTAATACATTTATATAACATGATTAAGGTAACTGCTTTTTGCAGCTATAATTCCGGGCCATGCTAAGGTTGCGGGTATGGAATTAGCTAATCCATGTGATATTTTGTGCCATCAGAGCAGCTTCGACTAATGGAAAAGCGCAATTTATGTGTTAGCCCAATTTCTGTTTGTTTGTTGTTGTTTTACATCCTAGCAACATCTAAGGTCATATCAGGACGGGTACCGAGTTGTGACAGTGCGCAATCATGGCGACTTTATAGTGCTGCCCCACTGGAAGACCAGGCCACCAGCACCATGACCTGATATCCCACTCAGTCACATTATCCTGACACTGAGCCAACCAGTCCTTGTCCTATCCTAATAATGCCGAGTGCCAGGCGAGGAAGCGACAAGTATAAATTTGTAATTCATTGGTTTGACTTGACCAGGGTTCGAACCCACGACCCTACGATCTACCAACACGGGAGACTGACGCTCTGACTCATTCGGCCATCCCGTGTGGTCTAGCCCAATCTCTTTCCGTTTCGCTTGTGTTGTGATTGACTAGTCTCAAGATTGGAAGGAAGTGAAAGTTGCTACGCCAATCATGTGTTATATTTAGGGGTTTTTGTTGTCTTTGGAGCTGACAGCGGCTCGAGCTGTCCTGAACAGCAACTTCCGGTCGGAAGTAGATTAGCTCATCCAAGTAGGTCAACCCAGCGAGACAGCTATAGGATAAATCGCGATGAATCATATCATATGGGGTACTGCAATACTTCTGGATCAGTTCCGTCTCTGCCTGTGTTAAAGCTGCATAGTCCGATGGAAAGATGCCATTTTCAAAACCAAAACACTTGCCTAAATTATATCCTATGGACCTAACTTAGATATCATTGCACTTAGTATGCCATTGCTCCCGGGCACATAAGACGAGAAGGCTGATGTTGGGACAAACATGACGCTTTATTTGGGCGGCTGTGCCCACGGCAAGTACCACTTCGATCTCGTGATTGCATGTACAGGCCTCCGCGGCAGTACTGCACGACACAAGGTGATGTGATATGATAACGGATGGGAATGTGATGGGGATGCAACATTTGAAGATTGTGAAATTCATGATGACATAATGGACATACGATATTACATAGACATTGTTATACATGAAGCAGGGTAATAGGAGAATATGAGTTTACTCTCAAACATGATGATTTACTAACTGTTCGTTGTTCAATTGCTCGGGTGTCAATTGTGTGGTGATTTCATTGACTGCTATATTTTAATTTTATTATTTAATTTTATTTTGGGGGTTTATTTATTTTTGTGTTTGATTGGCTCAGACAATCACTCAGCAGGTGTGGGTGAGTGGGAACAGAAATGGCTGGTATGTGTGGTCAGTTGTTGGGTGTTTTGCAGACTGACCATCGGGATGTGTGGAGCCCTGGCTCCTGGTTTTGTTGTGAGCTGATTGGTCGCAGCATTCGGTGTTGTGTGTTGTGATTGGTTGATGTGCGGGGGAGGATGTGTATTGCCATTCCCCGCCTGGTGTGGTGGGCGCCCCCCCCCCCCCCTGCCCCCGTAGGAGGTGGGTGCGTGCAGCCTCACAGTCTCTGTGCCCCGCAATGACCATGAATGAGCGTCCCCACTCATTCCACCCTTTTGCTACTGCATCAAATGGTATATAGGTTAATGGATAATTTTACAGATGATGCCTATGGTTTTAGAATTTTGACAAGAATCCCAACATTGAGTTGGGATGTTTGCAACTAAAATATGTCCAAAGTTAGTCCGTTAAAAATAAGTCACTTGAAACTGAAGTAAAGTAGATTATAAGGATCAATGTAATGCATGTATAGTCCCGGAAAATGGAGGAAACTCAAAACCATCGGACTATGCAATTTTAATGCCTGATGTCGCGCAGTGTACGTCGGGTATTGTTTGGACTCACCAGCCGGAACACTGCAGTCTCGATGTAAAGATGGCGTACTTACCTGAAAGGAACAACAGTAAAATAGGATTAGTGAGTGACAATGATGCTGCTAAATCACCATTAGGACAATGAGGACATTGATTAATGCACTTTATCAGAACCAGTTCAGGAGGACCAGGCATACAGTAGTGTAACCCTGCAGCTGCATTGATTTACATAGGGAGGAACACATCATCATCATCGATCCTTTAGCTGTGGGGTTCTTGGGGCACCACACATGACTTTGCAACCAGTTTCCATTATTTTATCCTGTTCTCTACTGCCCTCTGGCACTGGTCAAACTCAAGCCCTGTACAATTCCTGATGTTGTCTTCCCCACCTCCTCCGCTTTGCTTGAAGGCTACATGAACTGGTGTCTTTCTTTGTTGTTTCACGTCCTAGCAACATCAAATGTAATATCAGGATGGGTACAGACTTGTGACAGTATGCACACAATGGTGACTTTATAGTGCTGCCCCACTGGGAAATCAGGCCGCCGGCACCAGTGCCCGATATCCCACACAATCGTATTACCCAGACACTGTGCTAACCAGTTCTTGCCCTATCCTAATAATGCTAAGCGCCATACTAGGTAGCGACAAGTATCAATTTTGGAAATCATTCATTTGACTCTGCCGAATTTCGAACTCCCGATCTTCCACATTGGAAACATGCACCGGTTACATAATATGGAGTGGAGGTCCCTACATGGGTGAAGCTCACAAGCTTGTGGTAGTGTTCCATGTGGTAGGTAAGCAGTAGTCGAGTGGGCGGGTGGAGAAAGTCAGTCTTGTTCTGTTGGCGGCCAAACGACAAATGCTCGTTTTTGGCAGTTCCCCTTACCTATTTTTGCACACATATGGAGAACTACTCTTTTGCACACATATCAAAGTTAGATATGCAGAATAAAACCGAGGTACTTGTTTTGGTTTTGAAAATTTGATGTTTTCATCGGACTATGCAGCTTTAAGCGGAAGTGCGGGTAAATATGACATCATAGACAGCACAGTGAAGATTTCAATACGTTTTAATGAAGCTCCGCAGCAAGCTACCATGGTGTAGTAGTATTTAGACACTGGGCCCACGTCGCTAAGCAGAGACCAGTTAGTTCATTGTGCATGTTAATTTTAAGATGGGTAATTCACACACGATACTGGACACCCGACACATACCAATATGATACTGTGCCGCCACCTTGTGGATCCTGCCCAAACTAACCACCCAGCGGCCACCATTGCTCCGGTGGAGCCACCTTCAGGAACCTGGCTCGTTACCCATATGCTCGATAGGTGGTGAAACAATATCAAATTTCCCGCCAATTTGGTCACGTGACCTTACAGCGGTTTGAACTCCACGCACAACCGTCGCAGCTGTCGCCATCTTCGCACCATCCAGCTTTCTTCGCCCACCCACCCTCACCACTAGATAAAGCTTGAATCGATAGGGTTAAGGGTTCGAGTCCTGCCTGATCCATTCATCAGCAGTGGACCCGAGGAAGCAGAACGATGGCGGTTCTGGTTCCATCAACTCATACCTGTACCTGTACCAATGACATAACCGATAAAATAAAGCCATTGTACCAAATGCTGTCTCGTGTTGTGAATTAAGCAATGAGCCACAACATAATTAAGTAATTAGCCACTTTCCCGCCATTGTGGTACGGTTAATATGAATACACCGGTTCTTTTTAGGTGAGGTCAGTCACTATCTGCAAATCTTTGAAAATCATTTATTCACCAGAATTTATATTCTTTTCAGCGCCTAGGTACTGGTTTTCCAGCCATGTACATTACATTGTAGATAGGGGCTAGGCCCAGGCGCTTCTCTCAACCGGACATAAACTATTGTTACCTGGATTGTCCTTGTCATGCCTGTCCTTACCTGATCATTGCCAAGTTACCAACAAGGCCTTGCAACTAACCAATTATAATGCGCCTTACCTAAGTCCTACCGGGTGAAGAACCAATGAATAGCTAATTAGTTCCCAAATGCTACATTGCTTTATAGTCAGCGTCTACATAAGACACATGGAACAAGACGCGGAATAACAGATCGTCCTTGTTAGATGGGAACAAAGAGGGGATCCAATCACTAAACAAGCCACCAATAAAAAAAACATGATAACCGCAGTGACCGAGTACAAAGCAGAATAAGCCGGCTGCCTTCTAATTAGTCTGAAGGGAAGTTCTACCAGGCACCGGTGTGTCATACTGAATCAGAGACAGGCAATAATGAGTTAGCCAATATCACAAACCTGTGCCAGCAGTATTTAAAGTTGCATAGTCCGATGGTTTTGAATTTCTGTATTTTTTCTGAGATAAATATATTAGATCGATCACTAGTATCTACTTTACATTAGTTCAAAGTTACTTTTATTTTAAATGGTAAACTTTTGAGATATTTTGAGTGCAAACATGGAAAATTAGTTTTGGGAAGCTTGCCAAAATTCTGACCCCATAGACTTCTGCAGTAACATGTTCTGTTAAATTGACTCAGTATTGCCTTCTACGCAGAAACAAATGATTAGTAAGTGCATCAGTATCTAAGTTAGATATGTAAAATCAAATCAAGATAATTGGCTTGGTTTTGAAAATTTGTTATTTTATCGGACTATGTAGCTTTAAAAGAAAGAGATTTCCTGTATAAAGTTGTCTGTCTGTGCGAATAATGAAATATTGATATGTTCACTTCTACCAGTGCACATTCTTTATGTGTACATATATAAGATACGTATATAAATGTACATATATATGTATAGGCTTGAATAATAATAGGACATAATACATTTTGTATATGATATTTTCTGCTGACACAGCATGAAACCACCAATAATCAATCTACCTGTACATAATACATTTTGTATATGATCTTTTCTGCTGACACAGCATGAAACCACCAATAATCATTCTACCTGTGTATATATATACAGGTAGATTGATTATTGGTGGCTTCATGCTCTTTTCTGCTGACACAGCATGAAACCACCAATAATCAATCTACCTATATACAGGTAGATTGATTATTGGTGGTTTCATGCTGTATAGATATATGTATATAAAAAGGGTAGATCCACGAGGAACAGAAGAGCAATAAGCCGGCCCTGGGTTGAGAAAATATATATTTATAATATTTGGAATATATGAAGAAATAAAAGGCTTAAAATATAGCCAGCTGTTCTGGTTAATGGGTGATAGTGACGACTCTCAGGTGGCGCCACCGTGGCTGAAGAGGGAACTAGTCCCCTCGGTGATGGATATTATGTGTATTACAAGATGGAGGTAAAGGGATGAAGTGCTGACGCTGACAGTGTCCTTGTTCATATTCCCATAATCAATTATAGATAATATATATATGTGTACATAACTGAGGGTGTCATGACTAGGGATGGGAATAATGAGTTAATTAATGGTAGCTAATTAATCCACATAACCTTAAAAGGGCGATTTAAGCAGATAACCCTTCTTCCTTTATTGTCATGCTGTGTGCAACATTTGATTTAGCAAACAGCAAACTGAACTCTGGTCCTTAGTGAAAATACATGGATATTTTATTTCACATCCCAAATCACATCTAGGTTGATTGATTGATTGATTGGTGGTTGCTTTACGCCGTGTCGGCAGCATAGGCCATATTCACGGCGAGAAATGTTTGTTTTTGGTTCAAACCATCGCTTTTACATGTAAAAGCAGACAATCAATTATGTGCCAATAGACACTAATTAAATTAGAAAGCTCACAATCATATATTTGTGGTCAAGGGAAACAAATTCCCATAGAAAAAGAAAAGTTTTATTAATAATTGATAGAATCTATTTAGTAAACTATATAAGGTGGTACAGTCTATGGCCAAATGAGTCTATCTACCATCTAGGTAGATGGATAACAAAGCGACAGCTTCGGTTAAAGCCAGCTTCTCTGCAACACTGATTCCACTTGCAATCAATATATGGCTGAGAATAGAAGACGCGAAAGGCAGACGTGCGGATGCGCAGGACAGGGAATAGAAGGCAGAGGAGGGAGAGGTAACTGGGCAGGTTTGCGCGACAGCTCTGCGGTTTGAGTCGATGCCCGGGAATGCTCTAATGAGTCCGACAAAGGGAAGAAGGTACAGGTAAAACTAAAGAAGCGGCGGCGCAGTAGGCCTGGCGCGTAGTTTTGTTGTGGGATCAAAGCATTGCCAGCAGGTGGCAGTGCAAGTGTTGTACAACCGCAAATTTAATGAAGAGTAGGAGTGGGGAGGGGAGAGGGGAGGAGGAGAGGGGAGGAGGAGAGGGGAGGAGGAGAGAGGAGGAGGGGACGCGGATGGTGGGGAGGGGGGGATGCACTCACTCACTCAGAGCGTCTGCCAACCTCCTGGTTTGTGGTCGGAAATCCGATTTCTTTATATCTACTACAATCTTTTTTTCTTTTTCTTTTCTTACTGTGGTAGTGTTGTTAATTAAATTGGCAACAACAAGGATGCTATTTTGCCAAGGCGAGGACAGGTGCAGGATAGGACAGGCGAGGACAGGTGCTGAGACTTTCGAGCACGGAGGGTGACTTCATTCTATAGGTACATGGTATATAATAATGCTAATTATGCTGATTGTTTTATTCTTTCCTGATGATTTAATACGGGGTCGACAACAAGGGCCATATTCATGACAAAACGCTAATTGAACTACGCGGACGCGGATGAATGGTATATATTTGGACTTTTTAATGCACTAGAATGGTAATCGTACATGCGTAAGTATAATGAGAGAAGGCCCCGAGATGCTTAAGCCCTATAGTTCTAGTCTCTTATTGTGGGGTGGGTGGGATGGCAGAGGAAATTGTCCGTCGCCGTCCACCGCCAAGTCGTAGTGGACAAGATCGTCTTTTGCTCGCTTTATATAGCAGCTTAGCCGGCCCGAAACATCACGACTACGTATATGTTCGTAACTTTGTAACAATTTCGTCTGCTGACGTCGTATCTAATTTACATACAGTGTCTGCCAGCGCTGCATGGTTACTCGACGTAGTTCCAAAAGACCCGCTAGGCGTGGCTGATATACGTATTTAAGGTTCGAGTAAAGGTGGCGCCAGTGGCCATTTGAATAAGAATCCGACTCCAGCTTGTTCAATTACCCATGTTGCGAGCAACTTCGACAATGGTATCTATTTTGTCAGTCTTTTGAATCGCCTTCCCATGCCTCGATTGATTTTGTTATGGATTATTATTGCGTAGATCGTTGGTCGCTGGAGCTTGGCAACATCTATGGTCATATTAGGATGGGTACCGACTTGTGACAGTGCACACTCATGGTGCCCCACCGGCCACCAGCATAATGACCTGAGATCACACTCAGTCACATTATCCTGACACTGAGCCAACCAGTCCTTGCCCTATCCTCATATTGCTGAGTGCCTGGCTAGGAAGCGTCACGTCTCAATTTTGTAAGTCGTTGGTTTGACTCGACCGGGAATTGAACTCGCAACCTTCTGCACTGAAGGTATGCGCTCTACCGATGAGGCTACCTCGTCCGGTCGGTTATTACATACATTTAATGTAATACTAACTAGAGGGAGCTGTCCTAAGATGCTGTACAAGAAAAATATAACAGACGACCTATTTAAAATCGGGTAAAAACGATCACGGATAAAGAATTATAATGTAGCAGAAGAAACATGCTCAACTGTGTATGCATGATGTATAATGCCCTTTGAAAATATGAATTCCAAGAAAATTGAATATGGCCCTTCAGCCAATCAAACATTACTGCATTAACACACAATATTTTATATTTGTCGGTTATCAATATTCGCATAATAAATTATACAGCATGAATACAGTTACAACTGCTGACACAGCGGTAAATCATCACGAATCAATCATCCATAGGACTATACAGTCTTAATCAAAATTACTTCTAAAAACACCAACATAATTGTTAATTAGATACACTAAAAATTGCATTAATTTTGCTTATATCAAATACTTAAATTGAAAAGACCAAATTTGAGTAGTTTGAGAGTGAGGCGCTGTGATTGGTTGAGAATTCGGCGAAGGGGATAGTGGGTCGGGTGGTTCAAGGACAATGAATGGACTTCTAAGTTGTAGGTTATTATTACCAAACAGTACTGCATTGATGCACACATTTGGATATATGTCGGTTATCAATATTCGCATAATAAATTACCCAGTACGTATACAGGTACTTATCAGCAATGAATATATCTGGACTATACAGGTATTTCCACTGCATACTAAGAAACGCCCTGCTACAGGCGAGATAGAAGTGGGCTGCGACGACGGTACTTGACCACAGGTATTGATTGATTGATTGATCGATTGCCTTGGGCTTTACATCCTGTGCGATATCAAGACAGGTAGCGACTTGAGGTTCTGCGCATTCGCTCTTTCCGGACACTTCCGGTCTGAGACATTATCGGTTACATTAATTGATTAAGCCGGGGAAATTTCAATCACAGAAAATGTATGTTCCTCATTCCACTTCTCCTTGCCCTATGATAGTAATGCTATCAGAGCGCCAGGCTAGGTAGTAACAAGTATCAATTTTGTAATAGCCCAGTCACACTATGACATATCTCGCTGATGTGCCGCCAATGCGCAAAATCACTTTTAATCATCGAGAGACGTCAAACTTTTCGGCTTTAGCACAACGTATTGGTAGCGTGCAGCCGACGGTGTGGTAAAGTTTGGCGCACCGTCCTGATATGACCTTAGATGTTGCTAGGACATAAACCAACAAAAAGCAAACGTTTGGCGCAACGTATGGGAATGACACTCATGCGCGCGCAGCGTGTGCCTATCGTTCGCATAACGTTATTCCAGCGGTCTCGACGTGCTTCTGACTTCTCATAATGTTGGCACCCGTGCGTTGTCACGCATTGTCGGTCATCAATAGTTTTGTGCAAGCACAAAACTTTGGCGATCCGATGACGCACGCCGCCGACTGTCGCCGTCCATCAACAAATACCAATGCGCACCTAATGCGTGTGTAATGCTTCCAGACGTCTCCCAACGTTTCGCCAAAAAGTGACACGTCGACAGGCGTTGGCGAGAAACGTTGTAATGTGACAGCACCATAAGTTATTGATTTTACTTGGGTATGGTTCAAACCCAGGATTCAAATCCTATGACCTACAACAAAGGGAGGCGAACGCTCAACTCATTTGGCCATCCTGTCATCTTTGCGACAATTGATTGCAATCGAGATTATACTCCAAGGACATGATTTCACTTACACGTAGGCTAGGAAATTATCGGTGGAGTGACTTAAACCAAAGATTTGTTAAACCAAAACATTTATGTAGATTTGATCATATATATTAAACTTAGATTATGGTGCATATTTCTTTACTTAATTGAAGGAATACTAACGTTAAAATTCCATATGCGCGGTATGCGAATGCGAATGCGGCAAAAAATAGAAAAGTATATAAATATACATGGGTGCTTCCATATGTCCAAATGTGAATGCGAACACGAATGTGAATGCAAATGCAAATGCGGCAAATGGATCGACCCATGGACCGATCGGTGCGAATGTGAATGCGAATGCGAATGCGAATGCGAATGCGAATGCGAATGCGAATGTTGCTGCATTTGCCATAGAAAATAATAGTAACTTTGACTTTCCTTTACAAATTTGGAGCAACACCTCCAAAAATGGGATGGGTATTTTTGTTTAGCAACCCCCCAACACAAAAAGAAGACATCGACTATTGGACATCGGCATGGGTATCTATGCCGCATATCGCATTCGCATGCCGCATACCGCGTATATGGAATCTTAGCTTTAGTCAATTTATTAGAGTCTGCAATGATGTCAAACATAGAAGCTGATATATTGTTGAAGCCAAAGTCTTGACGTGCCCCCGAAATCAGTATCGCATGTATTCAGCTCAAATATCTCCAAAGTTAAACTCTTTCAAGTAAATGTTACACAAAACTAAACGTAAAGTTGCATAGTCCGATGGTTTTGAATTTCTGTATTTTTTCTGAGATAAATATATTAGATCGATCACTAGTATCTGCTTTACATTAGTTCAAAGTTACTTTTATTTTAAATGGTAAACTTTTGAGATATTTTGAGTGCAAACATGGAAAATTAGTTTTGGCAAGCTTGCCAAAACTCTGACACCATAAACTTTTGCAGTTACATGTTCTGTTAAATTGACTCAGTATTGCCTTCTACACAGAAACAAATGCTTAATAAGTGCATCAGTATCTAAGTTAGATATGTAAAATCAAATCTAGATATTTGGTTTAGTTTTGAAAATTAGATATTTCATCCGACTATGCAGCTTTAAGTAAGTAGCTTATAATGATGATGGATTGGAGACGCTAGGCTAATGGAGTCACCTCCAGTTACATCATGGGTCGCTGATATTAGTGTTGCAAAATAGTGGTTGGTTGTTGGAGTTTTACGTCCTTGTAACATCTAAGGTCAGGATGCATACCGACTTGTGACAGCGCACACTCATGGTAACCTTCTTATAGTGCTGCCCCACTGGGAAATCAGGCCGCTGCCACCATGACCTGATATCCCACTCAGTCACAGTATCCTGACACTGTGCTAACCAGTCCTTGCCCTATCCTAGTAATGCTGAGCAGTAGACTAGGAGGCGACAAGTATAACTGTTATAAGACATTAGTTTGACTCGACTATGAACCGAACTCCTGAACTCCCGAACTCCTGCACGCGAGGCCGGCGCTCTATCGATTCGGCCACGGCGCCTGGTGTGTTGTTACAAAAGAACAGCCGTGCTTTTAATTCCAATTTGAATTTGTCATTACCAGCATACACGGACACACGTGACCGTGCGACAGAACATGTATGAAAGAATTGAGAATCGGTTACTTCGCAATAAAAACAACCAATCAAATTAAAGATAGTGTCACGTGATTTCATCGTTGTATTCACTGTAGGAATATTCGATATATGTTAACGTATGAATATTCCAGAAAGATTAGTAGATTATACTTAGAAAGGTTAGTTGAGCTTGGATGCAGTGGATAGGGACTGATCTGTCCAGCACCAATAGACTTAGATCGAGTACCTCATGGCTTACTATTAACGGTTACGTGACGTCATATATGGAAGGGTGGGTTGACCTACATTATAAGACCTACCCAAACAACCCTTTAGTGATAATACTGTTTTTAATACTTTCCAAGTCTCCAGTTATACCCGACTGTTATATAATTCTAGTAGGATAAGATGTTGTTGTTGTTTGTTGTTTTACGTCCTAGCAACATCTAAGGTAATATCAGGACGGATACAGACTTGTGACAGTGCACACTCATGGTGACTTTATAGTGTTGTCCCACTGGGATACCAAGCCGCCAGGACCATGACCTGATATCCCACTCAGTCCCATTATCCTGACACTGAGCCAACCAGTCCTTGCCCTGCCCTAATAATGCCGAGTGCCAAGCTAGGAAGCGACAAGTATCAATTTTTAAATCATCGGTTTGACTCGACCAGGATTCGAACCCACAAGCTCATGGGTTCGGATCTCCTGATCTCCCCAAAACAGGACACGTACACTCTACTCATTCGGCCACCCCGACTGGTAGTAGGATGAGAAGAAGTGGCCAATTTAGTTAAGCATCTTGAAAAAGCCTCCATTGAGATCAGTGCCAAGAAGACCAAAGTGATTATAAACAACACTAGTGGCATCACTACAGAGATACAAGTGAACGGATACAGGCTTGAGACGGTCTCAAGCTTCAAATACCTGGGTTTAGTTACAGTTCATCATGATATGTAAAGTTGCCTTGCTTAAGTTACCAGTTACTATGCAGTAACTTGTTATGCTTAGGATGATATTCATCGTTTTGAATTTCATTTGACCATCAACTCTGGTAGGGTCGATTTAGTGTGAGTCATGCCGCTGAATACTTAGAATTATATTTGTTGGTAAATATGTATTATTGTGAACAATCTTCTGCCAGTACCCAGGGCATTGGTCTGTGAGCCATTTATTATCACCCTTATTTACATTATGTTTGCACAATATAAGGTACAATTACGCAGTCCAATAAATACTATTGTTAACAAGACTTGCTCTGACAGATGAGCAGCAAATTCGCATCACTCGGACAAGGAACAAGACAAGTTTATCAACATTATATTTATTCACCAGAGTAAATATATGATATCAATAATAGATATAAATATCATTCATTATATAATCATAACCTTGGGTGAGGCTGGCATGAGGCTGGCTTGGCAAATGGTGTGACTGGCGCGAGTGTAAACGAGGAAGGCTGGCTTCCATGCATCAGAGGCAGTGTTGGTGAGAAGGGCGTCATGATTGTGCCAAGTTTTGAATAATTAGATGGCAACAATGAGTACAACTAGATAACAAGAGGAAAACAGATAACCGAGCATCAGCACTTAACCCGTTAGAGAAAAGGGTGGGTGGGTGGATGGGAGAGCTAGACGTGGACAGAGCGGGTGTCGGGTGAGAAGTGAGGGCCAAAAGACGGCGAGGTCACGTGCTGCGCGCGAAAGCACCTTGCCTCGTTCGCGAATTAACCATGTTGCCTCCACAACATGCGTAATGTTGGTTAATTCAGCAAACCTGCACTGGATGCTAAATTACTTTCATGCTGCCGACCAAGCAAACCTCAGGGCACTGGATAAATCATACGCTGGAGTGTAGGGGGACGAGGGTGGTAGAGCAGAGCTGGTATTCACAAAGTCCCACCATACTGTGCTAATAATTCGCCGATCACCTTAACAACAATTTGCTTAGCATCCAGTGTGAAATGTAGGTGTTAATATTCCAATTGATTTTCCGGTATTTGGGAATTGTTGTAGATAATATTATTTTAATAAAAGGTGTAGTGTTTCAAAGGAAGACATATTTTGAGTAATTGTCATTATTATTTTAGAGTTTGTATGTATTTAGCTCTGTACCTTTTTTAGTACACTATTTTAGAAACTTTATGTATTTATTTATTCATTAGCTATATATCTTATTTAGTACAATATCTTGGAGTTTTAATGTATTTATCTATCCCTTAGCTATGTTATTTCAGTTAGTACAATATTTTGGAGTCTTACTAGATTATATTTATCACTTCATTAGCGATGTATCTTATTTGGTACAAGACTTTGGAGTCTAAATGTAAAATATTGTGGAGCTTTAAAGTATTTATCTATTGATTCGGTATGTGTCTTATTTAGCACAATATTTTGGAGTCTTTATGTATTTATCTAATCAGTAGCTATGTGTCTTATTTAGGACAATATTTTGGAGTCTTTATGTACTTATCTAATCAGTAGCTATGTGTCTTATTTAGCACAATATTTTGGAGTCTTTATGTATTTATCTAATCATTAGCTGTGTATCTTATTTAGGACAATATTTTGGAGTCTTTGTGTATTTATCTAATCAGTAGCTATATATCTTATTTAGCACAATATTTTGGAGTCTTCATGTACTTATCTAATCAGTAGCTATATATCTTATTTAGCACAATATTTTGGAGTCTTTATGTATTTATCTAATCAGTAGCTATGTATCTTATTTAGGACAATATTTTGGAGTCTTTGTGTATTTATCTAATCAGTAGCTATGTATCTTATTTAGCACAATATTTTGGAGTCTTCATGTACTTATCTAATCAGTAGCTATATATCTTATTTAGGACAATATTTTGGAGTCTTTGTGTATTTATCTAATCAGTAGCTATATATCTTATTTAGCACAATATTTTGGAGTCTTTGTGTATTTATCAAATCAGTAGCTATGTATCTTATTTAGCACAATATTTTGGAGTCTTTATGTACTTATCTAATCAGTAGCTATATATCTTATTTAGGACAATATTTTGGAGTCTTTGTGTATTTATCTAATCAGTAGCTATATATCTTATTTAGCACAATATTTTGGAGTCTTTATGTATTTATCTAATCAGTAGCTATATATCTTATTTAGGACAATATTTTGGAGTCTTTGTGTATTTATCTAATCAGTAGCTATATATCTTATTTAGCACAATATTTTGGAGTCTTTATGTATTTATCTAATCAGTAGCTATATATCTTATTTAGCACAATATTTTGGAGTCTTTGTGTATTTATCTAATCAGTAGCTATGTATCTTATTTAGGACAATATTTTGGAGTCTTTGTGTATTTATCTAATCAGTAGCTATGTGTCTTATTTAGCACAATATTTTGGAGTCTTTATGTACTTATCTAATCAGTAGCTATATATCTTATTTAGGACAATATTTTGGAGTCTTTATGTATTTATCTAATCAGTAGCTATATATCTTATTTAGCACAATATTTTGGAGTCTCTATGTATTTATCTAATCAGTAACTATGTATCTTATTTAGGACAATATTTTGGAGTCTTTATGTATTTATCTAATCATTAGCTATGTATC
The DNA here is from genome assembly GCA_030323885.1 of Branchipolynoe longqiensis. Taxonomy (NCBI): domain Eukaryota; kingdom Metazoa; phylum Annelida; class Polychaeta; order Phyllodocida; family Polynoidae; genus Branchipolynoe; species Branchipolynoe longqiensis. The sequence goes on along the minus strand of CM059196.1, from coordinate 45,145,663 downwards.
TTATTTAGCACAATATTTTGGAGTCTTTGTGTATGTATCTAATGAGTAGCTGTGTATCTTATTTAGGACAGTATTTTGGAGTCTTTATGTATTTATCTAATCATCAGCTATGTATCTTATTTAGCACAATATTTTGGAGTCTTTGTGTATTAATCTAATCAGTAGCTATATATCTTATTTAGCACAATATTTTGGAGTCTTTGTGTATGTATCTAATGAGTAGCTGTGTATCTTATTTAGGACAGTATTTTGGAGTCTTTATGTATTTATCTAATCAGTAGCTATGTATCTTATTTAGTACAATATTTTGGAGTCTTTATTTATTTATCTAATCAGTAGCTATGTATCTTATTTAGTACAATATTTTGGAGTCTTTATAATATTTATCTAATCAGTAGCTATGTATCTTATTTACTACAATATTTTGGAGTCTTTAAAATAGTTATCTAATCAGTAGCTATGTATCTTATTTACTGCAAAGTTCTGCTATCTGGGCATGGTGGCTGGCTAGTCTGAGGTGGCGTGTAAAAACGGTGGTTATTGCAATGCACTAAGTGCTGTGTGATACACTATTCTGGGTGGGTCGGTACACTGTGGGGAGGGGGGGGGGGAATAGCTGCAGGGGGGCTAGGGTTGATGCTGCTATGATTCGCTTTATAACAGTTTTGCCAAGGAGTCTTGACAGTATGGTGGTGGGAGAGCTTTGTTATGTGTGAGAATGTTGTCAGTCAACCATGGATAAAGCAAGAATTATGATCAAACGTGTTAACATATTTTGAAGCTGCATTATCAGATGAAAGTGTAAACCTTTCGAAGCTTTGTTTGGTTGTTGTTGTTTTACATCCTCGCAACACCTAAAGTCATATCAGGATGGGTACCGACTTGTGTCAGCGCACACTCATGGTGACTTTATAGTGCTGTCCCGCTTGGAAACCAGGCCACTGGCACCATGACCTGGTATCCCACTCAGTCACATTAACCTAACACTGAGCACACCCGTCCTTGCCCTGTCCTAATAATGCCGAGCACCTGGCTAGGAAGTGACAAGTATCAATTTTTAAGTCATTGGTTTGACTCGACCAGGGTTCGAACCCACGACCCCACGATCTACCAGCATGGGAGACGGACGCTCTAACTCATTTGGGAATCCCGTCTGGTCCACCTTTCGAAGCCAACACACCCACTTAAATTTGATCATATATATATAAATATATATATATATATGATCTATCTTATATATTGTGCACTCAATAAACATGTACTGCCGCTTGGTGGCACCATGCAATGTAGATAAAAGATTCACCCCATACTTCCAGTACATGGGTGAACGACAACATAGTCTAAATACTGGTGAAAATAGCGTTAGTAGGGAACAACAAGTAGAATGCCTGGCACCAGTGTCAAATGGTTATTTATATCAGCACAGAGTTGGTGAAATGGGAGAGAATGCAAAAAGACAAGATGGCGGCCCGAGAACGCCATCGATTTCACTTTTAAATTGCATTAAAGTATATGTTTTATTATATTTTCCAACTCAAAGATAGCGGGTAAACATGAAGACATATACAAAGAATAAATGTTGCTTCTTAGATTGTGAAATTAGGCTCTCAAAAAGACTCAATTCATTAGCCCAATTTTTCGCCCGTTTTTATATAAGGCTGGTCTTCACCCGTGTACTACAAGTACCGGGTGAATCTTTTATCTACATGCAATGCAGCTATGCTGGAAAATAGGTCAACGTTCTAGGGCATATATCCATCATTTCCGTGTGCACACCTAAAGTACTGTTGAATGGTTTCACTCCAAATGTCTAAAAAAAATTAACCTTTTAAAATGAAAGTTACTCGGAACTATAGGATATAATGTTAGGATTAATATATTTACGTGACAATATGACTACAACTCAAAACCGTCGGATTATGTAACTTTAATGTGAACATCTGGTATTAGGGTACCTACAAGCACCGCTAGGTGCGCCCTGCTGTCGTACTGATAGTTAGTTACAAGTATGTCACATTTCTCTTTTCTTAGAGTCATGCCCACCACATACTAGCCGACAATTAGATATTATTCTAACACCACTTACTTAAAGGCTCTTCCAATCGAATAACCAACCCTGATCTGACCCATTTGCAAGATGTAATTTCATCTAAGTAAATTGCTTCAAAATGACAGCTTAGTATTTTATCGTGTGGTATTCATCAAATTGGATTGTCGGGGGGTATGAAGCAGGCTTTAAATAATGCAGCCGTTCCCCTTCGGGTGTACACACATTAATGCTGCAGCCTAAATTGTCATTGGAATCAACGTCGGGCTGTATAGAATTCAAACACGTCAATGTTATACCAGCTTATAACCGCCTTAATTATCGCTTGTTATGAAATAATTGTCGTCTGCCGGAAATGTAATGCTCATTAAATAGTGGAACCTGCGCATGGACTTATACAATTTGCCGTAATGACTAAACATGAGCTACATCCACTAGTTTGTGCTTTGTCGCTATTATCTACAACATCGGTGCCAGCAGACGACAATTGGTGATGGTGGGCAATGAACAAGATTTGGCACGAAAAATAGTTAGTTATCCATCATTCGCAGTTTTGTAAACTAGTTGTCAATAGGACGATTGGGGTTTTAATGCAAAACATTTTGGAATGGGTCCTGATCGTTATTATTTATCTTACTTTGGTTTGAAATAACTTTGATTTTAAATTACCAACTTTGGAGATATTTGAAGGGTAGAAGGTGCTCAATTAATGTTGGCGTGCACCTCAAAACTGGCACAATTTAGCCTTCAGCAGTAACACGTTCTATCAGATTGACTTAAGCTGTGTTTACACGGGCAATTCTAAACCGATTTAGACAAAGCAATTTATATGAAGCGATGTAGGGGCACGTTTACACGACAAATTTGAAACTGTGTCTGCGACCAGGAACCAGCAGCCTTAGTGGTGAGCCTGTAGCCGGCGAGCACTGCTATTTGTTTAGTTTACATTCGTCGATTCACAATATGAATAACCACACCAATGTAGCGGCTATGTTAATATCGGTTGGAATTTAGGGTTAATTTAATAAAATTTCATTATTTGAGTATGTAATTCTGTTAAATATGATCGCATTTCGGCCTAATAGATTTCGGCCTAATCGCCCCCTAACACTGCCGGGCACCAGTGTATAGTTCCAGCTGAGCCTGTAGCCGGCGAGCACCGCTATTTTACACTATCGCCGCCCGGGAACCGGCTGTATCGCTTCATCTATACTACCTCGCAAGGTGGTTTACATCTACCGATTTATATGAATCGATTCAGCCCTAAAGCGCCACAGTGTCGCGTTTACACGGCAAATGTAAATCGATCTAGGCAAGTGGTTTTATATGAAGCGTTTTAACTCGCCCGTGTAAACACGGCTTTAGTGCTGCCCCACATTGGTTCCCTCCCAGCTCTCCAATTGTTAACAAGACCTTACTTCCGGTAGGGTGAACTCTAACCACCTTTTGACCTCTTGTAAACATGTGTACCGAATTCCTATAGCAGATCCTGTATATATATATGCAGATATATCATCTAATGAGTATCCTATTCATCTATGCACTGAGAAATGAGCGACCGCATAATTGCATCGGCTGTAGGTAAGGTCTTTCTTCAAATCTTCGCATTCTGACTTTAATTGCATTACAATAATTAGTAATGAGATGTTCCAACGAGCGAGGAAGTTCCCTTCAGAAGCATGGCCTGTCAAATGCAAATTTTACAGGTATAGATGTCTGCATCCGAGAAAAACACTAGTTTAACTTTCTAATTATGCATCCCTAATGGAATACACTGTCTGTCTAGGCGCAATTAGAGCCTTCCTAGACGGTTCAAATAGAGCCTTTAACGGTAGATTATCTGACAGTCTTTAGTATGCAGTCGCCATTGCAAAGCAAGCGATAGCAATGACACATGACAGAGAAACACACCTCCACTAAATCTGCATAATCTGAGGAAAGCATAATCTTTTCTAATCCAAATCACCTACCTCTACTTCGTCTCACATAGTTATGCTTGCTTTTGGGGATTTTAGATCCTAACAAGATCTATGTTCATATCAGGACGGGTACCGACTTATGATAGTGCACACTCATGGCGACTTTATAGTGCTGCACCACTGGGAGACCAGGCTGCCAGTACCATGACGTGATATCCCAAATGGAACACATTATCCTGACACTTAGTCAACAACACTCCATGCCCTATTGTAATAATGCCGAGCACCTGGCTAGGAAGTGACTACTATCAATTTTTGAGTCATTGGCGTGACTCGACCAGGGTTCCAACCCGTTGATTTGAATCCCATGATCTACCAAAACAGGAGACGGACGCTCAACTCATTCGGCGATCCCGTGTGGTCGACCCACAAAATGTCACTCAGAGGAATAAAACCTTACTTGAACAAAAAGCAAAGAGTGCACACTCCAACACCGGGTGCAGTGTGAATGGCGGCCATCTTTGCCTGGTCTCCTCCTGTGTGGACTTTGATTGGGCATCTAGACTGAGCCGGTGGTCAGTATGACCTGTCCTGACCTCAGGTCCAAAGCCACCGCCGGTACCATTACCCGGTGCCCACCCGACACTCCAACTCCTCCACACACCACGTGACCAAAAATCCATTCCAGACTTTCTTCCGGTGCGCCTCTTTTCCTCCTCAACCCCCTCACACCCGCCTCACTCCCCACCTACCCACACACCGACCAGTCCTTACTCGCCACCGGTTCTCTCAACCAATGCTCTGCACCGAAGGAGCTACAAATTGCACCGTCACCAGATAGCCACGGGCTATGCACAACCCAATGGTCAACCCCCTAATTATCGCCCCGCCCGCGTGACGTGGGCGATAATAGGAGAGGGAGGAGGAGGGGGGGGGCTGGGCATCTTGGTCGATGGACGATTATCTTGCGCATGGCGATCTGTTTCGAGGTTGGTTGGGTGTCTGGGTGGGTGGGTGGGTATGTGAGTGGGTGTGTGAGTGGGTATGTGAGTGGGTGTGTGAGTGGGTGGGTGAGTAGGTGTGTGAGTGGGTGTGTGTGGGTTGAGTGAGTGGGTGTGTGAGTGGGTGTGTGTGGGTGTGTGAGTGGGTGTGTGAGTGAGTGGGTGTGTGAGTTGGTGAGTGAGTGGGTGTAGGAGTGGGTGAGTGAGTGGGTGAGTGGGTGTGTGAGTGGGTGTGTGAGTGGGTGTGTGTGGGTTGAGTGAGTGGGTGTGTGAGTGGGTGTGTGTTGGTGTGTGAGTGGGTGTGTGAGTGGGTGGGTGTGAGTGGGTGAGTGAGTGGGTGTGTGAGTTGGTGAGTGAGTGGGTGGGTGAGTGGGTGAGTGAGTGGGTGGGTGAGCGGGTGTGTGAGTGGGTGGGTGAGTGGGTGGGTGAGTGGGGTGTGAGTGGGGGTGTGTGGGTTGAGTGAGTGTGTGTGTGAGTGTGTGTGTGGGTATGTGTGTGTGAGTGTGTGTGTGAGTGGGTGTGTGAGTGGGTGTGTGAGTGGGTGTGTGAGTGGGTGTGTGAGTGGGTGAGTGAGTGAGTGGGTGTGTGAGTGAGTGTGTGAGTGAGTGTGTGAGTGGGTGTGTGAGTGGGTGTGTGAGTTGGTGAGTGAGTGGGTTGGTTGTTGAGGTTTTTTCGTCCTGGCAAAATCTAAGCTCATATCCGGATGGGTACCGATTTGTGACAGTGCACACTCATGATGACTTTATAGTGCTGCCCCAATGGAAGACCAGAGTTCGAATCCGTGGGTTCGAATCCCACGATCTACCAACACGGGAGACGGACGCGCAACTCATTCGGCCATCCCGTCGAGTGGGTGTGGGTGTGGATGTGAGTGGGTGGATGGGTGAGTGGGTGGGAGAGTGGGTATGTTAGTGGGTGGGTGAGTTGGTACGCGAGTGGGTGGTTGAGAGCGCGGGTGAGTGGCTGGTTGAGAGCGGGGTGTTTAGGTGTGGAGCGTTGATTATCTGGGATGTACATTGTGCGGAAGGGCATGGTGGAGGAGAGGGGAGTGGGTGGGGGGGGGGGGGGGGTGAAGCATATGTGGAGGGGTCACCAGGCAGGCCAGATGCAGTGTCGAAGGTCCGTCACCAGGCGCCACTGCTGGCGTGGGAATCCTTCATCTTTGAAGTCCCGGTTGCCTGCAGCTCTCAGCGTACCGCATCCAATGGAATCCCGGAGAGGAGGGGAATACCCCCCCCCCCCCGCACACACACATACACCCACTACACCACCCGTGGTCGCCACAAGAGGGCGCCTCCCAAATCACTCAAAGACCTGCCGCGCCTGCGTGCCGGAATACACTAAGCCTATGGCCGGAACGGGTGGCTGTGGACAGCGGGCCGGGAAGGCTGGAGTGGCTTAGAGGATGCCGGTGTAACGAGGCTGCCGCCCTGGGCACCGGGGGTTCTGGGGGGGTGTGGAGGCTGAGAGATGGGGGAGGGGGAGGGGGGGGTAATGAGTAGGTGGTAGGGGTAGTGGGAGGTGTCGGGGGGATAGCAGGTGGAGAGTACATGTCTGGATAGTGGCTGGGGGTGGGATGAGGGGTGGGTGGGGGCGGGGGCGGGGGGTGGATGATGGGTGGGGGTGTATTGATGAGTAGTGGGTGGGTGGGGTATTGGGTGGGTAGGTGGTGGGTGGGTAGTTTGTAAGTAGTTGGTGCTGGGTAGTTGATGGGTGTCTGGTGACTCGTGGGTGGGGGTGGGGGTGAGATGTGGGTTGTGGGTCGAGGGTGCGTAGTTGGGCTGTTGGCTGAGTGATGGGTGGATAGTGTGTAGATAGTTGGTGAGCACTGGGTGGGTGGGCTGGTAGGTGGGCTGGTGGGTAGTGCGTGGGTAGTGCGTGGGTAGTGGGTGGGTAGTGGGTGGGTAGTGGGTGGGTAGTGGGTGGGTAGTGGGTGGGTAAGTTGGTGGGTAGTTGGTGGGTAGTGGGTGGGTAGTGGGCGGGTAGTGGGTAGGTGGCTGATGAGGGCGGGTGATGGGTGGGTGCTGGCTTTGTGGTGGTTCGTGGGAGGGGGGAGGGGTTGTGGGCGGTGTGAGGTGGGGGTGGTGGTGATTGGATAGTGGGCGGTTCTGGTAGGCGGAGAGGAGAGGATGGATGGACAGGAAAGTAGTATTGGATCGAGGTGAGGGGGGGGGGGGGGCGGGGGTCATTGGGAGATGGAATAGGGGATTTGCTCTATAAGGATTATGGTGACAGTAGATGTAAAGGGAAGCAGAGAATTACTGTAGGGAATGAGGTCGAGCAGGGACGCGGCGGGTGTGCGGAATGGAGGGTAGGAATGTGTTAGGGGGAGGGGGTAGGGGAGGGGGAGTGGGGTATGGGAGGGAGGGTGGGGTATGGGAAGGATGGAAACACATGTAGGTAGGGAGGAAAGGAAGGGTGGCGGGCAGGGAATAGAGGGAGAGATTGAAGGGAATAGGATGGGGAGAGGGATAAAGAGGACAGGAAGGGAAGGGAGAGAGGGAATGGAATGGAGGGGGAAAATGAGCAAAGGGAGCGAAGGAAGGGAGTGAGGGAGGGAGACTGGAATTTAGAGAGGAGGAAGGGAGGGGAGGGAGATAGAGAGGGGGGTGTAGAGAGGAGCTGAGGGGAGGGAAAGGACTGGAAAGAGAATGGGAGGGATGGCAGAAAGGGGAACAGAGGGAGGGAAGGGATTGCAGGTGGGATCAAATCGATGGAAAACAGGGAAGGGGTTCGGAGATGGCGGAGAGGGTGGGGCAGCGGTAGCATTGGTTGAGGAAAGAGAGAAAAGGGGAAGGCGGAGGCTGAGGTAGGGGAAGATTCATTTTATTAGCAAGCGATGGTATCGGTGGGAGCATCAAGGTGGCGTGGACAGTGTGGGCAGGAAGTGGAGTAGGGACAGAATTGAGAGGGAACCGCGAAGCAGGAGGGTTTGTGGGTGGGTAGGTTGGTGCGTAGGTGTGTGGGTAGGTGTATGGGTAGGTGTGTGGGTGTGTTGGTAGGTCTGTGTGGGGGTGAGTAGGATGGAATACAGAGAGTGTCGAGGAGCACAAGTTGGAGAGAGAAGAGAAAGTGGAGAGGAATCCTGATCACCAGCCCCCTCCCCACCCCCACCCCCATCCCATCCAGGTCACAACCCCACCCTGCCACCCCACCACCCCTCACACCAAAACTGCTGTTGGTCAGGAAGCCACTAATGGGCAGGGCCAGTAGCGCCACCGCGCGAGCGAGGCGGCGATCGAACTATGCCATCTGGAGCCGCTAGGATGCGCCGCAACCACTCGGCCGCCAGAGTAAGGCATTGCGCATGCGTGCCGTCAGATAAAACTCAATTTACTGAAGGCCAGCGCCGTCAGCGAACGGCGTGTGAACTGTCGGCCGCGTCCAATGGATCTTATCTGTTTATCTCCGCTGACCTCTGGACCGTCTATTATTTATATACTGCGTCCGTGGGGATTCACACTACTTTGGCCCGAGCTGGTTTTGCTTTTAGTTTCACTTCGCTATTTATATCTAATTCTCCCTTTATGTAGTATATATATATATATATATATACATATATATGTGATGTATAAAACTTATGCGAGTATAAAGGCACGTAGGGGAATATCCCCTACTGGCCACCCTGATTCTGTGTACTACTCTATGGTGGCCCCTCCCCAGGGTGGGACAGGTGGCGCCACCACCCCAGTGCCGCGAATACTGTATGTGTGTGTGCGTGTCATGTATAAGCATTATGTGAGTATAAAGTCGAGGAAGGGATTATTCTATATATTATTATATTTTATTATTGTTATATTATATTATTAGCCAATTGACACTCTTCATGTATTTGTACCTTATTCAAACGGGTACTGGTGGCGCCACTACCGCCCGACCTTAACTTTCAAATTTGATATTGATCTTCGCCAATCCCCTTTCCGGATCGCAGTAACCTAATCAGTCATGGAGATGACCCATATATATCAATGCTTGCATTGATTCCGCTGCCCTTTCGCTAATTTAATAAGATATAATCAATCGACCGAAGATCTGTCTTTGTCTCAAGTCATTACAAAATTGGCCTTCCGAATTCGTGATCCCCAACCCAACAAGGAAGCAGGGTTTGCTCACGAATTCAATGCCACCATTTTTTTTCTCTATGTTCTTGGTGTACCTCTTAGTTGATGTGAAATGTCATTTGTATTTACGGATGGGTGGGGTATGTATGAGTGGTGTGTGGGAGGGGGTGGGAGTGTGGGGAGAGGTGTGCGTGGTGGGTATGTGGGACGGGACTAGCCACACATCTCTCCCCCCCCCCTCCACCTCAATCCCCTCCACTCCCCTCTAGCACTCATCACATATATTTGAGTAAAACCCCTTTTCCACACTGATCGGTCTTACCTCTCCCTCCTTCTGTACCCCACACACTGCTGTTGCAGTTTCCCAGGGACACCAGTTTCCCAGGGACACATCGCTTCTGCACACACGTCAAAATCGAACAGCATCGTCACTAACCTTATAAATTTAATATAATGTTTTTGCTAAAGATGTTTTTTATATGTGTACCAAGCGATTTGTTTGTAGGTAGTGTCGTTTTAGAGATATTTCACTTGTTCTGTATTGTCTGTATGAAGACTGCTCACGGCCATTGACAATGCCTTCAGTTTGACGGTACGCGCAGTGCAAAACGTCAATTTTATTACAAATTAATAGAAATCCAGAACCCTAACCTTATCAATTTAATATAATCTTTTTGCTAAACATGTTTTCTATATGTGTTCCAAGCGGTTTGTGTCTAGGTGGTGTAATTTGAGAGATATTTGACTTTTTCTGTATGAAGATTTGCTCACGGCTGTTAACAATGCATTTGAATGGAAGTGTCCCTGGCAAACTGGTGTCCCTCGGAATCCGCATCACCGCCCACACCTCTCCCTCCCTCCTATCCCACCCATAAAACCCCCCCACACTTATCCCAACCCTCCCCTTCCACAAATAGCGCTCACACACCGCCCCACCCCATCCTCCACTTCACCCACAAACCGCTCACATATCCCATTCTCTTCACTCCTCTCCCCCATAAACTATCCACACACACACACCCTCCACTCCCTTCCACCACACACCACTCCCACCTGACCTTTCTCCTTCCCTCCCAAACACACACACCACCCTCACCTTTCCCCGCCCTCCCCTCCCAAGCACACACAACAACACCACTCTCCACCCTCCCATCCCCACGACGCACCACTCACACCCACCTGTCCCTACTCTCCCTTCCCACACACACCACACCTTTGTGTGACATGGGTTGTCGTTGGGGTTTTACGTCCCTGCAACGTCTAAGGTCATATCATAATGGGAACCGACGTGTGCACGCATGGCGACTTTATAGTGCTACCCCACTGGAATACCAGACCGCCAGCACCATGACCTGAACTCCCACTCAGTCACCTTATCCTGACACTGAACCAACCAGTCATGGCCCTATCCTAATAATGCCAAGCGCCAGGCTAGGATGTGAGAAGTACTAATTTTGTAAGTCGTTGGTTTGAATCGACCGGGAATGGAACTCCCTACTTCCCGCACAGGAAGCATGCGCTCTAGCGATTCGGTCACCGCGTCCGGTATGTGAGATGGGCCACCTGACGCATACGGCCCGCGTCAGGTGGGCCGATGGGCCACCTGACGCATACGGCCCGCGTCAGGTGGGCCGTATGCGGCCACACACACATGTTGCGCCATGTGTGTGTGGGCGCAACACCGCCCACACACACATGTCTATGTGTGTGTGGGCGGTGTTGCGAAGTTATGGCTTCGTGAGAATCCTGATCACCAGCCCCCCCCCCCCCACACACACACACATAGTGGATGGGATGGGGGTGGGGTGGGGGTGGGGAGGGGGCTGGCGATCAGGATTCCTGTCCACTTTCTCTTCTCACTCCAACTTGTGCCCCCCCCCCCTCCACCTCCACTGGGAGGGAGGTGGAGGGGGGGGGGGGGGAGATGTGTGGATTGTCCCATACTCCAAGAGTATGAAGTAACCACTATCTATAGGTGATTGTATTTAATGCTCGAGAACATGACAGTGGCTTTTAACATCTCTTTAGTTCATTCCGTTCCCTTTCATTTAAATAAATATATATATAAGCAAGCATATTTGTTAATTGTCTTTCCCCTGTGGAAAGAATAATTGATTAACAGGAATTGAGATTCTGGTGTTATTACTACATAGCAAACTTTGACTATGCTTAAAGTTGCATAGTCCGATGGTTTTGAGTTTCTGACATTTTTCTGAGATAAATATATTAAATTGATCATTATAATCTACCTTACTTTAGTTTGAAGTAACTTTTAATTGAAATGGCTACCTTTTGAGATATTTAAAATTCAAACATGTGAAAATAATTTTGGCAAGCATGCCAAAACTATGATACCATAGTCTTCTGCAGTCAGTAACAGGTTCTATTAAATCGACTCAGTGTTCCCTTCTATGTGGCAATAAATACCTAATAAGTGCATCAGTATCTAAGTTAGATATGTAGACTCAAATCTAAATGATTGTTTTGATTTCGAAAATTTGATGCTTCATCGGACTATGCAGCTTTAACCTCGTGACTAAAATACCGTACAGCCATTAGTTGGATGCCTTCTGTTCTGACGGATGGATGGTAAAATGTCGGCAGGTATCGATTTGAATATGTGAGATCCTAAAATATCATTTTCTGTGAAGGGCATGCACTGAGCCTCTAGCTACACATTACTTCTTGACATTATTATCGTTAGAGGGAGGCTTGGTGGTGGAAATCCTCTATAAGCTTTACCCCCTCCCCGCCCCCCCCCCCAGGAACAGGCTTAAGAGAAAGCTGCAACTCACAACATTAGTTATGGCTGCTGCCGCCGGAGGGCAGTTTGGTGGGAGATCCATTCTATTAAAGACTTTACCATAGACCATGCTGTACCGTGAGCTTCTATCCACAATATTACTCCTTACCACTGCTGATTGGTGGTTGAAATCTTCTATAATACACATTTCCATAGGGCAATAGTCACAGTAGCCGCTACCCATTATATTAGTTATTGTCACTGCCTATAGTGGGCAGAGAGCAGGTTTATAGTGGAAATCCTCTAAGTCTAAGTGAGAGATTGATTGATTGGTGGTTTCTTTACGCCGTGTCGGCAGCATAGACCATATTCACGGCGAGATTTCCACAGGAAATCATGGGGGTAGTTATGGAAACGGGAACTATTGAGGGCTATAACAGGATTCGAACCCACACTTCTTGCCATTCTGGAGGAGGGGACGATGAGAGAATGGGGGGGGGGGGGGACACATAAAGCGGAAAAATGGGTGATCCACCAGGAGCAAGTGGATGGTGCACCACCCAACACTCACAACACCCAAACCTTCACCCACACAACACCCGCACTCCACACACACACACACACACCCTGACACACCCACACATGCACACCCACACCCACACCCACACACCCACACACTCAACACACCCACCCACGACGCGCCGCCTAATGCGCATGCTCCAGCAATCCCCCGGTGTACATGCAGGGGAGTGATGTGGCTGGGATTATCTGGCGTTATGATGGGCTCCGTAGGGGGCACATTACTTAGTGTGCGACAGATTACTGTGTTCTCAGACAAGCTTTGTGTCACTTGCGGGCTTTAACTGTGAGGACACTGGCGCAGTCTCCCTCTCTCCTCTCTGGGACGCCACAGGGTGGGGGGTCTCTGTTGCAAGGGCGCAGTTCTGTCAGTGTATATCAAAAGGAGTAATGCATAGTTTCGGTATGAATGTAGATAACAGTATACTAAAAAGATAGCCCGTCCTGATATGACCTTAGCTGTTTCTAGGACGTAATACAACAACAAACCAACGAAGGAAAATATAGCCACTACTGACATCACTTTCTTGTTCTTTGATTGGGAAGAGCTTTCTTATTTACTTATTTAAAAATTAGTCTTTTTTCACATTGATTTTCAGGTTATGTACTACAACATAGGTAATTTACACAAAATTACACAGGCCCAAATGCTTTACCTAGAGAATAATGAATGACGCCTTGGATGCTTGAATCCACGACGTCCTTCTTCCCCTAGTTTATTCCATCTAGGGCAGAATGGAAGTGACTTCCCAAGACCTCAGATGGGTTGCAGGCAAGTTAAGAAAATATAGACAACCAGAAGAAGGTCATGAGTAAACATAAAGGTTATTGTTTGTCTGATATTCTTAAGTAGCTTATGTATAGGTTAAGGTAGTTTGAGCGACATGCAGAGCAGGAAATACACTAAAGCAAGTCAACTCTGACTCCTTCCACTTCCGGTCTAACCCCTAACATAATCATTCTTCCCACTTCCGTTAGGATATTACATCCCACTTTGTCGTTCGAACGGCATCTTTGTGAGGCAGCACGATGAACCCACTGGGAAATACGTGAGCTAAGTTTAAACACCCTTAATCCTTTAATTCACTTTGGTATTCTTAAAGTTGCTTCTACAGAAACAGGTTTTATCAAATTGACTTGGTATTCCCTTTTATGTGGCTTAATGAGTGCAGCAGTATCTAAAGTGCCTTTCACACCTTACTGGATTGAGCAACGGACATAGCCGGACAAAGAATTTTCTAGTCCGGTGGTGTTGGGTATCAAAATCTATCGAAATGTGTCGAAATGTTGGTTGTGATATTGGGTCAAAGGCGGCCGGACGAAACGGACGCTAAACGGACAAGGAAGTACATTAACGAATGATAACTGGACGATAACCGGACGATAACCGAACGACAATCGGACGACAACTGAATGTCAAACGGATGGACCAAACATTAACGAATAGCCACCGGACTATTTATGGACACGCCGAAAAAACTACAGACCAAACTATACATACAGACCAAATGGGGCTATACATACAGACCAAATTCCACCAACACCAACGGACTATTCAGGAAGCAAACCGGAGACCTAACGTAAGGGGAATGGACATGAAACGGACGAAACAGACTTAAACCAGACACCAACCATACACGTCTGTCTGGTGGTGTCCAATACAAGTTGTGTGCATGTTCAAACCTTTACACCGTACACACCGGACACCACCGGACAGAGAACGGAAACGCTGGATGCCTACTGTATATAAACCGGACATTGACATATTTCACTGGACAGTGTCCGGTTTCTATCCGTTTCCCAAATCAGGTAAGGTTTGACAGAGCCTTAAGGTAGATATGTGGGATCAAATCTAGGTCAGTGTCTTGATATTGAAAATGTGATACTTTCATCAGACTATGCAGCTTTAACACTTTTGGTTTAAAATATTCGCCGCGATGTCAACCAGACGGGCACTCTGTGGACTATGCTTCGGCCATATTGAAAAGGACCTATCCCGGCATGCTTCACAGCGGGGCGCGAGGGGGGATTCCCCCTTGTGGTTCCATAACGAGGCTGCCATGGCCCGGTGGCGGTAATTCCCCTAATGGGGAAGTCGAGGCTTGCACCGTGTATGCATGTATGCATGTATACGGCTCTCTGTTAACCGATCCTGGGGGTCGCTGGGACGCCTGTGATGAGATGGCCCCGTGAGAGAGTGTGGAGGAGGGCCGGGGGAGGAGGAGGAGGAGGAGGAGGACAGGAGAGGAAGGGAGAGAGGAACCTGGAGGGGATGATGTGCAAAACACTGGTTAGTGGAGTTGGAGGAGAGGGCGGGCGAAGGTGGGGTTGGGGTGGGGGGAGGGGTATGAGGGGATAGTTTGGTTGGTTGGTTGTTGGAGTTTTACGTTCTGGCAACATCTAAGGTCATATCAGGATGGGTACCGACTTGTGACAGTGGCGAGTGCTACCCCACTTTGGAATCAGGCTGTCAGCACCATGACCTGATATCCCACTCAGTTACATTAATCTGATGCTGAGCTAACCAGTCCTTGCCCTATCCTATTAATGTTGAGCGCCAGGCTAGAAAGGGCCAAGTATAAATTTTGTAAAGTCATTTGTTTGACTCGACCGAGAATTTAACTCCCATCCTTCTGCATGAGAGGTCCGCGCTCTCCTGATTCGGCCATGTTTGTACTTCAAATATCTCCAAAATTAGCATTCGACATTCCTTAACTAAAGTAATGCAAATTATAATGATCAACATAATGTACTTTTTTTGTGTAATTGACAGAAATCATAACCTTCGGACTATGCAACTTTAAGTGTACGTGCCTGGGGCCAAGGCTGGAGGTGGGTATGGGGTGGGGTGTGGAAGTGGGGGGGGGGATGCTTAAGTGGGTGTGGGTGTGTTGGGTGTGGGGGTGTACACACAGGAGTGTAGCATCAGAGGGAGCAGAGGGACCTCCGAGCTTCCACTGCGCACAGACAGGGATGCCCTTAGCCTCAGATTAATTTAAGTAATTACTCCCAGTTTCACCGCAAGCCCTGAACACAGAGTCCACGGTGCTTGCTATCTCGCAAAGTCAGAATTATTTTAAGACCCATCGTGGGAAAAGGTAATCTCGCATTGCGATCCTGCGATCAAAGAAGACCATCGACCCCTAATGTCCCACGACCCACTCACTACTCTCTAGGCAGCCAAACAAATTTCTTGAAGATTTATACTGCCTCCCATGGATAAGTCTGAATAGACTTGTTTTCACCATTAGACAGTTTGTCGATAGAAAGCCTGAGCCTACACTTTTACCGACCCAAGGGATGTTTAAGCTCCCACACCACATAGACATGGTATGAGAGCAACTAGCCTTTGATGACACTGTAAGTTATACACAGCGGTGGAAATCCAAATTGGCAGAGGCAGGGGTATGGAACAACTAACCTTCAGATTAGGAATCCGACCTAGAAAAAAGACAGACACTCTAACCACTCTGCCACAGAGAACACCACACAATAGGGGACAATACCAATAATGAACAGAAAACTCAATTTTTAATATTAACCAGATGGGGTGGCATAATGAGTTGAAGATCCACCTAAAATGTTAGCAGGTTATGGGGGTTCAAACTTGTGGGTTTGAACCCTGGTCGAGTCAAACCAATGATTTCAAAAGTGATACTTGTCTCTACCTAGCCTGGCGTTTGGCATTACTAGGATAGGGCAAGGAGTATGGGAATGAGGAAGATCAAATTGTTTGTGATTGAAAATTCACCTGCTTAGCCAACTAATCCACCGATATTTCTTCTAAATGGCCCTACTTACAATTGTGCATGGCTGGTAATGTTCAGCAGCAAATATCACATAAAACCATAAACAGACATAATGGGAATTACAAACTAATATATATTCACCACATGCAGATCATTATATCCATACATATTTAATTTCTGCATGAGAATAATACAGGTGCACTCCATCATACATAACTTTTGCATAATAAATTAAGCAGCATAATAAGGTTAGCTCTAGCAGCCCTATCACATGTTTCCATCCATTCGTGACATTACCTCTCTGAGGAGGTTGGTTCTCCCCACTCGAACCTCCGAAGGAATTGAAAGACGTGAATACCACAGTGTCGAGGCACGCTTTTTATTCCCCGAAGAGGTCAGGCCCATGGTCATGAACTGAGACTAAGGCATGTGTTGCGCGCTCTTAAATACACTGCCCTAGAAGGGAGGGTCGGTCACGTGACCCGCGTAATAGAACTGTGGTTTCTTATAAATAGGTGACCAGAGGGTACGCTAACAGCAACACCACCATTATGGCTCAGTTAGGGCAGTCAAATACCAGTGCAGCATTCAGGTATATTTGGTCTGACAAAAACATCAAATGTTGCTCTAATCTTAAACATCAATCAATCAATTGTGTTCCATTGATTATAATCCAAAGTGGTGCATTAGGTGAGGTAGAAAGGTCCTTCCTCTGGGGCGAGTGTCAGGCGACAGCTGATCAATCAGAGATGGCCATTTGGTCATGTGATCATTCGCTCTGCGCGCAATGAATCAAAGCCTCTGCGGAGAAGTGTGGAGGCGCATTATAGAAGAAGCATTGTGAGGGTCGCCTATAGAGGACAACCATAGAGAGCGCCACGCTGAAGAGGGGGGACAGGTCTGTGGGTAATCCCGGTATATGGGTGAGCTGTTATACACATAATTTATAATATATGTTATACATACTGTTTACATATATTATATATATGTAGGTAAAAATAGGTATATATATTGTAGGCTGTCGGTTGGGGTGTGCAGGGTTTGGGAATTGGAGGGTTAGGAGTTTGTGGTTTGGGGTTTATGGTTTGTGGTTTGCAGCTTGGGGTTTGTACTTCATGGTTGCTAGGTTTGGATTTTGAGCTTTGAGGTTGAATTGTTATAGCTACATAGTCCGCTGAGACATAAAATGTTCTAAACTAAAACAGTTAGTTTTGATCCTAGATATCCAACTTAGTGAAGTGGGTGAGACCACTCGACCGATTATTTGCGCGGGCTCGCATTTTGTGCGGGCTCGCAACTGCCGGTTTCCCTGCTGTAAAGCGTCGATTGTGACTATCCTAGCAACGATAGGAGGTTGGGCGTTCGGACCCAGACCCATCGGACGTGTTTTTGCACGCTCCGATGTTTCAGCCGAATATTTAGGATTTTATTATGGAAATTCCAAACTTATTTAACTTAATTATATGGGAGGGGATTTGACTTATAACATACATTCCACTGTTGAACTATATTTAACTAAGAACATAGGTTATATTGATCAATTCATTCTGTTAGTCAGAGGTACAAATAAAAGGGTGAGCTCCTAAGAAGTGACATGAACATTCCTTGCATTCTTTACTATTCTCCAGACTTATATTATTAACCGCTATGGTCAACTTCAGATTCCTATTTGGATTGCTCTATAATCTTATTTAATTAAGGGCCTTCTGCCCATGGTCTGTCAGGAGTCGAACTCTCCACCTCGAACATTGCTAGTCAAGGGTCAAGCTGGCAGGATGACAGACAACCGGCGGCGGGAGGCGCAAGACATTCACATGGAAACAATTATTTATATTAACACGTAGGCTCGCCTTAAGCGGGGGTGGAATAGCCCGATGGTTAAATTAGTTACCGGTGCACTTATTAGGCATTTGTTGCTGCATAGAAGGGAATAAATACTAAATTAATTTGATAGAACCTGTTACTCCTGAACTCTATGCTGTCAGGCTTTCGATGTGTACATCAAAATTAATATTGCATGTTTACATTTAAAATATCTCTAAAGATAGCCATATGTAACAAACATACCGTAAAGTAAAGGTAGGTAGATACTAAAGGGCAACCATAATATATTTATCTCATAAAGTGGCAGAAACTCAACCGTTTCGAGGTAAGTAACGTTTGGGCCATTTCTCAAAGGACCAGCAATATGTGATAACCGGCTCTGACACCGGATACTGACACCGAAACAAACAGTGATTGGAATATGCTAATGTAGTGATCTGCACTGACATCTCAGTTAAGGAGTCACATAGACAGACAAGCTTTGATAAGGTGGTTGCATCAGGTATGCTAGATAGTCAGATGGTCAGGACATTACTCTTGGAATGGCAACAATCCCAGTAAAGATACCTTTGTATGCATCACCCCCATAATACTAGTAATGTCGAACACAAAACAATGTAGCGCAAAGCAATGTATTGTCAAGCAATGTGGCAACACACAATATAGGGCTCAGCAAGGATAGCCCCAAGCAATATAGCACCAAACAATATAGCACCCAACAATGTAGCACGATACAATCTAGCTTTAATCAATGTAGGGCCAAGCAATGTAGGTCCAAGCAATGTAGTGCCAAGCACTCTAGCACCAAGCACTGTAGCGCCAAGCAATGCAGTTCCACAACAATGTAGCACCAACCAATGTAGCACCAACCAATGCATCGCCATCCAATGTAGCGCCAACCAATGTAGCACCAACTAATGTAGCGCCAACCAATGTAGCACAACCCAATGCAGCACCAACCAATGTAGCACAACCCAATGCAGCACCAACCAATGTAGCACCAACCAATGTAGCACCAACCAATGTAGTGCCAACCAATGTAGGGCCAACCAATGCAGTGCCAACCAATGTCGCAACAACCAATGTTAGCGCCAATTAGTGTAGCACCAAGCAATATAATGCCAAGAAATGTAGCACCAAGCAATGTACCAAGCATTGTAGCAGCAAGCAATGTCATACCAAGCAATGCATAGTTAATACAGCTAGCACCAAACAATGTAGCATCAATCAATGTAGCGCGAAGCGAGGTAGTAGCAAACATCAACATCTGAAAGTCTTTGGTATGAATAATCCATGAATCAAGCCATGATCTCCTGCACATCAACCAGACCCGATACAAACTGAACTACCCCAGCCTGCTATACGATAATGACCTAACCATCAAAGAAGAGTAGTAGCGAGACTGTTGCCAGTGACGGGAGATTCGGCCTAGTTGTTGCTAGGCATTCTCCTTTTGCTGAGAAAATAGAATATTGGGGAATGGCGGGAACAAAGGGATTGAGTGAATAGTGAGGTGTCAATCCATCTCTGTCACCTCCGCCTCAACAAAGCACTATAACCCTCAACAGATTTCAATCAGATTTGACTTTGCCCTTTGCCATTAATAAGGACTGACAGACAAACTGAGTCCGTGAGACTATTCTTCACAGCAAATACAAAAATAAGTTCTGTCCATTTCCCCCCCCCCACCCCCCATCAACATTTTTTCCCCTCTTCGGCATGCAGAAACAACCTCACAACACAATAGCAGTTATGGGATTTGGAAAGCATACATTGCCCTCTCAGTTATTCATGACCCATTCACAGCGGCATCAATGGCTTTGCAATGCATTACTGCAGCAATCTCATTTCCACACATCACTCTAGAGGGCGCCACTATGTGGCAACCAATGGTGATGTAATGTTCCTCTTTAGTTGTAGATTTCGTATTAATGCAATACCACTGATCTGAAGTACTTAGCGGGTCCTAACTGGCCAGACCCTTACGTCAACAAGTTACTCTCCGTATGTAGTGGTCAGTTTAGCTGAACAACCCAGGTGAACTGATACATTGATTGACTGCTGGTGAGTGTGTGCCATTAGGCAAGAGCAATTCATAGTGAATTGTGAGTAGAAAATAATTGATTCATCATTATCAGGGTGATTGTTTTTTCTAAGGTGTGAAATTTATGATAAAATACAGGACTAATTTAGAAAAGTTACAAGATTCTCGGGAGATTATCAATTCCGGAGTTATATTAAGGTGGACATCGATTGGCTTTGTCTTGCTGGGTCTTGTTGGGAAACGGCGTTTTGAACTTATTGGAGCGGATTGTCCTTGTCTCATTCATGCGTGACAGCTGTCTGGCCTCGTGCTCGCCTCGCGCTCGCCTCGCGCTCGCCTCGCGCTCGCCTCGCGCTCGCCTCGCGCTCGCCTCGCGATGGCCTCACGATGGCCTCGCGATGGCCTGGCGCTCGGCTCACGCTGGGCTCGAGCTGGCCTGGCGCTGGCCTGGCGCTGGCCTGGCGCTGACCTGGTGCTGACCTGGCGCTGACCTGGCGCTGACCTCGCGCTGACCTCGCGCTGACCTCACGCTGACCTCACACAGGCCTCGCGCTGACCTCGCGCTGACCTCGCGCTGACCTCGCGCTAGCCTCGGCTGAACTCGCGCTGACATGGCGTTGTCCTCGCGCTGTCCTCGCGCTGTCCTCTGGCTGACCTCGCGCTGGCCTCACGCTAGCTCTAAGCCAACAGACTTAATTAGATTGTATACTACATACCCAACTTAGATACTGGTGTAATATTAAGCATTCCTCGCTGCCTAAGATGGCATATTAAGTCAATTTATTAGAACGTGTGGCTGCTGAAGCCTGTGTTGTCCATTATGTGTATGTACATGCCAACATTAATTTATCATATTTTTAATATTTCGAAAGAGAGACATTTATAATACAAATTATTTTCAAATAAAATAAACTAGATCATAGCGAACAACATAATATATGCAGATACAAATATGGCAGGACTTAAAACTATGAGACTATGCAACTTCGATGGAATAAGGAAGGTGCGTGCTCAGGAAAGGCAGTCACGAAACGCAGCAATGGTCGCAAATCTCTTCCGGTTTGTGCATACCTTTGCTATTCATTGCACTGTTCATGCCATTCAAATCATCAGCAAACTTCCCATGCGCATGCGCTTGGGTGTAACTTCCGCCATTAGACACCAACCAATCAAGCGAGAAGAATTTCCATTTCCAGTTCTTCGCTTCTTCAATTTACACAATTTGTACTTTCTTTGCAGGCTTTCTTTCCTTCGATTGATGCATCCTTATCTGGGCTTCTCCTGCCCCCCCCCCCCTCCACCCCCCACCCAAACTCCCCCTCTTGTCTCATCGCACACAATGACAGTTTCCCTTACTGCTGCTGCTTCAAGGCAGCCTCATCAATACCTATCCATCTCGTTGCTGCAGTTTCTTCGCTTCGCTTCCATTCATTGCGTTCATGTTTTACGACGCTGCTCACCGCTAGGGACACCAGCCAAGTGGAAGTTAACAATTCTGATGAGAATACTTCAATGTGTGTTCCCTTGTTTGGGTTTCAATGGGTTAGCAACATCTGAAGTAATGTCAAAATGGATACCGGATCCAGATTGTGACAGTGCTCACTGGTGGTGACTTTGTACTATGTATCCTCCATCGGTTGGTTGCTTGGTTGTTGGAGTTTTATGTCCTGGCTAATATCCATGTTGGTGTGATCTTTTGCTAATTTGAACCAGACTCACAGTTTGTATGTATCCCAAAAGCAAAGTCTGGTGTTGCATTTTATTGCGCTGGTGTGATCGTTTGCTAATTTGCATTAGACTCACAGATATTAGACACACTATCTGGTGTTGCAATATGGTGTGTTGGTGTGATCGTATGCTAATTCACACTAGACTCACCATGTACACATATATTAGACAGACTATCTGGTGTTGCGTTATGGTGTGTTGGTGTGATCTTGTGCTAATTAGCACTAGACTCGCCATTTATACAGATATTAAACACACCATCTGGTGTTACGTCATGGGGGTGTTGGTGTGATCTTGTGCTAATTCACACTAAACTCACCATGTACACAGATATTAAACAAACCATCTGGTGTTGAGTTATGGGTGTGTTGGTGTGATCTTGTGCTAATTCGCACTAGACTCGCCATGTACACAGATATTAAACACATCGTGTGGTGTTGTGTTAGTGTGTGTTGGTGTGATCTTGTGCTAATTTGCACTAGACTCGCAATGCATACACATGCTAACACCATATCTACTGTTGCATCATGATGCCTAATTGTGTGAGGCTGAATCACTTTGCACGAGACACACTGCATGATCAAGTATAACGATTAACGTGCACCACCACGCAGTGTGAGCAAATTGAACGGCCTGCTTGGGCCCCACCTCCCCACCTCATCCCTCCCCCCACACAATGCACACACCCGCAGCACCACGCAACATGACACTGCCGTGCCGGGTAATTTGGCAGGACGTTTTGAACTGATGAAGGTCACATTTGATTAGTTGGGAGTTAGTTGAGCTACTTGGGTTTTGATGTCGTTTGCATAAAGATGCTAAAGCACACCGGCCGGATGCTTCACTGCACAGTCAGGACTGTGACTGCACATATAGGACTGTGACTGTACATGCATGACTGTGACTACACATGCAGGACTGTGACTGCATATACAGAACTATGACTGCACGTTCAGAACTGTGACTCACAACCAAGACTGGGACTGCACATACATGAATGTGACTGCAGATACAGGACTGTAACTGCACATACAGGACTGTAACTGCACATACAGAACTGTGATTGCACATCCAGGACTGGGACTGCACATACAAGATTGTGAATGCATACACAGGACTGTGACTGCACATACAGAACGGTGAATGCACAGCTAGGACTGGGGCTATTCATACAGTACTGCGACTGCACATACATGAATGTAACTGCAAAGCTAAGGATCTAACGGCAGAGATAGAACGGTGACTGAACATACATAGGTTTCACTGCACAGATAAGACTAACTTTAGAGACAGGACTGTGATTGCACCTATCACAAATACATGAATCTGACCCCACAAACATCATTCTGATTGGTCACAGATGATTCTGATTGTTGACAGATGGTTCTGACTGTTGACAGATGGTTCTGACTGTTGTCAGATGGTTCTGACTATTGACATGTAGTTTTGACTGTTGACATGTAGTTCTGACTCTTGACATGTAGTTATGACTCTTGACATGTAGGTATGACTGTTGACATGTAGTTCTGACTGTGGACATGTAGTTCTGACTATTTCCATATAGTTCTGACTGTTCACCTATAGTTCTGACTGTTCACATGTAGTTCTGACTGTTCACATGTAGTGCTGACTGTTCACATGTAGTTCTGACTGTGCGCATGTAGTTCTGACTGCTCACATGTAGTTCTGACTGTTCACATGTAGTTATGACTGCACATGTAGTTCTGACTGTTCACATATAGTTCTGACTGTTCACAAGTAGTTCTGACTGTTCACATGTAGTTCTGACTGTTCACATGTAGTTCTGATTGTTCATATGTAGTTCTGACTGTTCACATATATAGTTCTGACTGTTCACATAGTTCTGACTGTTCACATATAGTTCTGACTGTTCATATAGTTCTGACTGTTCATATCTAGTTCTGACTGTTCACATATAGTTCTGACTGTTCACATATAGTTCTGACTGTTCATATAGTTCTGACTGTTCACATGTAGTTCTGACTGTTCACAGATGTTTCTGACTTGTCACATATGGTTCTCACTGTTCACAAATGGTTATCACTGTTCACATATGTCTATGATTCCACAGAGATATGTATGTCTGTATGTATATATGTATATATGTATATATGTATATGTATACATA
This sequence comes from Branchipolynoe longqiensis, assembly GCA_030323885.1. Taxonomy (NCBI): domain Eukaryota; kingdom Metazoa; phylum Annelida; class Polychaeta; order Phyllodocida; family Polynoidae; genus Branchipolynoe; species Branchipolynoe longqiensis. The sequence continues at coordinate 45,121,819 of CM059196.1, read as the reverse complement.
CAGGGAACTTTAACAAAATATATATGTGATGTATAAGCATTATGCGAGTATAAACGCACGGAAGGAATTATATGTTTATTTCCTACCCTAATACTGATGGGGTGGCTTATTTGATGTATGGCCCCCCCCTCCAACCATGTGACCGGTGGCTCCACCTCTGGCACTCCTCTATCCTGGACGCTACACTGTTACTTGCGCCCGAGAATTTTGTATATATATTCATTTAAAAATCCCCCTGAGTGGGAGTATCCTAGGGTGTAATCGATTAATCAACTCTGGTCACCCAAGCCACTTTTTGGCGCATGCGCACATCCTACAGACTCGGGTCGAATAATCGAATACGCTTCTTCGTGCTCGGGTAGAAAAAATTATATATTTATTTAATAACCGATAAAACTACAGCAAAATACGATTTAAAGTATTTTATGATGGCCTAGTTTAGCTATATTTCCATTTCATTAATCTAAGTTATTCTTTACAAAAAACATGTATGACTGGTACTGGTAGCTGTTATCCTGCAGATGGTACCAGCGCAAATGTGACATCATCGCTCATAGTCAACCCCAGCTATGAGGTGGGATACTTGGGTCAGATCATTTTGCACACGGCACGTGTATTTGTCAACTCTACTCGCAGTGTTCGATTTGAAATTCTGACGACCCGAGTCGCCCGGGTCATGTTAATCGATTATGGCCCTAAATGTACCATACAGGCAGTTGGCAGTGGCGCCATCTGCTGCTGAGCTTAGGATACCCTACCCCGCTTCCATCCACCCCACCACCCACCCCCCACCCCCATCCCCAATACCCACTGGATGAATGCCAGGCGCATGAATGGTAAATATGTCTCCGCCTGACCCTCGGGAGGTACTCTCCGTCGACGGCAGATATTCTTACCATTAATAATAAGGAGCCATTGTTGGGATTGTTGCACAGTCGGAGCCCGGGCCTGTCCACAGAGAGAGATCCTCGCTTTGATATGAATACACGAGGATTGGGGAAGGGGGGGGGATGGGAGGGGGGAGGGGATGGGAGGGGAGAGGGACGTGGGTACAGTTGTTTATTGAATATATCTCTATGGGTGAGTGTTGTTGTAGATATTCGCGTATGCATTTGATTTATTGGAATGCAGACAATTCCAGGTTGTACGTGAATAAAGTGGGTTTTTTTGTCGGATGATGCTTTGTGGTTTTAGGTTCTAGCAACATCTAAGGCCGTATTATAACGGGTCCTATTTATTCACATATTATGTAACTCTCGTGTCTGTGTAATGTTTATCTATGTGATAAATGCATCTGTGGTGTGGAGTACAAAGTCATTGTAAGAGAACATGTTACTGCTGAAGCCGATAGTGTCAGGATTTTGACAAGCACGTCAACAATTAATTTGCCATACTTCCTGATCAAATTTCCCCCCAAAAAAGAGAAGAAAAATAGCCATTTAAAATCAAGTTACTTTAAACAAAAGTAGACCATTATGATCAATCAACTTATTTATCTCAGAAACTTGCAGAAACTCAAAAACCATCGGACTATGCAAATTTAATAAAAAGCTACTGAAGCCTATGGTGTCGGAACTTTGAAAAGCAAGCCAACAATTAATTTGGTTTGTTTTCACTTTAAATATCTTCAAAATTACAACAATCAACGTAAATAAAAGAAGAGTTCAGGCGCAAAACCACCTAAACGCCAATCCAGAAATGTAGTTTAAATACAACAATTTTACCGGAAACACATTTTAATTCTCACTAATTCCACTTTTCATATGATCACATGGTTATGGAGCAGTGAACACAAGAGAAGCAATAACAGAAATTAATTCTATGAGGGTTTGATTCCAATGTTTATCTCTATTTTTGGATTGGCGTTTACGTGGTTTTGCGCCTGAACTATCTAAAAAAAAACACTGACGGTAACTCAAAACCATCGGAGTATGCAACTTTATAGCCAAGCTTCATGACAGAATAACAGATTTGATGAGGTCAGTAGTCACTACCAGGGAGACCATATCGTATGACACATCTACACAATAGTTCCACAAATGGCCGCCAACAGTACACTGGCGCTGATTTCCTAGCACAGTTCCTCTTGATGCTATCTGCACAACAAAGGCTCTCACTCATCGCAATGCTGCATCGCATGCATATATGTATGAGGGAGGGGATGGGCAGGTGTTGTTAGCCAAAGCTGGGGCTACTCTGCCATAACTTAGTGTCATTATGTCGTGACATTAACTCGTGCCATTAACTCGTGCCATTAACTCGTGCCCTCAGCTGGCAGTGGGAACGGATGTCGTCAGAGTTGTGGCACAGAGCATTCTTTGGTGGCTTATCACCCAACTTTACTATTGTTGTCGCAGTTGGGACGGGAGGGATGATGCAAATGGGAAATATTGCGGACAGTGCAGGATTCGAACCCACATTTATTGCCATTCCGGGACTAACATCGCAATCATTAGACTATCCAGGCTCCCTCCATGCTGCAATCATCAACTCCACGCCTGTCTGTCTATGTGGCTCCCTAAGTGAAAAGTATGTGCGGACTGCTACACACTTCCACAAAATGTCTTGAACACAAGCACGCCTTTGGCCGACGACAGCAATACAACCACGGTTGATCTCAGACAGGAGCTTAAACATTGAAGTCTAATGGCACGAACTGGCTCACCACGAATGGTCCTGTGGCTGGAGTCATCAATATATATATACATAAATAAATATACACTACATGAGTTTAACATGTGTGAAACTATGAAGAACTATTGTGATAGACGACACTTTTGCTTCTACCTTTAGATAGAGTGCCTAGTAAGTAATATTGAGAACATAACGGGTTATACGGTCATGTTCTTGCACTTGGTTTGTTCCACAACACCACCATTTGCGCATGCGCTGTGTATTTACGAGACTCACTTCCGGTTCCTGTATCGGGACCCACACAATCACCTCGCGTTCCACCCATAGCCTCCCTGCCTCGCTGGTTTCCCGCCCTGCTCCCAGCCCCTTGTGCCCAGCCCCTATCCACTGATCTCCTATCCACTCAGGTACTGCTTATGTATTAAACTCCCTAACTTCCGGTGTGTTGCAACCATCCCACAATGCACACTATTGTCTACGCCACATCGCCCCTTATTTACTCAGCTCTAGCTCTGTCATTATTCCAGCCCCCCGCCCCCCGCCCCCTCTCCCTTCCCCTCCCTCTTGTAATCCACGCATCACTCATCTTTCCAATACTGATCCCAATACATGTCATGCTTGACAACATAGCTCCCTCCCACCAACCCCCCGAAAAAAAGATAACAAAAAAACACAAAAAATACCTTTAAAAAAACACCTCTCGATTCTGCGACCTTATCAGCTGATGGCTTATTTGCATATATCGCATTCACGGACGTAGTGTCCCAAGGGTCCTCCCCTACCCTGTACCCTGTGCCCTGTGCCCTGTACCCTGTACCCTGTACCCTGTACAGTGTACCCTGTACCCTCTACCATGTACCCTGTACCCTGTACCCTCTACCCTCTACCCTCTACCCTCTACCCACTACCCTCTACCCTCTACCCTACCCCAACCCCCTACCCCCACTACCACCACTACCACCACTACCACCACTACTACCACCCCCCCGACAGTTCTCTATCTCGTCATATTATAAGCCCATATAGCTGGTGACGGTGGGGACAGGAGGAGGGATGGGGGATTGGTGGTTGATGTGTGTGTGGGGCGGGGGAGGTGAGGGGGTAAGCTGTGGGGGTACCTCTGTGTAAAAGCAGCCAGTACCATCAGTTTGATTGTTTTATTAGCATCTGCCATCCCCGAGTACCTTCCTAGCTCTGCATGTCTTCACACGCGCGCACACCCCTCCCCTTCAACACGCCTCATCAGTCTCGTCCCCACATCCAAGGTCAACAGCATTGGCTTCAGCAAGCTCATCGCCAAGGTCATCGCTCGGTCAGCTTAAGTGCTAGTTTTACGCGCGGGTCTCAAGTCCTCCTCCCCCCCCCCCTCCAATCATCAGCGCCGCCCCCCTCCCCACCCCTCTCAACCCCCACACCCAATTGAGTTTATCACCCGAACACACACACACACCCAAACCCACATGCCCACACCCACACACTCACACCCCCTCACACCCAAACCAACACACACACACCCTCACACCCACACCCACAGTGACATAAAACCTGTCTGATGTAAGTCACCACTGCAATCTCAGACTTCTGATGCCATCAGTAGGCCACACAATACAAAACACTTGTGATGGGATCCAACAATGGGCAGGTTTCTCTCATCTGGTATTGGTGACTGGATCCACTGATTTGCATATTTACAATATAATGTATATATATATGTGTATTGGAGATATGTTATATCTTTTTGAAAAAGAAGAGAGAAAGACAACGGAAGAAAGAAGTGTTTAAAGCCAATTCTAGAATCATGCAATACCATGTGATGCATACTCACCAAGTGCATAATACATATGCTGAACTGGAATTGTATGCAGTTACTATTACAACTAATAGTTCATTTATGTTATGCTTATATTATTGGACAGGATTTTCATGTGGTTATTATTGCAACTGATATTATCATTTATGGACCAACAAATTGTACTGAACGGCCGGAAGACCAGTGCTCTGGTGCTGACAAAAGACATTATTCGCTGAATAAAATACATTTAGAAAAAAACCCGCAACAATAAAAAACCACGAGCCGAGCGCTTAGCTCAGTGCGACCCTGGCGGAGATCTCGATGGTCCTCTCGGGGCGCCGGTCACCTGACGGAGACGCCGAGCCAATCAGCGGCCGGCTGGACATAAACGTGTCGGCCAAACTGCGATAATGCAATGGAACGCACAAGTTAATCCTAGAAAATGTGGAAAACGTCAAAATACAAGTTAACGTGGGAAAACGCGGGAAAACACCTAACAACTCGCGAAAACGCCCGAAAATTCGCACGGTGAGGTGTGACGAGGCGGAAATTGAGTGAGGATATAGCGCACAGAACGCTGGGTAAACTGGTGACTTGCGTGTATTAATATTAGCGCCACTTATCTGCGCGCGCAGAGCCTTATCGACGCGCTTATCTCCCCTTCATTAGATACCCGTGTATACCCACATACCCACCTACCCACACAAATACACACACACCCTCACACTCTCACACAGACACGCTGATACCCTGACACACACTCACACAAAACGACACCCCCATCACACACCCATATGCACTCATGCGTACCTAGTCACTCTGTCTCACATTCACAGTGAGTATTCATTTCATATTCATTTCATATTCATGTTATATTCATGCTATATTCATGTTATATTCATGTTATATTCATGGTATATGTATGTTAAATTCATGTTATATTCATGGTATATGCATGGTCATAGTCATGTTATATTCATGTTAGATTCATGTCATATGTTATATATTATATGTACATATATTCATTTTATATGTTATTCATGTTGCATATTAAATGTATCCTATCTTCATGCTCTATATTATGTGTACACTAAATACATCTTATATAATATATGATACATTAATATATAACATGAATACAACGTACATATAATGAATCACATGAATATAGCATATATATGTCATACATATAAATATATATATTTGATAGACAATGGCACCAGTTGTTTAACCCAGTACAAACAGTATAATCATTATGCGATTGGATAAGTTGGCCCAGAGTGTAAACTTGTCAACCAATTGGTGCTGTCACATTACGACGTTTCTCACCGGCGTGTCACCAATGCGGAAAATATTTCCAATGCGTCAAGACACGTCCAACTTTTTTGCGTTTTGGGAGAAAGTTTGACGGGGTGCAGCGTGTTAGTAGTGTGTTAGTAGCATGTCGACAGCACGTGTTAGTAGCATGCGGCCAACGGGTTTCGACGTGCGGCGGAACATTTCAATGTCCTGCCAGCGGGTTACCAGCGTGTTCTCAGCATGTCGACAGCACGTTAATCAGGGTCGGCGGTTTCCCAGCATGTTATCAGCGTGTTATTGGCGCGTTGTCGGTGCCCTGTCGGTGCGTTGACGGCGTGAGGGTGGCGCATCATTAACGGGTGCCATTACATACTCAAAGCCAAAATGCTGACGAAAAGTTGGCAGAATGCCAGGAAACGTTAGACGCACGGCAGACGCGCCAGCAACACGTCCAGACGCACCAGCAACACATCCAGACACGCCAGCAACATGTCCAACGTGTCGAGAAATGCTGGCACAATGCCAATAGCATGCCCACACTTCGATGGAACGTTACCGACGCGTTGAAGGACCGCTCGCAGTTTGGCGAAAAATGGCCAACATTTGTCAACATTGATCAACGTGCCACAAGCGGTCCGGCAACACGCTCATAATGTGTGTCGACATGCTGCAAACACGCCCGTAATGCGCAACCCAACACGTTGACGTGCGTTGTCACTCGTCGAACGTTTTGTGCATGCACAAAACGTTCGACGCGGCCCGACACGGGCCAACGTGTGAGTCCACACGTTGCTGTCACTCAACGTGTACCGACGTGTACCAATGCGCCGGTAACGCATTCGTAATGCACCGATAACGCGTCCCGACGTGTGCTGACGTTTCACCCAAAAACGCGACACGTTGGCACGCGTCGACGCGCATTGGTGAGAAACATCGTAATGTGACAGCACCATAAGTACACACAAAACCATGCCAGAGCAGACTGTTGTCTCCAGACATAATCACACCAACCCTGACGTAATCGGCCTCGTTAAAAGCCCATCATGCACAGTGCCGGCGTTTTGTCAGCGGTACCCGCTAGAGGGCAGCACTGGCGGCACTGTCGCAGCGACCGTTTTGATTGACTATTGCGGCGTAGTGTCTTGTCATTATCGGCACGAGACTCTAGGCGACTAATTAACGTGGGCCAAGTGGTGAGGCGTGGTGGTGTGGGGGAGGGTGGATGTGTGGTCGTGGTAGCGGCGAGGGGGTACTAAGTAATATAACTATTGAGAAAGATCTGAGTCGACTTAATAATATCGCCCATATCACAAGTCGGTACCCACGACGATGAACTTGGAAGTTGCCAGGATGTAAAACACCAACAAACAACTGAACCATTTAATGAGTGGATTACTATGTTCATCCTAATAAGATCTAATTGATATCATTTAAATAAAACTCGTGCTTTAACGTTAACTTTGCTGCCTCCATTCAGCTATCATTCCTGGGCTCGCTCAGGTAAATTACTGCCAACCTTACCGAACATTGTCCAGGGTGCTTGCTACTTCTGGTTCAGCTCGTTACTACTTCATGTACTACACTTGCCATGAGCGACTTGGTGAACAGCTAACCTGCTGCCAATATGACAAACATAGCTCAGTGGGAAGTAATATATAACGGCTCTTCCAGCTTCAATAAAGCCCTACTCTTCAAGCCTGAAATACTCTCTTGGATGGCATAGACAACAGCAGCATTGACAGTTTGGCTTGATAAGAGTATTTCTCTCAGCTCCAAGATACAACTGATGCACTCTCGTCCCATCCATCTTCCTGTATGCTTGTGAATCATGGACCGTCACCACGGAGTTCTAAAGTGTTCGGTTCGCGGGCGAGTCAAACCAATAACTTAAAATTTTATATTTGTGGCTTCCTAGCCTGGTGCTCTGCCTTATTAGGATAGGGCAAGGGCTGGTTAGCTCAGTGTCAGGATAATGTGACTGAGTGGGATATCGGGTCATGGAGCCGGTGGCCTGATTTCCCAGTGGGGCAGCACTATAAAATCGCCATGAGTGCATACTGTCACAAGTCGGTACCCATCCTGATATGACCTTAGTTGTTGCTAGGACGTAAAACAACAACAAACAAACATCTAAAGTGGAATGTGAACCATGGAAATGAGGTGCTGCTGTATGATACTACATATCTCATGTGACCAGACGGGATGGCCGAATGAGTTAGAGCGTCCGTCTCCCGTGCTGGTAGACCGTGGGGTCATGGGTTCGAGTCCCGGTCGAGTCAAACCAATGATTTTAAAATTGATACTTGTCGCTTCCTAGCCAGGCGCTCGGCATTATTAGGATAGGGCAAGGACTGGTGTGCTCAGTGTCAGGATAATGTGACTGAGTGGGATACCAGGTCATGGTGCCGGCGGCCTGGTTTCCCAGTGGGACAGCACTATAAAGTTGCCATGAGTGCGCACTGTCACAAGTCGGTACCCATCCTGATATGACCTTAGATGTTGCTAGGACGTAAAACAACAACAAACAAAACATATCTCATGCAAAGACCATGCTACCACCAACAAGGAAGTGCATGCCAAGATCCAGGAGGCAATTAGATCTGACAATCGTTAAGAGATGAAAACTGCAACCGTAGGGCGATATTTCCCATCCATCAGGTCTGGGCAAAACCATATTGCAAGAAGGCAAGGCGAAAGTGGCGTAAAGACAATGTGGATAAAGTAAGAGTTGGGAAGACAACATGTGTGGATGGACAGGCCTGGAGATGTCGGAACTGTCACTGATCGTAGCTCTGATTTATTTATCTAAATAATGCTTTATTTGCCTATTATAATGGGTGAAACTGACTTATTTTAGTTGTTCATTGCTCAGCACAGTTGGTCTCGTTGTGGGTTAGTTTACAAGGATTGAATGTAGAACTATGCTCAGTAGTTATACATGTGAACCTACCATGCCCACTGGTTGGCCTATGAGAATAGTCTTCAACGGTGTACTGAAAGTGTGAGGGTTTCTTTCATTGATCTTGGCTGGAAGAACCAGTCATAGTAGCCGAATCTGTAGAGTGTAGGCTCCCTGGGTGGACGCGTTGGAGTTTGATTCCCAGTCGAGTCAAACCAATGACTTATACAAATGATACTTTTTGCTATCTAGCCGGGTGCTCGGTATTAATAGGACAGGACAACAACTGGTTAGCACAGTCTCAGGATAATGTGACTGTGTGGGATGTTGGGTCATGGTGCCAGTTGCCTGGTCCCTCAGTGGGGAAGCACTATAAAGTCCCACATGAATGCACACTGTCACAAGTCGGTGTCCATCCTGGTAAAGGTTGCCAAAACGTAAAACCCAAGAAAGAATCAAATGTTGATCTATACTATTTTGTGTGGGAGCCGAGGTCTGGAAATCTAGTGCTCTTTGTTTGGCCATGACTATGTTGGATGCTTTGCATGGCGCTTAAATGATGTTCGTTGAGTGGTTCTGTTGCCGCCGAATGCACTAATACTCGTAATAGTACCCTGAGGAGCCATACCCGCAATTCACCTTTCGTATCTTGAATGTCACAGGGTTTTGAAGGCTGCAGGCACTATCATTTACGATGTATATATATATATATATATATGTATATATATATATATAGACACAGAGAGGTGCACTGCCATTCCCATGTGAAATGCCACATACACAGGTAGGCTTGGTTGCTTTGATTGCACAAGGAACCCTAGCGAGATACGATACAGGTTAGGATGCAATCCCTGGAATTGCATTTATTTTGTCCCGTGTTATTTAAAATTGATTATTGTCGCTACCTAGCATGGCATTAGTCAGTACTAGAATATGGCAAGGAGCAGTGGAATGAGGAAGACCTGATATACGCCATTGAAATTCCCCTTGCTTAAAGCTGCATAGTCTGATGAAAACATCAAATTTTCAAAACCAAAACAAGTATCTAGATTTGATTCTACATATGTAACTTAGATACTGCTGCACTTATTAAACATTTTATAATATTACTGGATGCCCGGCCACGTTTGGGACACCAGATAATACCACAGAAACTCTCCCCTTCATATCACTTGTCTATCAACTCATTAACCAATGCTAAGGAAGAATGAAGTCAAGACACAGATAAACAGTGGAGAAGTTGTGCTTTACTAACACCAACTCCTGTCCACCTACCAGTGACCTATCATCCACACCCCTTGCCTTCTAGCCACACAATATCTCATTACTACTTTAGCCTGTATAGAAAGCAGTGCCTACAGCCCATGGGACAGGAGTCCTATGGCTGTGTACACACTCAATTAGAATAGCTGAATTTTGATAGCATCAGACAGAGTGTCTGGGGTTCCTGCTCAAGAGTAGGTGTGCCTCACTCCAGAGCCAGGAGTAGAGTGATCTCTCTCCAGGGGGTCTGAAGCAGAGTCTAGAATTAAGATCTTGGTTTGAGGCTAGTGTGGTCAGAGGGCCAATGGGATGCAGGTGACTGGGCAGTCCCCAGCCAGCCAATCAGGCACCTCCACAGTCAGGGTGGGTGGCACCCTCCCCCAGTAGGGGTAGCTGTCACTCAACCCAGCTGCAGGTGGTGCCCTGTGTGTATATGCAAATTAGGCTGGTGGACCAGCCCAGTGGTCAAGGCAGGGGGGGGGGGCAGGTAGTTATACAGTTACAATAGATCTCTGTTAAAATGGTCTTTTCTCCAATTGCACTCTTTATGGATGCATAGAGAAATATATCAACAATCATGTACTGCCTCTTATATAGGAACATCTCTTCATTAATCTCAGGCATAATATATGAACATATATTTCACACAGCTTATATCATGTCATAATGGGAGTGGGATATTATTACTTTTAGTTTATATAACATCGTTCCCACTCCGTCGCCCAAGACTAATAATGCTCTCTGCCAATATATAACTCTTAACCGAAAATCCGTATATTTTTACAATTTGTCACCACATAGAAGGGAATACTGAGTCAATTTAATAGAACCTGTTACTGCAGAAGCCTATGGTGGTAGAGTTTTGGCAAGCTTGCCAACATTAATTTTGCACGTTTCCACTTCAAATATCTCAAAAGTTAACCATTTAAAGTAAAAGTTACTTCAAACTAAAGTATGGTAGATTACAATGATCAACCTAACATATTTATCTCAGAAAATGACAGAAACTCAAAACCATCGGACTATGCAACTTTAATTAAGTACAATAATCTGCAAACAAACCAACAACATCCTTGGAAGAGAGAATTATTGGTGAGCTCCTGAGTCAGTTGTTGAAAGTTCTGAGAATACATCGATAACTAGTTGGTGAGTGCGGATCGGTGAATGGTTGGTTCGTTTGGCAATGGTTCAATGGATTGTTAGTGAGTCTGAGAACGTTTCGGTGGATTGTTGGGTGAGTCAGAAAGTGGTTCGGTGGATTGTTGGTGAGTCTGAGGGTGGTTCAGTGTTGGGTGAATTGTTAGTGAGTCTGAGAGCAGTTTGGTGGATTATTGGTGAGCATGAACGCGGTACAGTGAATTGTTGGTGAGTTTAAGAGCGGATTGCTGGATTGTTGGTGAGTCCGAAAGCGGTTAGGTGGATTGTTGGTGAGTCCGAGAGCGATCCAGTGGATTGTTATTGAGTCTGAGAGCGATCCAGTGGATTGTTACTGAGTCTGAGAGCGATCCAGTGGATTGTTACTGAGTCTGAGAGAGGTGCGGTGAATTGTTGGTTAGTTTGACAATGGTGCGGTGAGTTGTTAGTGAGTCTGAGAGCGGTTCGGTGAGTGGTCAGTGAGTCTGAGAGAGATTCGGTGAGTTGTTAGTGACTCTGAGAGCGATTCGGTCGATTGTTGGTGAGAGAGAGAGCAGTTCAGGCTTGGGTGGGTTGGTGGTAAGTCTGAGAGAGGTTCGACGGATTGTTGGCGAGTCTGAGAGCGGTTCAGTGGAGTGTTGATAAGTCCGAGACTGGCTTGGTGGGATTGTTTGTGATTCTGAGAGAGGCTCGATGAACTTTTGGTACAGCGTGGCCGTCGCTTCTGTGAGTGTTGGGCGTTGGCCAGGTCATCCCCTGGAGTACTTAGCGTGTGCTTTGTGACACGCCGGGCACTGACCACTCAGCATGTGGAGGTGGGTGAGGGGGGAGGAGTGGTGGGTGAGGAGAGGAGGATGGGGAGGGGTGGGTGGGAGGGGGAAGAGGAGGCGGGAGTGAGGGGAGGAGGGGTAGGCGTCGACTGACGGTTGGAAGTGGAGGTGGACAAGGGACAATATCAGATGGCGGCTGGACGGATGTGGGAGGGCGGGTGAGATGGAGGTTAGGGGGTGGGGGATCTGAAGGTGGAGGTGGAGATTGGTTGGGGTTTGGAGTTTTATGGCCTGACAACATCTAAGGTCATAGCAGGACAGAAGGTGGAGGTAGGGGAAGGAGGGTGTGGGTGTGGTTGTGGGGGGCGGGATGTGGATGGTGGTGGAGAAGGAGGAGGTTGCATGTGGGTGGGTAGGGGGGGTGGAGAGCAGTTACAGTCGGGTGTGTGTGTGACGGGGCAGCACCAGACGTGTGACGGGGCAGCACTGGACGTGAGCGGTGTGTGAGGTGTGTGTGTGGGGGGGGGATGAGATGGGGTAAGGGGTCAGTGGAGTGGTGCCGAGTGGTGCTGAGTCACACAGGGTTGGCGAGAGGGGTTAGGGCGATGGGGACATCACTCATTTCTCATTACTCATTACTCACTGCTGCGCCCCCTTGTGCTGTGTCCGTCTGACATCATTAAGGGGGTAGGGGGAAAAGTCCAACAAGCAAATCGCCCGCGCCCCGCCTCATCTGTCCACATTGGCAAAATGCCAACTGTGACTTCTCTAACAAACCAGCTGGAATTTAGCCGGGTTGGAGAGGACTGCCCTAGCAACCAGTTATACTTGCTCGGCTTGTATATGGATATATGGATATCATATCGAAGCCAATATAAAAAGCTTGCTCGCATATGACTATCCTAGCAACCCGTTATAAGTATCTGGCTTGTATCTGACTATTACAGCAAGGCCACTATTAATAGCTGGTTTGTGTTTGACAATCCCAGCAACCAGTTATAATTAGCTGGCTTGTATCTGACTATTATAGCAAAACCACTATTAATAGTGGGAGAGTTTGACTAGCCTAGCAACCGGTAGTGAGTATCTGGCTTGTATCTGACTATTACAACAAAGCCTAGCAACCAGTTATAATTACCTACCTTGTATTTCGGTTCCCTAACAACCATTTATTATTAATTATCTGGTTTGTACTTGACTCGCCTGGCACCGGCTATAACTTATTGCCTTAGATGAGACTCTCCTAAAAGAACATCTATTATTAGGTGGCCTATTCCAGAGTCTTCTAAAAAAAAGCACTATTATGAGTGGAAATGTACCTGAATCTCCACAAAAACCAGCTATTATTCTCCTAATAAACCAGTTATTACTAGCTGACATGTACCTGACTCCTAGCAAACCAGCTATTATTAACTGAATTGTACCTGTCTCTGCACAGACACCAGCTATTATTAGCTGGCTTGTATTTTACTCTCCACACAAACCTGCTAGTATCAGTTGGCTTGCACCTGACTCTCCTAACAATCCATCTATTATTGGCCAGAAGGTATCTGACTCTCCATACAAACCAGATATAATTAGTGGGCTCGTACCTGACTCTCCTAACAAACACACTATTATTAGTGGGCATGTACTGACTCTCCTCACAAACCAGCTATTATTATCTGGTTTGTAACTGACTCTCCTAACAAACACACTATTATTAGTGGGCATGTACTGACTCTCCTCACAAACCAGCTATTATTATCCGGCTTGTATCTGACTCTCATAACAAATACACTATTATTAGTGGGCATGTACTGACTCTCCTCACAAACCAGTATTGTACTCCAGCTTTTACATGACTGTGGCGTCCAATAGCTGATGATAAGATAAGAAAACAAATCAATGTGCTCTAGAGGCATCGTTAAAAAAAATAGCTTTACTTGTTTACCTGACTCTCAACACAAACGAGCTATTGTCATATGTGCTAACAAACATGCTAGTATTAGTCAACATGCATCTGACTCTCCTCCCAAACCAGCTATTTATTTTCTCCACAAGTGTTTATTCATCTGAACAAGTATAGTGTCAGCCAGCTTCAGTCCGACTCTCCCACCACTGCACTATTATTAGCCAGCTTCCACTTTGGTGCTACACCTTCAAGGTGCTGCGCACATTAAAGTGCTAGCTAATTGTTTTTTAATGAGCAACAGTTGCGCTGAACGAGACCGGTAGCCACAAGACCCACTAATCACACGCAGAAAGCCTCAGCTTACCCTGGCTTATAATATAAATAAGCACTGGTTCCATAATCAGGCCGACACTGACATTAGCAGTGGTCCCATGTCAGTGAGACTGCGGATCCATTTAACCAATTCATGGTGTTTGCCTACGCAATCAGTGCTATTGATAATGAGGCTAATTGGGTCAGACACTAACACTAACAGGCTTGCAGACGCTGGAGCGTGACGTGTGCATTGATTGTCAGTGATTGTGTGGGGGATGGCCTGCCTAGCCAGTACAGCGCCTGTTTCCTGGATGCATATTGGACGGTTGTGGGTTCAATACTTCATGTTTATTTAGGATAAAACCTACGGATTAATCAATTTGTTCTTGTTGCTGTTGCTCCGTATACTTGACATTCTTAGAATTCCGGGAAGTCGTCCAAACGGACTCAGGCAAAGGTGTTTTTTGTTTGTTGTTGTTTTTTTTACATCCTAGCAACATCTAAGGTCATATCAGGATGGGTACCGACTTGTGTCAGTGCGCACTCATGGCGACTTTATAGTGCTGTCCCACTGGGAAACCAAGCCACTGCCAGCATGACCTGGTATCTCAGATAGCAGGCAATACTCCGAGTTCCACCACCGACCCGCCCTCTGACGGCAGTGGGAGAACTAATGGTGTGGTGTAACAGTTCATTCATTATGAAACATACTGTGTAGAAAAGGTATTATAGAGGACTTCCACAAATGACTCGCGCTCTGATGGTTGTGTACCAACTAATATTGTGGGGAACCAGCTTACTTCAGAGTGCAGCATGATCTGGGGAAAAAGGTCTTATATATATAGAGGATTTTCACCAGCAACCTGCCCAAGCTCTGATGGTAGCGACAATAACCAGGATAGTATAGTGGGTAGTGGGTAGCTACTCAGAGAGGATGATTAATGGTAAAGATATCCTTTATGGAACCAAAAGGACAGAAATATGGGTTTGATTGCTACACCACACACAGCTAGTGCCCCAGAGGATTGCAAAACCTCCATGATAGGGACTACTGGCGCCTTGACCAGCATGTATTACACGCTGTATAGTCAAAGCTTTCTGAGCCCGCACTATGTGTAGAATGTAATCGCAACCCAGAGGCGGGGCAAAGGGTATATTCAGCTGCACTCACCTCACCAGGGGAAAAATGCCATTGACAGCCGAACATGAGCAGGACGGGTGCAGTAAGTAGCAGTCCAATAGAGGGGATTACAGTTCCGACTGCGCATGCGCTGAAAACGGCCTTGGCAGCAAAACAAATGTGAATGGCCATTGAGTTTGTCAATATGCATAGGGAAAAACTTAGATTTGATTCAAAATGAATAGAAATACATAACAAATTGGCATAACATGTATGCACACATGCAATATAATGATCTGATGAATATAGGTAAGACAAAACTAGCCATAGTTAAACATTTTGAGCTAAGAAACATTCAAATCCACACAAAACAATCAGTGATATCCACATCGCCATTATTAATTCTTGTTCTAAATATCTAAATATTAAAATGTCAAATGTGTCAACATACACTTGTTTCAGAGAAATATATAACCAATATCTGATTAACCCTCATTTTTTAGTTCTACATATGTCATTAACCATAGGATATAAATAAAAACATTAATAAAATAAGTAAAACTGACTCTGGCTATGGCCTTAACACTAGTCTGAGTGCCCAGATTTGTCTAAAGCTAAATGCACATGGCATAAGATGTGCATATTATATTGATGTAAATGCAATGCTGGATAAGAGATTGATATCTTAATTTATTATATATATATTTTTAGTTGGTATTCTATGTTTCAAACAACAGCTGAGATGAGCTGAGACTAGCACATTTCATGGGTGCACCCAGTGTATTAGCATTAGCCATGTGTTTCTCACAGGTTTGTTTTGCTCTGACGCATCCCACAATGCACCGTGCCGCTAGAACGGTGATGTAGTCTATAGATAAGATGATCGCTCTGGAATGGCATGTGGGTTCGGTTTTTAGATTTCATGTTATGGGGGTGACGCAAACAAAAGGAACCTTGCCTAGAGTGGGATTTGAACTCACACTTCCTTGTCATTTCATGGCTATCATCCTAACCATTAGACGCAATCACCCTATTCACATTTATCTGTATATGTAGCTCCTCGCATGAGAAGTTAGTGCATAACTGTGATATTACTTTTTTTTTAAATAGGTCAGTACACACTACTATAATTCTAATTTCTGAAAAACATGCTTCCGGTGCTAAAATAAAGGAGAGAGGACTTTATTTCAGCAAGGTTTGACAAAAACCTTGTTGCGCCTTTCTGCATAACTATACAGAACCACTTTCATTTGAGACACCATTTCAACTATATTCCCAGTACCGGTGTAATGATTTCAATTTCCCCCCTTTCCAAGTTCTCCTCGGGAATTTGAAAACGTTTTTAATTTCCCTCCCGTGAAATTGAAAACGTTTTCAGATTCCCAGGAGGGAAATTAAAAACAGTTTTCACATTCCTCCCCCTATTTTCAAATTCCCCCTTCTGGGAATTATAAATTGTTTAAAAAACTTTTTTAAATGTTTTAAAATTCAGACTTATAATATTTCACTTGTTGTGTCATTTGGGGTGCAATATGTTTTGTTGTACTAGTAATAATTTCCATTATGCTATTCTCTATGCATTATTATATTTGTCATGAAAAAAAAATAAAGAAAAAAAATAAAGAAATTCCCCCAAAATGGGGGGAGGGAAAGTTAAAACGAGGGAGGGAAAATGAAAACGTTTTTAAATTCCTGTGGGATGAATTTTAAAACGTTTTCAAGTTCCCGTGGGGGAACTTCAATCAGGGGGAATTTTAAATCTTCACACCAGGACCAGACTATGAGCTAGAGAATAGTTCCAGTAGCTATACTATACCTCTGTATATGGCCACTTGGGGTTTCTGCCTGAAGGGACCGAGACATGAATACAATTATTGTAGAAAGAACCAGTGAACCACAAATGGAACTTGACTTTTGTACATAAAAGGAACAATCCCCCCCCACCCCCCCCTCCCAAAATAAGTTAACATAAAAGCCTTGCCCGTACAGCCAGCCAGCCAGTGACTAAACGATCACACAGTAGACCGCGCCCCAGAGTGGACACAGTGTCGACTTCCCATTCGGCAGATTTTGTTTGTTTGTTTGTTGTTGTTTGACATCCTAGCAACATCTAAGGTCATATCAGGACGGGGCACCGACTTATGACAGTGCGCACTCATGGCGATGTTATAGTGCTGCCCCACTGGAAGACCAGGGTGCCAGCACCATGACCTGATATCCCACTCAGTTACATTATCCTCACACTGAGCAAACCAGTCCTTGCCCTATCCTAATAATGGCGAGCGCATGGCTAGGAAGCATCAAGTATCAATTTTTAAGTCATTGGTTTGACTCGACCAGGGTTCGAACCCACGACCCCACGATCTACCAACACGGGAGACGGACGCTCTAAGTAGTCTAACTCATTCGGCCATCCCGTCTGGTCCCATTCGGCACATAATTTGAGTGGCATACGGGGTTAGGCCAATGTTAAAAAGGGCACTCATTTTGAACACACACTTCTTGACATTCCGGGACTAGGGTGCTAATCATTAGACTATCTAGGCTCCCTGGTGCAATCACCCTACCAACGCCAACCTGTCTACGCAGCTCCATGCCTAAGAGGTCAATGCAGACTACTACGCTGATCCCTACGGAATCATTAGTATTTTAAACACTTAACATCGATAAGTGTTGTAGTACTTGTACTGCTTGTGATTACACTTCTTGCTTACTAGCTTGGCACTCGGCATTAATAGGATAGGACAAAGACTGGTTAGCTCAGTCTCAGGATAATGTGACTTAGTGGGATATCATGTAATTGTGTTGGCACCGCACTATGTAGTCGCCATGAGTGCGCACTGTCACAAGTCGGCACCCATCCTGATATGACCTTAGATGTTGCCAGGACATAAAACTCCAACAACCAACCAACCAATCAAATGTTACTAGGACGTCAAACCACAATCACTCACAGAAACTATACATGGGCGGCAACACTACACTTACAACTATGCTTACGACATAGAATTATCGAATGCCTTTTACCGGTGCACATGATCACCAGGACCTCCATCATGGATTCATGCCTGTTTCTCCCAGAGGGGGCGCCACTGGCAGCCCGTATATCAACGCCGCCTATCGGTCTCACCCTGGAGAAACCAACTGATGTCTACATAGATGTGTGGTAGTGGAGAGTTCTTGTTGTGTGTGGGGGTACTTTTTGTTTCTTGTTTTTTCTTATTCTTCCTCACTACTGTGTTGTCGGTGCCCTGTGGGAGATTCTGACAGCGTGGAAGGATACAGCGGGGCAAAAATCTGACAGGGATAATAATATGCAGAGGGCATTAGGACGCTGCAGTAAATGATACTGGCAGAAGAGTATGGGAGTGTGTAGGGAGTGTGGGGAGTGTAGGAGGTGTGGGGAGGTGTGCGGATATGTGAGGTGTGTGGGGAGGTATGGAGAGGAGTTGGGAGGTGTGGGTAGGTGTTGGGAGGTGTGGGAAGTGTGGAAGGTATGGTGTTTATTGTTCTACATGCTAGCAATATCTAAGGTCATATCCGAATGGGTACCGACTTCTGACAGTACATACTCATGGCAACTTCATAGGGGTGCCCCACTGGGAGACCAGGCCACCAGCTCCATGACCCAATATCCCACATTATCCTGATACTGTGCTAAGAAGTCCTTATCCTACCTTATTAACGCCGAGCGCCAGGTTTATAGCGACAAGTATCAATTTTGTAAGTCTTTGGTTTGACTCGGCCAGGATTCCAACTCTCGACCTTCCGCACAGGAAGCTTGTGCTCTACTGATTCGACCAACGCGTTCGTGTGGGTGGTGTGGGGTGTGGGAAGTATGGGAGGAGTGGTGGGTGTGGGAGGAGTGGGTGCTGTCACGGGTATGGAACATGTGCTAGGTGTGATGTTGTAGGAGGTGCGGGAGGTGTAGGGAGTGTGTGACGTGTGGAAGTGTGTGAGGTGTGGGAGTCTGTTAGGTGTGCGGAGTGTGTGAGTTGTGGGATGTGTGTGAGGTGGGGGATGTGTGGAAGGTGTGGGAGTGTGTGAGGTGTGGTAGTGTGTGAGGTGTGGGAGAGTGAGGTGTGGGGGTGTGTGAGGTGTGGGATGTGTGGGGGGTGTGGGAGGGTCGGAGTGTGGGGAGTGTGGGAATGTGGGAGGTGTGGGAGGGTGTGGGAGTGTAGGGGTGTGGGTGGGAGGTGTGGGGAGGTGTGGGAGGTGTGGGGAGGTGTGGGGATTGTGGGGGTGTGAGATGGGGGGTGAAGGTGTGGGAGTGTGTGAGGTGTGGGAGTGTGGGAGGTGTGGGAGTGGTGTGAGGTGTGGGAGTGTGTGAGGTGTGGGAGGGTCTGAGGTCTGGGAGGGTGTGAGGTGTGTGAGGTGTGGGGAATGTGGGATGTGTGGGGAGTGTGGGAGGTGTGTGAGTGTGCGAGGAGTGTGGGAGGTGTGGGAGGTGTGGAGAGTGTGGGGGTTGCAGATGGGGTGAAGCTGTGGGAGTGTGTAAGATGTGGGAGTGTGTGAGGCGTGGGAGTGTGTGAGGTGTGGGAGGGTGGGAGGTGTGGGAGTGTGTGAGGTGTGTGAGGTGTGGAAGGTGTGGGATGTGTGTAAGGTGGGGGAGTGTGTGAGGTGTGTGAGGTGTGGATGTGTGTGAGGTGTGTGAGGTGTGGGAGTGTGTGAGGTGTGGGAGTGTGTTAGGTGTGTGGAGTGTGTGACCTGTGGGATGTGTGTGAGGTGTGGGATGTGTGTAAGGTGGGAGAGCGTTTGAGGTGTGGGAGTGTGTGAGGTGTGGGAGAGTGTGAGGTTTGGGAGTGTGTGAGGTGTGGGAGTGCGGGAGGTGTGGGAGTGTGGGAGTGTGAGAGGTGTGGGAATGTGGGAGGAGTGTGCGAGGTGTGGGGTGGGGGTGAAGGTGTGCGAGTGTGTAAGGTGTGGGAGGGTGTGGGGTGTGTGAGGTGAGGGGAGTGTAGGAGTGCGGGAGGTGTGGGGAGTGTGGGAGTTGTGGGGAGTGTGGGAGTGTGGGAGGTGTGGGGAGTGTCGGAGGTGTGGAGAGTGCGAGTGGGGGAGGTGTGGGGAGTGTGGGAGGTGTGGGGAGTGTGGCAGTGTGGGAGGTGTGGGGAGTGGGGGAGGTGTGGAGAGTGCGGGTGGGGGAGGTGGGGGGAGTGTGGGGAGTTGGGGGGGTGTGGGAGTGTGGGAGGTGTGGGGGTGTGGGAGGGTGTGAGGGGGGGAGGTGTGGCAGTGTGGGAGGTGTGGGGAGTGTGGGAGGTGTGGGAGAGTGGGGGGGGGGAGGTGTGGGGGGTGGGGGAGGTGTGGGGAGTGTGGCAGTGTGGGAGGTGTGGGGAGTGGGGGGAGGTGTGGGAGAGTGCGAGTGGGGGGGGGTGTGGGGAGTGTGGGAGTTGTGGGGAGTGTGGCAGTGTGGGAGGTGTGGGGAGTGTGGGAGGTGTGAGGTGTGGAGAGTGTGGCAGTGTGGGAGGTGTGGGGAGTGTGGGAGGTGTGGAGAGTGAGAGTGGGGGAGGTGTGGGGAGTGTGGGAGGTGTGGGGAGTGTGGGAGTGTGGGGTGTGGGAGGTGTGGGGAGTGTCGCAGTGTGGGAGGGTGTGGGGAGTGTGGGGGGTGTGGGTGTGGGAGTGTGGCAGTGTGGGAGGTGTGGGGGAGTGTGGGAGGTGTGGGGGGTGAGAGTGGGGGAGGTGTGGGGAGTGGTGGGAGTTGTGGGGAGTGTGGCAGTGTGGGAGGTGTGGGGAGTGTGGGATGTGTGGGGAGTGTGGGAGGTTGTGGGGTTGTGGGAGGATGGGTGTGGGGGAGTGTGGGAGGGCGGGAGGGGTGGGGGGGGTGGGAGGTGTGGAGAGTGGGAGTGGGGGAGGTGTGGGGAGTGTGGGAGGTGTGGGGGGGTGGGGGGTGTGGGAGGTGTGGGGGGTGGGGGAGGGGTGGGGAGTGGGGAGTGGGGGAGGTGTGGGGAGTGTGGGTGTTGTGGGGAGTGTGGCAGTGTGGGAGGTGTGGGGAGTGTGGGAGGTGTGAGGTGGGGAGAGTGTGGCAGTGTGGGAGGTGTGGGGAGTGTGGGGAGGTGTGGAGAGTGCGAGTGGGGGAGGTTGGGGAGTGTGGGGGGTGTGGGGAGTGTGGCAGGGTAGGAGTGGGGGAGGTGTGGGGAGGGTGGCAGTGGGGAGGGTGTGGGGGGGGTGGGAGGGGTGAGGTGTGGGAGTGTGGGAGTGTGGGAGGTGTGGGGAGGTGGGAGGTGTGGAGAGTGAGGGTGGGGGAGGTGTGGGGGGTGTGGGAGTTGTGGGGGTGGGGTGGGAGGTGGGGGAGGTGGGGTGGTGGGGGAGTGTGGGGGGGTGGGGAGGTGTGGGGGGTGGGTGGGGGAGGGGTGGGGGGTGTGGGGGGTGGGGGGGGTGGGGGGGGGGTGTGGGGGTGTGGGGGTGTGGGGGGTGTGGGGGGTGTGGGGGGAGGGTGGGGTGTGGGAGTGTGGGGGTGTGGGGGGTGGAGGTGGGGGGGTGGGAGGGTGGGGGGTGGTGGGAGTGGGGAGGTGGGGGGGGGGTGGGGGGGGGTGGGGTGTGGGGGTGTGGGGAGTGGGGAGGGTGGGGAGTGTGGCAGGTGTGGAGAGTGTGCAGTGTGGGGAGGTGTGGGGGCAGTGAGTGGGAGGTGTGGGGAGTGTGGCAGTGTGGGAGGTGTGGGGAGTGTGGGAGGTGTGGAGAGTGCGAGTGGGGGAGGTGTGGGGAGTGTGGGAGGTGTGGGGAGTGTGGAAGGCGTGAGGTGTGGAGAGTGTGGCACTGTGGGAGGTGTGGGGAGTGTGGGAGTGGGGGAGGAGTGGGGGTGGGGGAGGTGTGGGAGCTCTGGAGGGGGTGGGAACTGGGTTAATTAGGATGCCTCAGGTAAACACGAGACATTGACCTAAGATGATACGCTGGTGCTGCTTTAATCCACCCTGGAGGATAAGATGAGAGTTGCGTCTTTGCGCATGACGATGAGCAGGAAGGACGGGTTGGGGGGGGGGGGGGGGCTCGGGGGGGGGGGGGGGGATCGGCAAGGGTATGAAGGCGTGTGTGCATGTCTGAGACAAGGAGGTAGCGCAGATGGCTGGCTTTGATTGATTGATTGATTGCTGATGGTTTAAGCCACAAGGCAACAGGAAGACATATATTCATGACAAAGAGTTTGCAACATTTATTCAATTACTTTGTTTTAAGTATTTCTCACATTCATAAGTTTACATTAAAATATACACAACATTCTCTAATACTAATACCCACGGGTTCGAACCCTGGTTGAGTCCAACCAATGACTTCAAAATTGATACTTGTCACTTCCTAGTCAGGTATCGGCATTATGTGGATAAGGTAAGGACTGGTTGACTTGGTGTCAGAATAATATGTCTCACTGGGATATCAGGTCATGGTGCTGGCATCCTGGTCTCCAAGTAGGGCAGCATTATACATTCGCCATGAGTGTGCACTGTCACAAGTCAGTACCCATCCTGATATGACCTTAGATGTTGCCGGGATGTAAAGCTCCAACAACCACCAACCACCACCACATCATATAATGTCAACTACCAGCTAAATTGATGTCACACATACTAAAGTGGTGGCATTAAAGTTGCACAGTCCGATGAAAACATCAAATTAAAAAAACCAAAACACTTATCTAGATTTGATTCTACATATTCAATTTAGACACTGGTGCACTTATTAAGCATTTGTTGCTGCATAGACAGGCATAATAAGTGATTTAATCGAACCCATTACTACTGAAGTCTATGGTGTCAGACTTTTGGTGTGCTTCCCAAAATTATTTTGGCATGTTTGAACGTCAAATATCTTTTAACTTAGCCATTTAAAATTAAAGTTACTTCAAACTAGAGTAAAGTAGATAATAACGATTAGTATAGTATATTTATCTCAGAAAATAGCAAAAACTCAAAAGCATCGGACTATGCAACTTTAATTTCAAATGACAGAAAATATGACCCAACTAGACTGCAAAGGAAAAGAAGGATGAATCGTGAAATGGCTCAGTATTGACCTTAGCACTGAGGTGTGGTATGGTGTTGTGTGGTGTGGTGGGGTGTGTGTGTGGGGGGGGGGGGTGAGCGGTAAAAATCCTAGGGAACACAGAAAGACTTTCATCCTCTACTCCCCACACATGTAGGTGAAGTAAATCTGAAACTGATGGAGGCAGACAGATGGCGCCACCAAACCCTGGAGGACAGCCTTGGCTAGTGGAGGTGTGATGATGGTTGTTGGAGTTTCACGTCTAGGCAACATATAATGTCATATCAGGACAGGTACCGACTTGTCACAGTTTACACTCATGGTGATTTTATAGTGCTGCACCACTGGGAGACCAGGCCGCCAACACTATGACACAATACCCCACTCAGTCACATTATCCTAACACTGAGCTAACCAGTCCTTGCCCTATCCTATTAATGCCGAGCGCCAGGCTAGCAAGTGACAAGTATACATTTTTTAAGTCATTGGTTTGACTTGTCCAGGAACCAAACTCCCCATTCTCCTACATGCGAGGCCCGCGCTCTACTGATTCGTACCCAGTTACATCAGATCTGTACATGAAGAAAATCTGAAACTGATGGAGGTAGGCAGATGGCACCATCAAACCCTGGGGTCCAGCGTTGGCTACTGGAGGTGTGATGATGGTGCTGGGGCCCGAGGCTCCAGTGTCAAGACTGATGGTGATTAAGGGTGAGAGTGGGGGAGTTATATTAAAGCTGATGTCTTCTTGGGAATGGGAGTTGTGCCTCTTCGTCTGAATTTGTATTCTTCTGAAGATCGTGCCCTCCGTCGTCACCAGGGGGCAGTTTGTTACTCAATATTAAGATTGAGGATGGTGGTGGGGAAGATGTCTCTTCAACTATGTGGAATGCATCATTGCATATTGCCAGTGAACTCCTATACTCCAATTACTTACAACAATTTATACTTGTTGTTACCTAGCCCTGCGATTGGCATTACTAGGATAGAGCAAGGAATGGACAACACAGTGTCAGGATAATGTAACGGAGTGGGGAATCGGTTCATTGTGCCAGCGACCTGGTCTCCCAGTGGGGCAGCACTAGAAAGTCGTCATGAGTGCGCACTCTCAAAAGTCGGTACCCGTCGTGACATGACCTTAGATGTTGCCAAGTTGTAAAACCTCAACAAACAAGGGAACAACAAAAATAATATATATATATATATAGAAATAGATGTACATATAGAGATACATATATAGATACATGCATACATACATAGATACAATGTATATATATATATATATATATATATATATATATATATATATATATATGGATGCATACATACATATATGCATAGTTATAGCATGGTTGCAGCAAGTGGCATGTTTCACAAACGTCGGTTACTGAAGCTGATGTGGGTGCCTCCTGTAGGAAATATACACAGTCAGGTATATTCAATGAATCAAGTAAAAGGACTTTCTGTTATTTATATTCCCATAATGATGTATTCATCACACACTGTGTGTATCTGCATATCCATATGCCAATACTGGAGTATACATCCATATATATATATGCATATATAAATATATGCAATCACTCTACCCATGCCTACATGTCTATATATATATATAAGTCTCCATTGAAACTCTCCAAGACAAGGAGTGTGTGTTCTAATGGCGAGAGTTCAGTTCAAACTACTACATATACATAGCACATATGCATTAATATTTACAAAGATATAACACCAGATGCAAGATAAATACTGGTTGTTATGTAGGTGCATTCGTTATTGTTGTTAAGAATTTAATTTTAATTATGTTATTACCATAACATGGAGATCTGTAATTACTGAAATGTTACTTATTATGTATATGTCCTGTGATCATTCCAGCTCTCAATTCCCAAATCACACCATATATTCTACCTACTTGTCCCATCAAATAATGTACCTTGTTTAATAAAACACATAATACCTCTATTCGGATTTCTCTGACGATATATTAAAGGAACGTGTGATTTCATGTACATGTGTTGTGAGGAGATAACAGGTTCTTCTACACACATTACCCCTGTTTCTCTGCATCTCCCCCTACCCATTACCCCTGTTTCTCTGCATCTCCCCCTACCCCTTTCCTTGCCCCCCACCCCCACCCTCCTCTTGCCCCCTTTCCCACAAATCACGGATGAGCGTTGGTCTAAGGTCCAATTCCATGTTGACCTGTTCCCCCCAAATCACCAAATTATTTCCTAGATTAATTTTCATTTCCGCAACATCTGGACTAATTTGTGCCATTTATTAGGAGAATAAATTAATGAACTTAAAGTTGTATAGTCCGATGGTTTTGAATTTCTGTATTTTTTCCGAGATAAATGTAGTAGACTGATCAGTAGTATCTACTTTACATTAGTTCAAAGTTACTTTTATTTTAAATGGTAAACTTTTGAGATATTTTGAATGCAAACATGGAAAATTAGTTTTGGCATGCTTGCCAAAACTCTGACACAATAGACTTCTGCAGTAACAGGTTCTGTTAAATTGACTCAGTATTGCCTTCTTCACTGAAACAAATGCTTATTAAGTGCATCAGTGTCTAAGTTAGATATGTAACATCAAATCTCGATGGTTTGGTTTAGAAAATTTGATATTTCATCGGACTGCGTAGCTTTAATCAAATTAAAATAGTTTATTAAGTTGTTGCAAATTAAACATGCAAAGTCTTTATCAGAATCGCATTCTGATCACCATGGTAACAAAAGTGCATAATCCGATGAAAGCATCTCTTTTTAAAAGCAAAACATAAAGATAGATATTTAGCTAGATTTAAGGATACATATAACATACGTAATGATGCACTCATTAAAGATGTGTTGTTGCAGTCAAGGAACACTAAGTCAATTTTAATGTTGCATCGTATTTTTATTTCTCTTATTTTCTGAGATAAATATATTTGATTGATCATTATTATCTACTTTATTTTAGTTTCAATTAACTTTTATTTTAAATGGTAAACTTTTGAGGTATTTGAAGTGCAAGCATCTAAAATTAATTTTGGCAAGTACACCAAAACTCTGACACCATAGGCTTCTGCACTCAGTAACAGATTCTATTAAATTGCCTTGGTATTTCCTTCTATGCAGAAACGTGTTTAATAAGTGCATCAGTATCTAAGCTAGATATGTAGAATCAAATCTACATAATTGTTTTGGTTTTGAAAATTTGATACATCATCGGACTATGCAACTTTAAGAGAACCTGCCACTGATGAAGCCTATGATGTCCAGTCTGTTGGTATACATACCGACATTAAATTAGCATTTATGATTATGCATTGTGCATATTTCTAAAGTATCCAAGCTTATTCTTTAAAATAATACTATTGTTACTTCAAACAAAAGCAAAGTTGACTATAAAAATTAACCTACTGTATTCATCTAAAAGTATATGGCAGAAACTATAAAGAAACCATTGCCTTGTGCAACTGGAAGTCAACAACTTAAAACAATTATCACAAATTCTGACCGATAATTACCATCCTGCTATTTTATGATAAGTACCTTTTGCCCTCTTAGAGGACTGTGGTTGGGATCTTGGGCTGCCTTTTTCCTTCTTACACCCCCCCCCCCCGACCCCCCACCCCCAATTTATCTGACCACTACCATCGGAAGCCAAGTCCCGACCACATGGGACCACTCTCAGCAGTGCCCATATAGTGCTGCAGATTTGCAGCCTTCAGCGCACCAATGCGACTGAAAACTCCCCCAAAACAAACAAGTACCGTTTTCCGTAGTCAGTTCACTTTGTGCTAAGCCCAGATATGGTCGCTATGGCAACAGCACTGGTTAAACCTGCACAGTCCAAAGAAAGTATTAAATGGTCTAAACAAAAAACTTAACTAGATTTGGTCCTATATACCGCACTTAGATATTGGTGCACTTAGTGACTTGCTTCAAAGTGATGTAAGGTCAATTATAAATATCAACCTTTTTTTTTTTTTTTTGGTTACATTAGTTGTTTAAGCAGGGGAAATTTCAGTTACAGCTGACTGGTCTTCCTCATTCCACTGCTCATTGCCTTATCCTAGTAATGCCGAGCGTCTGGCTAGGAAGCGACAAGTATCAAATTTTAAGTCATTGGTTTGACTCGACCAGGATTCGAACCCACGACCCCATGATCTACCAACACGGGAGACGGACGCTCTAACTCATTCGGCCATCCCGTCTTGCCATCCCATCTGGTTAACCTAATTTAGTTATTTCAAGGGAAGGCAGAAACTTAAACCGATCATACGATACAATGTTAATTTTACATTGTGTAATCTTGGTGTTCTAGAGGTGTCATTAATATCAAACAAACTTTCCTGTGTTTGTGTTATCAGTTCACTTTGCTGAGCCTAGATTTGGTCAGGATGGCAACAGCAGTGCTAAATCTTGGCACACCACTGCCTGCAATGGCTTCTGAATTCACAATCGACAGGGTGGTTAAAATCACATTGTCACGTAGTGTGAGGCTGTCTAAAAGTTGCATAGTCCGATGGTTTTGAGTTTCTCTCAATTTCTGAGGTAAATCTATCAGGTTGATCATTATAATGTACCTTACATTGGTTTGCGATAACTTTTATTTTAAATAGCTAACCATGGAGATATTTGAAGTGCAAACAATCAAAATTAGTTTTGGCAAGCACGCCAAAACTCTCACACCAAGGGCTTATGCGGTAACAGGTTCTATTAAATTGACTCAGTATGCCCTTATATTTAGCAACAAGTGCTTAATAAGTGTATCAGTATCTAAGTTTAAACGAGGAGTTTGACAGGGGTGTGTATTGTCACCATGTCTATTTAACCTGTACACAGAGATGATTTTCAGACATATTGAAGATTGCAAGGGAGTGACAATAGGTGGCATGAACGTCAACAATCTTAGATATGCTGATGACAGTGTAATACTAGCAGACAGTGAGAAAAACCTACAAGATATAGTGACTAGAATCAATAAAGCTGGAATACTATTCAACATGAAGATGAATGCCAGGAAGACCAAAACAATGGTTATAAGTAAAAAGACAGATAAACCAAATATCAATATAACCATAGATGGCACAAACATAGAACAAGTATCCGAATTCATATATCTCGGACAAAAGATTACAAATGATGGGAGATGTGAGGAAGAAATTAAAAGAAGGATAACAATAGCCCGAACAACATTCTCCAAAATGTATAGAGTGTTAACATCAAGTAAGATATTAATACAAACAAGGAAGCGTATTCTTCAGTGTTATGTGTGGTCTACTCTAATGTATGGGGCTGAGACATGGACAATCTCTAAGAAAATGTACAAACGTTTAGCAGCATTGGAGATGTGGACTTATCGAAGGATGATGAAAATATCATGGACAAAGAAGATCACCAACAAAGAAGTTCTTAGAAAAATTAAAACTAAGAAAAGCTTGTTTGCCGCTATACAGACAAAGAAACTTATTTATTTTGGCCACATCATTCGTCAGAGTTCAATATACCGTACATTGTTGGAAGGGAAGGTGAATGGCAGCAGAGGGAGAGGGAGACCAAGAACATCATGGTTTACAAATATTTCACAGTGGACAGGCTTGAATTATTCACAGTCTATCAGAACAGCACACCATCGGGACAAGTGGAGAACCATTGAATCCAACCCTCGACTAGAGGACGGAACTATTGATTGATTGATCTAAGTTAGATATGTAGAATTAAATCTAAGTGAGTGTATAAGTGTGAGATTTTGAAAATGTTATGTTTCATCGGACTATGCAACTTTAAAAGCCCTTTCCAACCCCCATCAACAACCCCCCCCCCCCCTCGGCCCCCCACCTTCCTACCGCACTTCCACACAGTCAACGCGGCCCTTTCAAACACCTCACCCACACCACCACACTACCACATCCATCCCCCACAGCATCACTCCTTCTCGTTATTCACACCCAAACACCCACCCACACACCCACTCACGTACCCACACACCCACACACACTCCACGAATCTTCTCCAGCACCTATTATCAGGTGACATCATTTCGTCGTCCCACATGCCCCATTCCATGCTCTTTCTCGCGGACATTCGGAAGGCGCTCCCCTCTCCCTCTACCCTCCCCTCCTCTCTCCCTCCCCCTCCACTCCTCCTCCCCCCACACCTCCATACCCATCCCTTTGCTCTCCTATTTCACCTCCGCCCTCCTACGGGGCTCATTTCCTACTCGCTCCTGTCAGTGTCCTTTCAGAAGACACCCCCCCCGCCTCCCCCCGCCGCCCCTCCCCCTCCTCCTCACCCCACCCCCCACCCCCCATCCACCACACACCACCCACCACATCTCGACATCACTGCCACCTTGATATTAAACCTCGCGGTGGGCGATAATTAGAGAGAACCGGAAGCTCTGGAAATGGACATGTGCGGACTGACATTCGCCACGGTGTCATTTCCGGTGAGGCAGAACGCAGGCGCGCCGTGAGGTGGGGGGGGGGAGTGGGAGTGGAAGGGGGGAGGGGTGAGAGGGAGGGGAGGGGAGGGGAGAGAGGGGAGGGTGAGAGGGGAGGGAGGGAGGAGGGGAGGGGAGGGGAGGGGGAGGGGAGGGGAGGGGAGGGGAGGGGAGGGGGGGGGAGGGGGAGGGGAGTAGGGACGAGGGGGCGGGGGGGAGGGGAGGGGAGGGGGAAGGGGGAGGGGCAATGGTTACCCCAAATTAGCCACACGTGGAACCCTGGGACGGCCGCGTCAATTGTCGTCTGCAGATTGGGTTGCTGTCGCTTTCTTTATTTTTATTTCTCTTCATTTGTGGAAATTCATGTTTGTTAGGGGGTGCTGGTGTTTTGGTGTGTGTGTGGGGGGGGGGGGAGGGGTTTCAAACTTTTTGTTTCTATTATTGGCGTGCACCTTGTGGGGGTTTTCCTAAATGTACTTGTTTTGTTGTTGTTGCGGAACACTTTTTTGGTTACTGTTCAGTTCCAGGGGTCTTGCGGTAGCTGGATTGACAGGCAATGTGAGATGAGTGAGTGAGTGGGGTGGTGGAGGAGGGGGAGGAGGATGGGGAGGAGGACGGGGAGGGGCAGGACCGGAGGGAGGGGGGATGGCAAGGGGGAGGGGGAGGGGGAAGGGGAGGGGGAAGGGGAGGGCGAGGGATAGGGCAAGTGGGAGAGCGAGGGGGAAGGGAGGGGGGAGGGGGGTGACAGGAGAGGGACTTCACCCAGCCTAAAAAATGACCGCCTTCTAATATCTCTCCACTTTTCTCCCCGTCTCTTTCCCTCCCCTCCTCTCCCAATATGTTCCCTTCCCTGTCTCCCTTCCTTCCTCTCCTCCACTCTCCACCTTCTGCCCGTCCCCTTATTAACCTCTCTTCTTTCTCCTTTCCCTCATTGTGTCCCTTTCACCCGCCCTCTCTCTCTATTTCACCATATATATCACTGTCTCCTCTCTCTCCTTTCTCCTCCCTCCTGTCCTATCCTCTCCCTCCTTCTCCCACCATATCCCACCATACCCCCTATTCTTCCCTCTCTACGCCCTCTTCCTATCACCCTCTTATCCTATTTCATTATATCCCTTTCTGTCCCTTATTTCTTCGCTTTTCCTCTTTACTCTTTCGCCCTCTCCGTACCTCTCCTTCGCCCACCCATCCTCCCTCTACCGCTCTCCCTTCCTCCCCCGTCTCCCTCCTCTCCCTCGTCTCCCTCGTCTCCCTCTCCCCTTCGCTCCATATCTCACTCTCACTCTCCCTACCACGTCCCGATCTCACTCTCCCTGTATCTCTGCTCACCCTATCTCTCTCCCGCTCTCCATACTCCCTCACTCTTCCCCCTCTCCACTCCCTGTCCCCCTCCCCTCTCTCCCTCCCTCCATCCCCCCTCTCTCCCTCCCTGTCACGCTCGCTCCTTTGCCATTCCTCCCCTTCCTCCCCTCCTTGTCCCCCTACCCCTCCCCGCCCCTCACTACCCCTCCCCGCCCCTCAGTGTCCCTCCCTCCCAACCCTTCCTGTCACATTCTCTCTCATGGGACAGACAACAAGGCGGTCACCGTGAAGACGGATAATTGCATTAGAGTCCTTCAGATTCTCATTTTCAATGCGAATCAAAATGTGAGACGCACTCCGCGGGAGCCAATCCGTCCACGCCGCCAACCTAACTGAGATGCAATCAGTACCTTAAACCCCAATCAAACAACCAACCAGTGTTTCTATCCCCGATATATGTCATGTCTTTTTTTAAATTCTTGATGCAGAGGTGTCTCATTACCTACTGAGATTCACATGTGTCGACGTTGCAAATTGCTACCACTTTTTACAAATATTTTCTATTATTAATTATGAGTCCCAGTTTTATCATTGTCATTATTATCGGAGTTGTGATGTTTAATGTTCCGGTATGGGTGACAGTGAAGTCCGGTAGTTCCCTGAATCACCGCTATTACCACAACCGGCGCCTCGCAGATCACGTGACTCCTAATTCGCTGCTTCAGTTGCTGGGTGTGCCGCAGTAACCCCAAGAGTCACTGTCATTTTTCTATTCTACAACAATTTGCCGCATTTCGCAAGATTAAATTGCATAAAACCCAATAACATACATACACGAATAATTCCTAATATCTTGTATCTCTATCAAATAAGTTCAAGTAATGCTATTTGTTGTTTTTTTCACCCGTGGGGCATAAGGAATATATATTTTCTGTTGAGCATGCACAGTAAACTTCTATTCACCACGACCACCACTAGTGCCACCGCCTTCACCACCACCACACACCAGACACACACCACCACCACCACACACCATCACCACACCACACCATCACACATCACCACGCACCACCACACACCACCACATACCTCCATCCACCACCACATACCACCGCACACCACCGCACACCACCACCACACACCACACACCACCACACATCACCATTCACCACCACACACCACCACACACCACCACCACCACCACTACACACCACCACCACTACACACCACCACACACCACCACACACAGCCACCACCCCCACACACCAGTACACACACCACTACCACACAGCAGTACACACACCACCACCACACACCACCACATCCCAATACAGACCACCATCACACACCTTCACACCATCACACACCTTCACACAACACAGCCCCACTCGCTACAGTAACCGCTAGAATCAATTGACATACAAAATGTGACCATCCAGCCAGGTAATTCAATGTGTGCAACTAAAATGACTTCGGCCTCTCTAAACAAAGCATCCCGATGTAGAGCTCACATCGGCCGGGAATAGCCATGTGTTGTTACTTATTCTAACGGTCCGTGAAGAATCAATACCTACTTACTGCGCTTACACTTCAACAGCCCTTGTTCTGCTCTGTCATTGTCAGGCAATAAAAGCATATATGGAATGACAGCGGTTATAATGTACGTGAGTGGTTCTTGGGAGGAGTGTTTTTTTGTTGTTATTTAATTTTAATGTTGTTAATCTTTTTTTTGTTTGGCGGGGGGGCAAATCAAGTAAAAACACCACACCCCTAGAATGGGACTCGTACTCATATTATTATTAATGCCACTATTGAGCTGGCGTTGCGCGGATTAGTTTATCTAGTATCATGTGCGTGTGATTTCACCTGGGTATATGAGAGTACTAATCCTAGCGTGCTAGCCGTTAGATTATTTGAGTTTCCCAGAGAGAAGAGAGAAGAGAGAAGAGAGAAGAGAGAAGAGAGAAGAGAGAAGAGAGAAGAGAGAAGAGCGAAGGGAGAAGAGAGGAGAGGGGAGAGGAGAGGAGAGAGGAGAGAGGAGAGAGGAGAGAGGAGAGAGAAGAGAGGAGAGAGAGGAGAGAAGAGAGAAGAGAGGAGAGAGGAGAGGAGAGAGGAGAGGAGAGTGCAGAGTGCAGAGTGCAGAGTGCAGAGAGAATACAGAAGAGCAAAGAGAGAAGAGCGAATAGAGGAGAGAGACGAGCGGAGAGAGCGGAGAGAGCAGAGGGCAGAGAGCAGAGAGCAGAGAGCAGAGGGGAGAGAGGAGAGTGCAGAGTGCATAGTGTAGCGTGCATTGTGGAGAGTGAAGAGTGCAGAGATGAGAGATGAGAGATGAGAGATGAGAGAAGAATAAACAAACAAACAAAACACCAAAAAACAACAACATTGGATTATTCAACTTAACCAATCATCGGATATTACAGCCAAAGGCGACAATACTGGACTTTCTAGCATCCGAGTCACACTACTCACTCTAATCTCGCCTTACTGCTTTTACCTAGAAACCTAAACGGGGCTATTTCTGAGAGGTGGCGGCGTGGTGACTGCCGGAGACGTAGACGGGAGGTGCGGCGGACAGAAGGCCTCTCCGATATCAGGCAGTGTTAATCTTTGAGCACGCCACGGGTCCCATTCCACACACACAGACACTCTTCTGAGGACCGGCCATGACAGCGCGGCGGCCATCTTGCGTGACGTCATGACACGTGATCTCTGAGAGTGAATGTAATAGATCTATTTCATGTGACGTCAGCACAGGTATCTAGGTCAGTGCGCGCGCCTTTTGGCTGCAGGACGACACACTAACACACTGCAAACTCAATGGCTATGAGCAATCTTCATACAGAAAAAGTGAAATATCTCTAAAACCACACCACTTAGAAACAAACTGCTTGGTACACATATAGAAAACATATTCAACGAATAGATTATATTAAATTTATAAGGTTAGGGTTCTGCATTTCTATTAATTTTGAATAAAGTAAACCTTTTGCACTGCACGTACCGGCAAACTCAATGATTTGTCAATGGCCGTGGGCAATCTTCATACAGAAAAAGTGAAATATCTCTAAAACCACACCACCTAGAGTCAAACCGCTTGGTACACATATAGAAAACATATTCAAGGACTAGATTATATTAAATTTATAAGGTTAGGGTTCTGCATTTTCACTATTAATTTAGAATAAAATGAACGTTTTGCACTGCGCATACCAGCAAACTCAATGAATTGTCAATGGCCATGAGCAATCTTGAATTATATTCATACAGAAAAAAATGAATTATCTCTAAAACCACAATACCTAGAGACAAACTGCTTGGTACACATATAGAAAACATATTCAGCGAATAGATTATATTAAATTTATAAGGTTAGAGTTCTGCATTTCTATTAATTTTGAATAAAATAAACATGTTGCACTGCGCGTACCGGCAAACTCAATGCATTGTCAATGGCCGTGGCCAATCTTCATACAGAAAAAGTGAAATATCTCTAAAACCACACCACCTAGAGACAAACTGCTTGGTACACATATAAAAAACATATTCAACGAATAGATTATATTAAATTTATACGGTTAGGGTTCTGTATTTCTATTAATTTTGAATAAAATAAACGTTTTGCACTGCACATACCGGCAAACTCAATGGCAGTGTGCCTTCATTCTGCAGCCAAGCTGCGCACCCATACACAATGTTAGTAAACATTGAAATAGGTCTATAAGCACACCGCGTTAAAGTTGCATAGTCCGATGGTTTTGAATTTCTGTAATTTTTATGAGATAAATATATTAGATCGATCACTAGTATCTACTTTACATTAGTTCAAAGTTACTTTTATTTTTAATGGTAAACTTTTGAGATATTTTGAGTGCAAACATGGAAAATTAGTTTTGGCAAGCTTGCCAAAACTCTGACACCATAGACTTCTGCAGTAACAGGTTCTGTTAAATTGACTCAGTATTGCCTTCTACGCAGAAACAAATGCTTAATAAGTGCATCAGTATCTAAATTGGATATGTAAAATCAAATCTAGATAATTGGTTTGGTTTTGAAAATTTGATATTTCATCGGACTATGCAGCTTTAAACAGTGGCCAATTGGCATGTGGTGTTACCAAGGTAGCTAGCAATAGTAGCATCTGAAGGTAATTCATTTTGAGAGTTATATATATATGTGAATATATGTGATGTACCATGAATTATGTAAGTATAAAGGCATCGAAGAGAATTACTTTCATTATATTTTATTACCGAGAGAAAAAATAGAAACATATATGACGTTGATTCTTCTCTTCTTCTTCTTCTTCTTCTTCTATTTCCTCCTTCCTGCACCTCTTACTCATGACCAGTGGCACCACCACCAGCTTATTCTCGGGAAATCTCACTTGTACCGGAGGATAACACCAGCCAGAGAATATACTCGTCCTACTTGATTCTCATCTTGTTTCTATGTCGCTTTATATGTGCTGTATAAGGAATTATATGAGTATAATTATCCGTAAACCGATTATCTATGAACTCGACCAACTAACTGACACTCCTCCAGTCATCTACTGGTCAGACCTTCTGCCTCGCGTGGTGGCGCCAAGTGCCACTTTCTCCTGACCTGGCTCTCCCTCACGCATGTACCACTCGCTCCAATTTGTTAGATTATACACTTCATGTATGTGTACGTATATAATATGAGAAACCTGAAGCTGAGAGACATTAAGACCGACTCATGGACATCACTCTCAAAGCAGAGCGCTAAATGGAGAGCGGCAGTCAAGTAAGGAAAGCAGTCTTTGTCACATCGCGACCGACAGCATGATGATGATGATATAATATGTGTGTATGTACATACGTGTGTATATATATGTGTGTATACGTAGGTGTACTACTCATAAGTCGATTGACTTCACTGGAAAGAATATCCTCGAATTATAGGCGATAAGAAAATGGAATTTTGCTCCATGGTAGATCATATGACTACTATATGTTTATATATAAGTATATATCACATACACTATTGTTGTTATTTTGTAGTCACATTCTGAAGTGTATAGCATATACACTATTTAAAATTATAATAATGACTTATATAGCACATGTTTTCTCTATCTATATTCACATCGCACATTATATAACACGTACACTGCTGTTCTTATTTTTATTCATGTAATGAATTATATAACACTAACACTACTTTTGTTAATTATCTTCAAATGATTAATTATATAGCACGTTCATATGTACAGATATATAATATATATATATATATATATATATATATATGCGTGTACTATATAATGATTTATATACCACACATATACATTGTATATACACATACATATATGTACGTGCTACATAATTCATTACATGAATTTAAGTAAGTACGACAGCTATGTGTTTTATTACCTAGTTACAGCATTTTTTACATATATGGGTCACTCTCCTGAAAAGTGGTCAGCATGGGATGGGATTTTAAAACATCAATAAAAAACGTTCTACTTATTCTTTTCCTTATACTTTTCATATTCATGTTCAAATTTGGATATAAAATAAACTGTGTGCAACTTTGGTCTTTTTAGTTATGAAGTGTTTTTGTACCAA
Source organism: Branchipolynoe longqiensis (assembly GCA_030323885.1). Lineage (NCBI taxonomy): Eukaryota > Metazoa > Annelida > Polychaeta > Phyllodocida > Polynoidae > Branchipolynoe > Branchipolynoe longqiensis. The sequence goes on along the minus strand of CM059196.1, from coordinate 45,085,400 downwards.
ACAACCCCATTTTACAGTCAGCCATTTGTAACATGACATATGGGACACGGTTGGATTCTTACTAACATCTTGTATTGCATTGATATATCAAACAACACAGTTCCCAAATCAAAAGGAAGTATTTATTAACATGCATGCTTAAATTTAAAAGAAAATTATTTGATGTCTTCAGAAATAAGATTACAAATTTCCATCACAGATGTAACCAGTGCTGTCTGGACGCCACACAAATACTGTACACTAATTATTCAGTGAATAAAGCATGGCTTGGAATTACTTCTTTTTATCAATATAAGCACTACATATTTCTGTACATTATGCCATGAATAAGATGCTTCTCAGAATGAAATCATTTAAATCTACTTAGATTTTTATTAAGCAGACTGTGTGGTGTCCTAAACATGTGCTATTTCTGAGCAAGACATGTGTTACTGCCATAAGACATAGCTTAATCATGGACTACACCTTTAGTTTTTACCTCATACATTTATATTTTACATACATGCAGCTATCAACAATCGCTATCAACAATCGCTATCTACCTTAATCATGCCGATTATTTATTTTAGAATAATCTCTTCTGAGTGCATGTATTTAGATAACCAGGCCCCTTCTAATTTCTCCCCCAAAAGAAAGAACAAAAAGAAGACCAAACGGCCGGGCACACTGATGCCAAACCAAACCGATTCGTGACAAAAATTAGATTATTCTTTTGTCAAAAATGTTTAAGAAATTAAAAGTCCGGAAGAAATAGAAATAAAATATCAGTGCACGCCACCTGGGCAGTTTGTGATTTAATTCACGTCCCTCTGTGTGGTCGATTAATGCTGTGAGTTAGGGATGGGGTGGTGCGCGGGGAGAGTGCGTGTGTGTGGGGAGGAGTGAGCTGGAATTTTGTTTTATTTATTGGTCTCTTCACAAGGGTGGATAATCATGAGTCGGCAGCTTTGTTCAAATAAGGGACACGGAAACCAGGGGCGTCCCGAAATCACCCAATTAATTACCGAAACTCTACCCAAACAGAGCAGCCTGGGTGAGGAACTTGGAGGGGAGGGGCATGGGGGTGTCATGCAGATGGGAGAATGTGGAGGGGAGGAGAACACAGGGAGGGGAGAACGGGAGGAGGGAGAGCGGGAGGAGAAAGGAGAGGCAGGAGCGGGATTGGGAGAAGGGGGAAGGGAAGGCGTAGAAGGAGAGTGGGAAGAATGGGAGCGGGGAAGAATGTGGGAGAATAGGAGGGGAGAACGAGAAGGGAAAGGGGGAAGGGAAGGGGAAGCGAAGAGGGGGAGAGGGGGAGAGAGGAGAGGGGGAGAGGGAGAAGGGGTTGGAGAAGGGGGGGGGGGGGAGAAGGAGAGGGGGAGAAGTGGAGGGGAGAAGGGGGGAAGGGAGGGGGAATGGTTGGGAAGGGGAGGGGAGAAGGGAGGGGGAGAAGGGACGGGAGAAGGGAGGGGAGAAGGGAGGGGAGAAGGGAGGGAGGAGAAGGGGGAAAGGGGGGGAGAAGGAGGGGAGAAGGGAGGGGGAGAAGGGGAAGGGGAGAAGGGGAGGGGAGAATGGAGGGGGGAAGGGAGGGAGAAGGAGAGGGAGAAGGGCAGAAGTAAAGGGTAGAGGGAAATGACAGGGGGTGGACAGAAGGGGGAGGAAGGGGAGGGAGAGAAGGGAGAAGGGGAGGAGAAGAAAAGGAGGGGGAAACGGAGAGGGGGGCGAATGGGACAATGGGAGAGGCGGAGCATGGGAGAGGTAACAGGGGAGGGGGAATGGGAGGGGAGAAGGGGAGGGGGGAAGGGGATGGGGAAGAGTGGAAGAGAGAAGGGAAGGGGGAGACAGGGAGGGGATACAGGGAGGGGAGACAGGGAGGGGAGAAGGGGAGGGAGAGGAGGAGCGAAAAGGAGGGGGAGAAAGGGATGGGGAAGACGGGAAGAGAGTAGGGAAGCGAGATAAGGGGAGGGGAGAAGGGTGCCTCGACGTAGGGGTGGTAGAGGAGGAAGGGGCGGGGCAGGGCAGAGATGGTGCTGGTGCTGGTGGGGGTTCATGGCAGTAAAATAAAACAATTCCCCCATGCGTCATCCCTCATCCAAAAAGAAATATCCACACGGGGCTGCTTTGTTTGAATCTCCACTGGGAACAGGAATTTCAGGTTGCACAATCCGATGTTTTTTTGAGTTTCTGTTATATTTTTAGATATTTGTATTAGGTTAATTATTGTCTAATTCACTTTAGTTTTGGAGTCGCTTTTATTATGAAGGGGTGGGTACCTTTGGAGATACTTGAAGTGAAAACATTCAAAATTAATTTTGGCATGCGCGTCAAAACAATGGAAACCATAAGTGGCAATGATGACAGGTTCTGTTGAATTGGTCTATGCAGCTAGACATGTTTCATGGGTTCATTGATATCTTCGAGGAAGATGGAGGATCAAATTGATGTTGGGGGTTTAGGTTAAAGAATGTTACGCTTTCATTAGACTATGCAGCTTTAAGGCACAAAATCTCCATGAAAAATCGTCCTAATTTTCTTGTCTTTAAAAAAAAAAGGAAGAATTATTCAGAAAGAGTTTGCGCGTTGCTGAGGCATTGTTGCCTTTTGGGATGCTTGTTTAGCTTTCTTTTTGAGGTATGCGTTTTTGTTGTTTTCAGTTGTTTTATTGCTTGGATATGGTTTTATTTGTTACTTTTATGGCGGACGTGGAAATTCATAATGTGGGTTTTGACGCAAAAGTGGTAGTTAGTGTTTTGGGAGGATCAAGATGAATCCGCTGAAGAATGGGTGCGGCTTGAGGGATCTGAGGCATGTGGGAGGGTGGGGAGAGATGGAGAGAGATGGAGAGAGGGAGAGAGGGAAAGAAGGAAAGCGAGAGGGATAGAGTGAGAGAGGGATAGAGTGAGAGAGGGAAAGAGGCAGAGAGGCAGAGAGGCAAAGAGGCAGAGAGGCAAAGAGGGAGCGAGGGAGAGAGGGCGAGAGGGAGAAACGGAGAGAGGGAGAGGGGGGAGTGAGAGAGGGAGCAAGGGAGAGACAGAGAGGGGAGAGAGGGAAGAGAGTAGAGAGAGGGGAGAGAAGGGAAGAGAGGGGAGAGAGGGACGAGGACAAAAAAGGAGAGAGGGAGAGAGGAGAGAGGGAGAGAGGTGAGAGAGGAGAGGGTGAGAGAGGGAGAGGGTGAGAGAGGGACAGAGGAGAAAGGAAGAGAGGGAGAGAGGGAGTGAGGGAAGAGAGGGAGAGAGGGAGAGGGGAGGGTGAGAGGAAGCGGGAGGGGAGAGAGGGAGAGGGGAGGGAGAGAGGAGAGGGGGAGAGAGGGAGTGAGGGAGAGAGGGACAGAGGGAGAGATGGAGAGAAGGAGGGAGGGAGAGACGGAGAGAGGGAGAGAGGGAGAGAGAGAGGGGGAGAGGGAGAGGGGGAGAGAGGGAGAGAGGGAGGGCGGGAGAGAGCGAGAGAGCGAGAGGGGGAGAGAGGGAGAGATGGAGAGAGGGAGAGAGGGAGAGAGGGAGAGGCGGAGAGAGGGAGAGCGGGAGAGAGAGGGACAGAGGGAGAGAGAAGCAGAGAGGAAGCGAGGGGACGGCTACATTTTGTAAGGCATTGATTTCACTAGATCGGGGACCAAACTCCCGACCTTGCGCATGGGAAGACTGCGCTGTACCGACTCGGCCTCCGCGTCCGGTGAATGAAGAGAAGGGAGAAAAGGAAGGAAGGACAGAGGGAAATGGGATGAGACATGGATATTGAGTAAAGAGCTGCAATTGAAGGACGGGAGGGAGAGGGGTCGGTGGCGGGAAATGGGATTCGATGAACAAGTGAGTTGATGTGGGTTTTTATCACGGCAATTTAGCTGTTTGTTGGGTGTTTTTTTAGTAAACATGTATTCATCAGAATATTTCAATTCATATCAAAGCGCATTTTGATTCCAGCCGGTGTTGCCTCATTGAGGAACCGCTTCACCAAAACTGTGAGATAATAATTGTGCATGTTACGGAAAAACATGGGTAATTGAATGCGTATGACCGACGTCTTACTCAGCTGGATACAAAGCATCTATTCTATTTATAGACTAAGGCCCGGCGCTGCGCCGCCCCGCCACCTAGCGTAAGAATTTCATATTAACCAAATAGCCGCCGGTTTGATTCACTTTCGCCGTGACCGCGGGTCGTTCAACATCGTCTCTTAAGCCTTTCGTTCTGAGGACGGCAGCAGCATGCCGTCAAACAAGACGGCCCGGGCTAAGCGTAATAGGGACACTAGTTCACCCATGTCACCGAAGAAGCAAAAGAAGAAAGGACGAGGAAGGCCCAGGTCAGTCATAAATGATTACACAACGCCTACCGTGACTCGTTCAAACCGCACCGTGGAGCGGTGCGAGAGAGGGGAGGCCAGCACGGAGTCTGTCCCAGGGACACCGACACGAAACGAAAAAGACGACACACAGGCATCCATGGCGATAGCTCTTGCAGGGATTCAGAAACAAATTTCTGACATGGCAGATGGTTTCGACACGCGAATCAACGAGATAACGAGGAGGGCAGACAGGCGTCAGAGATCCAGATCTCCCAGTCCTGTTCGCAGACGAAAACAACTGTCTCCTCGCATGGCCGTCTCAGCCCAAGGCACCCCGGACGGTGCAGGCAACCACAGATCACGCACACACACGCGTACAAGCTCAGCATCGCCACGCCAAGACGGGAGATATCGCGATGGCCAGGGCCATGATGACAGACGTGGGAGAGCGGGTAGCGAAATGTCACACTACAGAACGGATAGGCACCATGACTATGATCATAACGACAGGCGCTACCACCTAAATCCTGGACCACTAATCGACTGGGAAAACAACGATGACGACCGTACTAATGCGGTAAACGACCTCCTCGTCGCAGCCGGCTCGGCAATAGGGAAGCGCAGAGGTACGAATATTCTCGCGCCGCACAGATATGTGATAAGGGGAAGCCGAAATGAGAGGATCGGGCTGGAGGAGGCATCATGGCACGAATATTTCGCGGCACTTTACCGTATGTCAAAAGACAAAAAGCTACCAGTGGGATGGGCCGAGCACGTGAGCGAACACATGTACCAGCTGGCAGTCATGGCTGCAAACTGGGACTGGCACACATGCCGTCAATGGTCGGAAACAGTTTTCACTATGATAGCAGATGGCCGGCTCCCTAGAGGCTGGAAGGATGAATATGCTATAAAGGACGTACAGCGCGACGTCTGTGCCATCGGCAGCAGGACCGAGAAGCCACGGCAAAGTACGCGCAGCACAAAACGAAACGACGGAACGGCAAACCCAACAACGGCAGGGGTGGATGCCAAGGCCGGCACGGACCATACACGCCCCACATACGACAAAGACACGGACGGGAAACCTTGTAGCCAGTGGAATTGGGGGGAGGACTGTGGGTTCTCGACATCCCACGGCCTCCAGCCTGACAGGAAAGCCCATTTATGTGCTTGGTGTGCCAACAAGTACAAGCGCGCAAACGCGCATCAAGAAAAAGTCTGTTTCAACAAGAAAAGGTTTTTCGACAAAGCTAATGGCCCGAACAAGGACAAAAAGGATTTTTAGAGAGTGGTTGTGCTGGCCCCGTGCAGTCCAACTTAAAAACCAAAGGATTAATCGCGGGCACTAATCTCGAAGACGACGGGAACAAACTAAAGGACAGACCTGCTAATAATAACGGACTGGGCCAGCGCCTCAGCAGGAAGCGTGGGAGAGAGGGTGACGCGGTTACAACCCGTAAATGTCGTGCACGCCCCCCCGGCTCCGGGGCACAAGGCTCAGACATATCATTAATCTCCGTTGACGCCGGCCAGACAGGCGACGGCAATTCACACGCTCAACACGTACACCAACAAGCTGAAGATGACGTCAGGGCCGTGCCCGAAGGCCCCACTGATACATTTCCGCCAGACGGTCTAGACAAGGCCGTTTCTCACGAACCCGGCGACGGCGGTACATCTGAACTGTATCAACTTTCTATACACCCGGGCCACCTCACCACTAATTACCCTGCCACCACGTCACAGACTGTAGACG